>BCHH01000018.1:0-171174 GCA_001599595.1 Beverwykella pulmonaria | reverse complement strand
CAGTTAGATACTGCTTTTGTGTATAAACATAGTCTCTTTTGCAGGTGCTAATATAATATTGTTGTGTTTTAGCTATAGGCAGCCTAAGATAAGGTTATATAGTAGATTAAAGTTAACTTTATAGAAAAAATTTGTCTCCTTATAGCTGCTAATATTAGTTACTACTTTAACAGAATAGTGTACTAGGTAAACTGTGCTACTAATGCCTTTTAGTTTCTTTAGATAGGGTAGTGTAATGCGCTCTAGCTTGTAACTTCTAATATAAGAGGATTTAATAATACTATTAGCAAGGCAACTATTATTAATTAATATATTAGCTACTAAGTTGTTGTTAATAATTGTGTTAACTGTAAAAGGGTTTGTAGTTATGTGCTCCTTCTTAAACTCCTCCTACTCTATTAATAATGTTGTCTCTACTTTGTCCTTCTCTTTAGTATCTATTATAATATTATTGTTATCCTTAAACTAGCTAGAAGTTGGCTCCTTACTACAACTTAAGTAAGGAGCACTACGTTTCCCTAAAGGCTATCTTTATTAACATCTTCTATAGTAGACTGCATGTGCGCAATGTTGACTAGATTAATGTTAACATAGTTGCTGCAACTGCTACTTCCTCTATTTCTATTGCCCTCTCTATTGTTGTTTTGTCCCTCCTTACTACTATTTATCTACAGGGTCCTGTTAGGGTCTTGAGCAGGTAGTAGATTACACTAGCTAATGTAATAATTAAGGTTACTACAGCACAGGCAGGTGTTGTTTCTGCAATATTAGTTTAGTGTGTCCTAAGAAACCTACTTAGTGTGTTTGCTGTTGCCCTAACTACAGTTCTAACTGTCTCCTTAACTAATACCCTAACTAATACTATTGCTATTATTTCTGCTATTACTGTTGTATCTTCCTCTATTGTTGTTGTGCTTGCTGCTGCTGCAGTTGTTCCTAGTAGTAATAGCATTAACTAACATAGTCTAATCTATTAGGTCTCTACTTAGAGAGTCTATAGTAGTAGTAAGGGCAGGGGTGTCTGTATGCTTCTTAATATAATAGTTTATGTTGTCTTCTATTATAATTACAGCGTGTTAAAAGCTATTTGTAGTGTTACTAATATTTGTAGTAATAAGGTATTTTAAGAGGTCTTTACAGAGGCTGTTCTTGTAATACTGTTTCTTAACATTGTTATTAACAAGGTTAAGTCCTGTATATATAGTAAGTTCTTGCACGCGCAGGAAGTACGTGCAGGCGTCTTCTTTTAGCTACTGCTTTAAATTAGTTAGTGTATCTATTGCCTTTTGTTTAGCCTAATAGTTAGTAAATTAGACATCTATGTAGTCCTAAAACTAGCAGAGTGTACAAACAGCCTTATTACTATTATACTAGGGCTAGATATTTCTTATTGCAGTACCTTTAAGGTAGTTAAAGATGTAGCTAACCTTGCTATATTTGTTGTAGAAAGCTAAAGGCTTATTGTAAAAGACTTTAGAGATCTTGTGCTTAAATATCTTGTAGGAGGCTATGTTACTATTAAACTGTAGTTGCTTACGCTTAATGCTATACAACCTAAAGTTAATAAGTCCTAGTGCATTTAGCTGCTAAGTGCCACCTGTTTGTATTATACATTAAAGCTCTTTAAACTTCTCCTATAAGTTGTAGAGGGGGTCCTTAAAGTTAGTGTTGTTAGGGATCTCTAAGTAGCTGTTCTAGTTATGTTTGTCCTACTGCCCTGCAGAGGGACTATTACCTTAACTAATACTGTTAAAGCTGTTGCTGTTGTTATTGCTATTGCTATTGCTATTACTGTTGTAGTTGTTGTTGCTATTGCTATTGCTGTTGCTGTTGTAGTTGCTGTTGCTGTTGTAGTTGCTGTTGCTGTTGCTGTTGCTGTTGTTGTTACTATTGCTATTTAGTTGCGTGAAGAGTCTGCTAGGTTAGAAACCTTCAAAGCTGCTAGTGTGTGTGACTAGGGGAGTGTGTTAATAGGGGTTCCTGCTAGTAAGGCAAGAAGCGTAAGACATAACTAAAGATGCGCTGTTACTAAAGTTGCTATTGCTAGTATTGCTACGCTAGGCGTTATTGCAAGGATACCTAAAGGTAGGGGGCTTGTTGGCTGTAGGGTTCCTAGACGCCTTATTGCGTGCTTTAACGCCTGCAAAGACGCGTTTAGTTACACCCTGTATAGCTATAGGGCCCTAGTACGCTGCAATTAGCTCTTAGGTAGCCTGTGCAAGTGCTCTACTATAGTCCTGGGAGAGAGTTTGTCCTGTCTTAAAAACATATTAGGTGAGTGCAGCTTCATCCGCGCCGCCCGCGTACTCTGTTTTCTATTGTTCTAATAAGGCTATTTAGTTAAGGAGCGAAACAAAATGTAAGGCACGTAGTGCGGGACTAAAGACTGTGTGTAGAATGAGGTTGTTTCGCTGGTCAATCAGCAATTCTACGGAGGCTACTTTTATAAGTGCGAAGTCGCGTGCGCACTAGGCCTGATTAGGACTAGCACCTCGCTTCCAACGCCAGGACCACACGATGTCACGTGCGCCACATTCCCTCTTCCTCCCAGCGAACAAAGGAATCTCTTTCCTTACACTACCCTTACATAGGACGGCAGCCTTTTAATAGAAGAAGCCAAGAGGAACACTATTAGCGTCACAAGCACATTACTAGGGCTAGACAGAGTTACAGTCTAACTCCTTAAGGCATGCTGGCACGTTATCTAAGAGCGCGTCTGCGGCATCTACTGTAGATGCTTACAACTTAGCTACTTCCTACACGCGTGGAAGCTGGCTAAAGTAGCTATAATACCTAAGGTAGGCAAGAAGGACAGAAGCTCCCTATGGGCCTACCAGCCTATTACACTACTATCCTGTCTTGGCAAGGGGCTTAAACAAATTATTGCTAGAAGGCTAGCCTAGACAGCAATAATAGAGGGGGTCCTTAGCCCACAGCATACAGGAGCCCTGCTAAAGAGGTCTGCTATAGACCTAGTTGCAGCCTTTACACACAATGTAGAGAGGGCTTTTGTGCAAGGCAAGTGCGTGACAATAGTTACTATAGACGTACAAGGGGCGTTTAACGCCCTACTAGTTAACTAACTACTCTACTGCATAAAGACCTAGGGCTAGGCTACTAAGGTGCTACAAATAGCACACAGCTTCCTTACAAACTAACAGGTACAAGTAAGGCTAGGTAAATTAATTACCCTAAATTACCTAGTGCAGTGCAGCACCCCACAAGGATCCCTGCTATCTCTAGTTCTATACACCCTATACTTAGCTAACCTAATTAAGGCTAGAGGTAGACAACACTTTAGATACGCAGATAACATATGCCTCTATAGGGCTGCCAACACCCTAGAGGAGAGCAACAGCCTTATTGCAAATAACGTTAGGGATGTTATTTAGTAGGGAGTGGATAACTAAGTTGTCTTTGCACTAGAAAAACTTAAGATAATACACCTCACCTGCTAGAGAGGACCTACAGCGCCCCCCTGCGTAATAAATAACACACTAACAATACACCTATCTACACAGGAACAGGACTTACTAAAGTAGCCTGCACTCTAGTAGCTTAGGGTATAGTTTAACTAAAAGCTCACCTTTAAGTAGTATATTGCTAAGCGCGCTGCTAAAGCCTACAAAGTAGCCCTCTATATCTAGGGCCTAGCTTAAACCACCTACAGCCCCCTAGCAACATTACTACAAAAAGCTGTTATTACCTGCATTATCCTACAACTTCTCTACAGGGTAGAGGCATAGTATAGGGGTTGTATAAAGCCCCCCCTAGTTAGATGCTAGGCCTAAGCAGCTCTAGAGGTTAGTGCTAGACTTAGTAAACACGTAGCTATAGTCTATAGGACGCTCGCCCTTGCAGCATAAGGCGTCCTGCCTGCTTTTAGGACTGCCCCTACAGCTATACTTTTCTAAGATGCTAGCCTGCCCTTAGGCTATGTTGCCCTTAAAGAGGCAAAGATTAGATTTGCTATACACCTACAGACTACAGACACAAGCCACCTACTTACAGAAAGGGTGCACCCCCTGCAAACTTAGCAGGGCAGAGGGGCAGGCAGCACACAGCAGCCTAGGACTATTGTTGAATGTGTAGGCTCTTTACTTAACCTAGTACTAAGACTAGTTCTTATAACACCCTACTACTTGCCTAATTGCTAGACAGATCTAACAGAGGGTAAAAAGAAGAGAGCAGCTGCTAAGGCCTTTAAAGAGTAGTAGTCACGCCTCCTACAAAATAAAGTTACTGTCTTCTCTAATAGATTTGTCACGGTATATATGTTATTCTATACGCACCTCACCCTATTGGGTTCACTGCACCTTTTTAGGTAGCGCAGGTCGAGTGGTATAGAGCTTGCTCCTGACAAGATTAGAGCAGAGGCTTAAAGGAACTAAGCATGTTACGTACAGATACGCTATATACTAGGGAGGAAGGGAAGTTGGCTATAGCAGAGGCTCCCTCTACACTTACTTACATGTATTTAACACTAAGGCCGTTGGAGCATGGCAAGGGCTGGAACACGTTATGCGCGACCTAGCCCTCTGCATGCAGCAAATTTAGATGTGTATTAACAGTACATTAGTTATATAGTGCCTACAAGGGAACGCACTATCCTCCTTCTAGTAGGCCTTCCTCTAATGCTAGCAGGTTATAGAGACTGTAGAGGTAAAGGTACGCTAGTCCCTAGGACATATAGGCATACTTAGGAACAAAAGGGCAGACTGCCTAGCAGATCTAGAGGCTTACAACCTCTACCCCCTAACACTACAAGCAGCTAAACCTACAGTTACAGGACTAAGGTCCAACGCCTAAGTTAAGCGCTGGCTTGCAGAAATAGAGTAGTGGAGACAAAACAAAACAACGCTCTCTACATAGTATAACTAATGGGACTTACCCTATACAAGCACCACCGCACTAGCAGAGCTTAGCCTTAGCTGGCGAATCCTAGCTAAGCTGCTGTCAACTAGGACTATGCACAGTGACTACGCCTAGTATTACAGGAAGTTTAAATACAAGGACGCAGAGCTCAACTGCGCATGCGGGAAAGAGAAAGCCCCTAGCTATATAGTCTATTGCCTAAGGGCACGCAGACGCTTTACTAGCTGGCCCTACTAACTAAGCTGGCCACTAACTAACACCTGCAAGGGGCTTTAGTACCTTAAGGAGCTTCTTAACAGCCTAGAGGACTTTGTCACTGTCACGAGCAACCTTCCTCTCCGGGCCATCCTCGGCTAGCCTTCGGCCAGGTCTCGGACCACGTGACCTCCAGTCACGTGCCGATATGTATATAGTTACCCTCCGACTCCTGAGTACTCCTCAAGGATTCGTCTTGAATACACACTATACCTATATTTCTATCTCCTGCCGACAGTCTCCTTACAATTTGAATCCTTCATACTCCTACTTAGGAAGGCAGTTGATTGAGATTTTGGGGAAAAAACTTATCTTTTTTGTTACCTTACCGTTATCAACGTCCACCYATTGAAACGAAACCATGGCGGGGACCCGCAAGACAGCTACGAAGAAAGATGACGCCGATAAGGGAAAGCAGCCGATCCGAAGCCACCCCGACGACGTCGCGGAGTCAATCCTGGACTCATCGGAGTCTGACGAACAGCTCGACAACGAAAACAATCGCCGTCTCAACAGCAAAGAGACTGGCATGGAAGAGCTGGACGAAGTTGACGATTTTGTTAAGGACTTAGAGGCGGGGGATCAACAAAACCCCCAACTAGAGCAAACTAACTGTTAGAGCGCCACTGGCGAAGGGCTGGGAAACTAACAAGCCGCCGCTGGTCTAGATTAGGGCGCCCCTTTGCTACAACACCTACTTCCCAAAAACCCTCTTTAGAGTTTACACTAATTAGGAAGACACCTGGCCATGGGGGTTAATAACTTACCACTTAGAGAAGGCCTTACTTATCCCCAACGGGGGCCCATTGACATACTGACGTTAGCCCTGTCTAATAAAGCCTTTGTGCAATCTCTCCTGGCAGAGTACTTTGCAGCCCAAACTGCAAACGCTCCCCCTGAGCAATTGGAAACACTAAAGAACTAGGTGGACTTTGCCTCTTAGGCCCTTGGCCTGAAGTTAAGCGGCCCACCAACAGATTACTCCTAGTTAACCTACGACGACGCTGGGAAACTAATCTGAGTGCTGAACAACGTCTAGCCAAAGCCTAAGCTGGGAACAGAGTTTAGCATACCAACGCCACAGCAAGTTGACTAGTAGGCCAAGAACGTTGAAGGAGCCTTCCAGTACGCACAAGTGCTAGAAGACTCCGTCACTCGTACACATTGGGCAATGGGTACTATACAGTACAGTATCCATTGAGAACTGATCCAACAAAGGATCAATAATGGATTAATTACCTCCTGGGCGGACCTACACTCTGCTGAGCAGAAGCTTGTCTAGGACCTAGTCCTTACTAAGTTTGAGAACTACTGAAGGTTCTGGAACTATAGCTGGCGTGATAATGATACTGTCAACTCTTTCCTTCTTTATCTCTTAAAGAAGGAATTACTCCTGCCGCACAGCTTCTTTAAGCTGGATGATGGTAGTGACGACGACGAACTGAAGATTGCTTTTGTCTGGGCGAAGATCCTAGAAGCATACTGTAAAGAGTTACAAAGAAATGGCGCCTTGGAGAACGTGTCAATATGGGCAGACTTTGAGAGAGCGCTCCGTAACGCGGAAACAGTAGCCTGACCTGCTACTGGCCAGTCAACGCCCTGGCGAGACAACGGCCAGTCAACACCCTGGTGAGACAATGGCTGGGGCCTAAGAAACAAACAACAAGCCTCCTCACAGCCCTACCCTAAGGGCCAAGAGAAGAAACAAGACTGGAAACCCGCGAATTAGGGTAACCAGTCATACTCTCGCTAATTGTCCCTCTTATGAGCTGATAGCAACCCGCCTAATGACCGAAGCCAAGGCGGGAACTGTGACCAGCAAGGCTGCAATGATAGTTGTGGAAACAACAACTGCAATGGCTACTAGAAGACACACTGGAAAAACAGAAGCTAGGGCGACAACAACAAAAACTGCAAAGACAATGCGGAAAAAGAGAAGCCCTAGTAGCAAACCTTTCCTATCTGCGGCTAGGGCCTAACTTGAATGGGAAGAATCTGCGTATTGCAATGGACGTGTACCTACAAAGAGCTAACAGAGCCCTAATAAAGCTCCGCGCCCTCTACAACTCAGGCGCAGAAATTAACCTTATTAGCTAATGTAAGGTTGACAACCTTGAACTGGAACAGGCGCTTTTCTACTGGAAGCCTGTTGCTACTTTCTTAGACAAAAATTACTTGAAACTTAAAAAGCCTTACAACTTGACACTGCAATGCCCTAGCAGTTTGCAAGTTATAAAAACTGTAGGTCCTCAAAGATTCTAGGCAGCTGACTTTGAGGGATACGACCTTGTTTTAGGATACCTGTGGCTTTGAGAAGCTAATCCTAAGATCTGTTTTTTAACAGGTTAAGTGGAATGGTGGGAGGATGAAGCTGAGTGGATTTAGTTAACATCTGTAGATCACCTCCTCTATGACATTGCACAAGGAGAGTGAGCATACGTGCTCTACCCAGGGAAGCTTTTTATTAGTCTAGTAACTGACAGTGTTAAGAACGCTCTTATCTAGGAACTGCGTTGGAAAGGCCTTGGGCCTGGACTGCCACTTAGTGGACCTGCGGGACCTAGTGGTGATGTAGTTCAAGATGCAGAATGGTTCTACTGTCAAGGGTTACTCTGGCTGAAAAACATGACCCTTGAGATTATTAATCACCTTTGGAAGTGCGTGGAGGACCTCCCGCAACTCTCCTGGCTACTAGAGGCAACGGCATGTTAAGTTGTGGCTAGCATGTATGACGAGAACCCAAGGTGGGCAACACTGCCTCTGGGCGTGGCCTGTATCCTCCCTGGGGATAAGGAGGATGCTCTATACATCTTGCCTAAGGATGATAAGCTAGACCCTGACGAACTAAGGTTTGTGCTGGAGGAACTTTACTATAGATGGCTTGCTTTTAGTAAGCATTAAACTAAGATCCTACGTCCTAATAGGGAATACAATTACGTGATTAAGATAGAGGAGGGGGCAAGGATACCTAATCTTCCTATCTACAATCTCTCTAGCTATAAATTGGATATCCTGCGTGATTACCTTGACACAGTATAGGAGAAGGGGTGGATCTGCCTAAGCAAGTCTCTGGTTGGTGCTCTAATTCTCTTTGTTCCCAAAGCAGACAGGACATTAAGGCTTTGCGTTGACTATAGAGGGTTAAACAAAGTTACAATTAAAAACAGGTATCCTATCCTACTTGTGAGTAAAATGATGGATTGCCTGTTAAAGGCTAGAATCTTCACTAAGCTTAATTTGCGCGACGCCTATTACAGGCTCTGCATTTGAGGGGGAGATGAATGGAAAACAGCCTTTAAAACATAATACGGACATTTTGAGTATCTGGTTATGCTGTTTGGGTTAGCAAACGCCCTAGTGACATTCCAATCCTACATCCACAGAGCCTTGGGCGGCCTGGTAGATTGCACCTGTGTGGTGTATCTAGATGATATCTTGATTTACTCTGAGAATGAGGAGGATCACCTTAGGCACGTTGAAGAGGTCCTTAACTGTCTCCTTAAATAGGGGCTGTACTGCAAGGCCAGCAAGTGCACGTTCTTAACTAAGTTAGTTGAGTACTTGGGGTTTATTGTCACACTAGGGGGTGTGGTGATGGACCCTGTGTGGGTACACATAATTAAGGAGTGGCCTGAACCTGAGAGTTACAAAGACATTTAGGTCTTTCTTAGGTTTACAAACTTCTACTAGAGGTTTATCTTCAACTACTCCTCTATTGTACGCCTGTTGGTGGACTATATAACAGCCGCTTAAGCCCCGTTGCCTTAAGAGGGCGGGGTGAGGAAACACAAATCCTAAAAGAAACCCTGTAAGGGTCCTATAAAGTAGAACCGCAAGTGGTCCTGGCCTAAAGAAGTGCGAGAAGCCTTCTTTATGCTGTGAGAAAAGTTCTTGGACGCTCTAGTACTCCAGCACTTTAATCCCTTAAAGCTAGTAATGGTTCTTACAGACGCTTTAGAATTTGCTATAGCAGCAATCCTCCTTTAGCCTGAAACGTTAGAGCTGGCAACCAATTGTCATTGGAAGCTGGTTGCGTTTTGGAGCCAGAAGCTCTTGGGGCCAAAGCTCTGTTGGCATACGCATGACAAGGAGCTATGTGTAATTGTAGAGGCATTTGGGGCATGGCGCTAGTACCTTAAGCACACCCTGTTAATAATCTGAGTGCTCTCTGATTATAGTAACTTGCGTTACTTTATGACTACAAAGGAGCTCTCCCCTAAGCAAGCGCGTTGGGCGGAAGAGTTAGCCTGATTTGACTTTGAAGTTGAATACAAGCTAGGATTAGAAAATCTAGCTAATAGGCCCTCGCGAAGACCTGACTATGCAAAGGGCTTTGCTCTGGGAGAGGGGCAAGTATGTTGTGATGTGATGCTTCCTACTCTCTAACAAAAGCTTTAAATCTGGATGCTCTAGACGTCTAGGGCTTTAAGTGCTGGCTAGGTAGTACAGGGACTAGACCTCCCTGAGGAGGGGCTAGTAGCGCCCTGTTAGCCTCCTGAAAAGGTTAATACTCCTGGAAAGGAATTCCCTGACATGTGTTTAGCTAACTGTGATGTGTTGCTCTCTAAATTGACAGCCCTACCTACAGGCCAGGAGTGCTGGTGTTAATTTGATGATTTTGAAGCTAGGCATGAGAACTTTGACGTTGCAGAGGGTCTCCTTTGGGCTCTCAACAGACAAGTTTTGTTGCCAAACATTCTTGCAATAGAAGCCACGCAAGACGAAACTGCTTACGCACTGGAGATTCTAGACTGCCTCCTAGATTACATTAGGCAGGTTTAGGAATGAGATTTGGCCTATCTTGCTTATAAGTTGCTGACGCGTTAGGAAGTGGGTAGGGCGAAGAAGGGCAGTCTATTTTGGGAAGTTGACCCTAATGGCGTCCTCTGCAGGAATAGGAAAGTGTAGATTCCTGAAGATTCTGCTCTGCGGGAAAACATCTTGATGAAGAACTATAATAACCTAATAGGGGGCTATTATGGCATTGAGAAAACTGTGGACTTGCTAAGGCGCAAGTACTATTAGCTATACCTTAAGAGGGATGTATTGAGATACATTGGCTGGTGCCCTTCTTGTTAGCTGAACAAGATTAGGCAGCACAAACCCTAGGGGCTGCTTGAGCCACTCCTACTACTAAGTACGCTGTGGCGTTACTACTCTTTGGACTTTGTAACAGATCTCCTGAAGTCTAAAGATGAG
This sequence comes from Beverwykella pulmonaria, assembly GCA_001599595.1. Taxonomy (NCBI): domain Eukaryota; kingdom Fungi; phylum Ascomycota; class Dothideomycetes; order Pleosporales; family Melanommataceae; genus Beverwykella; species Beverwykella pulmonaria. The sequence goes on along the minus strand of BCHH01000018.1, from coordinate 160,845 downwards.
AAGGGGAACAAATATAATGTGATTCTAGTCCTAGTTGATAGATTCACGAAGTATGTCCGCTATCTCCCTGTTACTAAGATGGTAATGGCCTAGAGGGTAGCTGATCTGTTAATGAAACAGTGCTTCCTCGCCCACGGCCTGCTGGATACGCTTCTGTCGGACTGTGGATCTGTGTTTACTAGCTAGTTCTGGTTGGACATCTGTTACCATCTTAAGATAGACCACTGGCTTAGTACGGCTTTCCACCTCTAGACTGATGGGCAAACGGAGCGCCAGAATTAGGAGTTAGAGACGTACCTGCGCATGTACATGAATTACAAGCAGGACAATTGGGGAGAGTTATTACTATACGTGGAGTATGCGTATAACTCTAAAACCTATGTATCTTATAAACACTGTCCTATACAAGTCGCCTTTGGGATAGACCCTAAGGGATTTGATGGAATACCTAATGAACACTGGCTCTGTAGGCTACCACAGGTCTAGGACAAGGAAGCTAAGACACTGGAATTGCGACAGCAGGTTGCTAGTTATCTTAAGCAATAGAACAAGATGTGGGAGGCTGCTAAATACAGCCTTGAACACGCCTAGCGTAGTCAAGCAAAATAGTATAACACTAGGCGTGCTAACAGGTTCTTTGCTAAAGGAGAGCAGGTTATCCTACAAGCAAAAAACATTACAACTATGCGTCCTTTAAAGAAGTTTGATGCCTGGTTCCTGGGGCCTTTTATAATTACTAAACACATTGGACGCTTAGCGTACTGACTGGATCTCCCTCTATTAATAGAGCGTGTACATCTAGTGTTCAACGTATCCCTCCTTGAACCTTGGGTTGCACCCTTGGAGTTAAAGGGGTTTTGACTAGGACCTGTACAGATCCTGGAAGAAGCTCTTTCTGTGGACAGATATAAGGTTGAAGGGATACTTGGACACCGCGACACAGTCTCCTAAGGAAGGGAGTACTTGGTGAAATGGCTTGGGTGGTCTAATAAGGACAACACCTAGGAACCCGCAGACTATCTTAACAGATGCAATGAGTTGCTTGAGGATTACCTCTGTACCCTACAAGATGTGTCTTGGGGCATGGGCGGGAATAGGCGGGGCTGACAATAGACTGTTAAGGCTTATACCACCTCACACACTAGATCCAAGGATCTACCAAAACAACGCTGTAGGCGACCAAGAAAAGCCTGACTAAGGTTAGAAGCAATGGCAATTTGAGGAACAAAAAGGCTAAGGCCTGAGGCTTGCAGCATTACGTATCCTAGACTAAATTAGCTAGATTACATGTCACTGACGATCACACATGAATACTGAATGATATGAAATTTAGAACCCTACTATTAGTCTGCCTGAGGGCTAGCTGTTGCCTGCGAGCACCCTAACAGCCTTTATGGCTAGTTAAAGGAAAGGAATATTCTACATTACTGAGAGCAGGGGCTCAACTTGTAACCTTGACTGGCGCCTCGCGAGTGACGCAGAGTTACAGGAGTCCCAACCTTATTGCTATTAGGAACATTAGTCCTGTAGTAGTACCAACGCTTCTTGTGATTGGTAGCTCTACCTTCTGGAGTAGCGAAGTGGCGCTCCCAGTGCTTATTACAGACAACATTGCTAGGCTTCTTCTCACCTACACTGCTAATGCTGGCCTAGGGGAATTAGAACCTTGCAGCAGGAGAAGGGGTGGGAGAACTATTACCTTGTACCTGTCTATGTTGTGCTCACGAGAAGCCTGACGCTGTTTCTGATACTCTGCCTTGTCTAGGCTGCTCGCCTTGATCTTACGCTTGAGATTGTTGCTGTAGGTGGTAAAGGCGTCGCGAAGGTGCCTTGCGTACTTATGGCAGTCACGCCAATACTTGAGAACAGTCTTGTCTGTGATGAGCTGCTTAGGATTGGTCTTGGGGGCAGCAAGCAAGGCTTTGGTAGTCTTGTTGAGGGCGCGTTCAATTAGGAAGTTAAGGATGTTTACGGCACGCTGAAAGACGGGTTTGATCCAAGCGCGGGTCAGCAAAAACCCTGATAGTGGGCTGATGAAGGACCTACCTGCACGCAGCCGCCCTTCTTGTTACCCTGGCAGCTATTGCAAACGCTAAAAGGGGTCTTCTGGCTGCAGTATTTGCCATGGCGCATGACGGCTGCTATGCTCTCTGCACTGCCTGTGGGTTCCTTTGTAGATGACGTGGTGAAGGAAACAATACAAGCCTTGCACTAGAACTGAGTTAGGCTAGGCTGCGACTGCATGTTTGGCGGCAACTGATAAACGTGATTGGGAAGGATAGAGTTAGAGACTACATGAGGAGCGCGCATGATAGGCGAGGAGGAGAGCGAGTGGTTGAGGTAATGGAGTTTGAGGGCGAAAGGAAGCTCTCTTATATCCACCTAACAGCTCTTACTCTTTCACCTGTGACCGTGCCGGCGCAGAGCCGCCTTCTCACTGCTTATGAGGAAGAAAGTCCTTGGGTATTAGGTTGGTGAGGAAACATGCGTATGCTTCACAAGCATCACTCAGCCAACACATACCAAATCTAGGGCTTGATCTAATAAGGAACAGAGGTTCCCCTTGAGCTATTAGGTACACAGAGTGTGTCCTATACTAGGCAATAATACGGCTGAGGTGTCAAAACCACGTGGATCAGCCAAGATTGTTGTCCTGGAAACAGAAGTCTATAAATAACGTATCTTGACCCAAAAATGGTCAAAAACAGCAACCCTACGGAGCCCGCAAGCACCAAGGGGGACAACTGCTGAATGCGACACCTACCTGTGACTTATACAGCGCCTGTTAAGCTACACATACCCAATTGTAAGGTTACTGTTAAGCGACGTGATCTACTGGGTACGCAGAGCTATAGCACTGCACAATCTACCTCTAGGCAATTCTCTGAGGAGTATCCCACTCAGTACACAGTCAAGGACGCCCTAAGGGACCTCCATACACTAACTGATGTCGCCCTGGCCAGGATTTGTAGAGAATACGTTTATAGCAGGGCACTCACAGTGAATTGCCAGTCCACGCGCTATCTCATGAAGCAGATGGATTGATTAAGGTTATGACCTGTAGTTCGCTTGTGACGGACATGGTGCAGTAAGGTGTGGGGATAGAAATCCCTGCAGCCCTATTGCTAGGCGCTTTGGGTGTATTTCTCCTAACATAATTTTTCCTAAAAAGGGTTTTTTAGAGTTCAATCCACCTAAGGCATAGATAGGAAAGGGCCAATGCTTGTCTGGCGTGGCACCAAGGAAGTCTAGAAGGTTCCCTGAATCTTTTCTGTATCAGAGGATCGGGACGACCCTCAAGAAAGGGGGGGGCTCTGTCACGAGCAACCTTCCTCTCCAGGCCATCCTCAGCTAGCCTTCGGCCAGGTCTCAGACCACGTGACCTCCAGTCACGTGCCGATATGTATATAGTTACCCTCCGACTCCTGAGTACTCCTCAAGGATTCGTCTTGAATACACACTATACCCATATTTCTATCTCCTGCCGACAGTCTCCTTACAGTCACCTTTATAGGGCTTGTGAGCCCTAAGGGGGTATTAAGAAGGATTGCTGCACCTAACTAGCTTGTACTACAGGCTCTGTGATCTGCCCTTCTAGGGGCTACTAAGCAACAGGAAAACTAGCTAGTTACCGCTCTGCGGCTACACACTGAGCACCTCTGTGACCTCTCTACCCCCCATTTCCTTACTATTTCTTTACCTTTTAACTACTACAATTGTGTCCTCTTTTGGATAAGACCCTGACGCTTACGGCGCTACACAGAACAGAACTTCTTACTTTACTCGCATGGAGGAGTCTAGGAGAACTGACAGGCTCTATACTGATAGAGTAGCTTTTGCATGAAACGTCTCCCCCTCACGGGGAGAGGCGCGTCCCTTATGCCCCACGGGAGGCTCTTGTAGATAAAGGCCCCGGCCAAGTCTATAGGACGTAAATCAATACAACAACAACAACAACCGATGTAGCATAAATATAGCAAAAAATCTCTTGTCGTTCTCGAATCCGAATCCCCAAATAGAAACCCCAAGTTACAACTTGCGAATCACAAGCGCATAGCATTCCTTACGCTTTAAATTCTCTGTATAGCACACGGACTTTAAAACCACCACTTAGTTGAGATTGCACTACATACAAGACGAATTATTGGCCAGAATCCAAGGATTTAGGAAACACAAGGGTGAGTTGTTTAGGCTTAAATCCCCTAGACACTGCACGTTATGCTCATTATATGGATACTCAACTCCCATTCTAGACGAAACTGAGCCCGAATCCGATCTCCAAGACCCACAAAAACTAAAGCACAAAACTACACGACTACCTATGTAGATGTTGATACGTCCCATTCTTCTCCTAAAGCCGTCACCCCCAACATTACTACATTATTTGTTGGCAACTACGCCGGAAGATTCCAGATACGCACACTCCAATCTGAATCAAAGTTACCAAACCATCCCTCACTCTTGAAAGGAAACCAATCTCCCGCAAGGATTATCCACTCTGGGGGCGGCGGTACATCGTCCACAGCTGGACCCCATCGATATTTGAGATTCTTCTCAAAATCGTACATTTCCGTACCGTTAAGGTAGCTCCACCTCAACTTCGTATCGTTGTCAAACCAGTGTAGAAAGCGGACTTCTTCCGGGTGCTCAGTATCCACTTGCCATCCTTGAACCGGAGCTAGATCGCTCGTGCGCAGGACTGAGAGCCATCCAAAGCCGCCAAGTGCGAGCAACGAGCCATCCGAATTCCATTCAGCTGATCGTACCCAGTAGTTGAAGGGGCCGAGCGTGACTACGTCGGTCAGATTGTTGAGCTGGACAAGTTTGACCTCGGGCAACGGACTGCCGATGGAGTATAACAGTGTTTTACCGTCGGGGGAGAAGCGAGTGATCCAGTTCTGGTTATTGGGGCCTTGTTCTGGGTCTTCTGGCGGGATGTCATATACAAGAGTTCCGGTTACAGCGTCCCATAGTTTTACGTGGCCATCCTGAGAACCAGTCAGTATTAGTCGTAATAGCTTGTGTCACTTCAGGAGGGTTGGTATACTAACAAAACCCGTCGACGCTATGGTTTTCTTATCAGGACTGAACACAATAGATACAATTTGGTCCGTATGGCCCGTAAATGTGACCACACTGCCGTTGACGTCGTTCAGATCATAAATATGCACATCGTAGATGTCGGTGGCCAACAAGACTCGTTTGCCGTCGCCGTTGACCACAGTAGGATCGAAAAATTCAGTGGAGAAGAATCCCGGGCGATCCACTGACAGACCAACAGGGACGCCATCCTGCGATAACCGCTGCTGCGTCACTTTATCGTCTCCCGTATAATTGCTCGCTGCCACCAAGAAATCGTATTCCCCTCCGGGAGCTGCGGAAACGGACGTATGCGTTTCATACGATGAGTACTTTAGCTTCAACGTGGATACCACGGCCCCTGTATCGAGTCTGATGATATCGGTATCCGTGACGTTGGTCAAGAGCAGGAACTTGCCGTCTTCGGTGATGACAGCGTCAACGGCTGCGGGTAGCGGCGGAGTTGGAATTGAGAATTTCTTCTCCGCTTGCCCCCAGACTTTGGGGTACCCTGGCGCCCACAAAGCGGTCACATTGTCTTTCTGGAAGTCGGAAAGAAGAACTAGGGTAGGTATGGCTGCAGCTGCGGTTGCGACGACGCCGACTTCGCGGACGCGATGGGCACCGGTAGGTACAGTCAGGGCACTGGCCTGGAGCAGGCCTAGTGAGACAACGAGTGTGGTAGAAATCATAATGAAGAATGAATTGAATTGGAAACTGCCTGGAGTAGCGAGCTGGTATTGTGGAATAGTAGACTACTTATATATTACAGTCTGTGTATGTATACAACCTAGACTATGGTATCATAGCTTTAAGGCAAAGGGGCTTTGCATACCCATTGCGTGGGCTGTATTAGCGGGTAAACTCGCATTGGATCGCCACCTGCCGTATTCTTATGGAGGTACGTATGCTCATCCTGCGGGAATTATTATTTCTCTGGTGCGGGTACCTTCCTTTTAGGGATATTGGGCTGATGTCTAGACGGCTTTCACATTCCTTCTACACATGATTTATTTGGACAATGGTCCTCCTCTACTTGCTACAATACGAGATGGGAGAAAGCGCAAGGTATCAAATTGTGATGAATTTATTGACTATCTATTGTCAAGAGAGTAACCTGCCTGTAAAAGTGTTCGAGATTGCTACAAAGAATATAATTGATCAGTTATGCACAAGCAGTCAGTATTGAACGCTTTGATATTGGAAAACACTGCAAATAACTGCCTTAAAAGTATGAAATATAAGAGGGTCCAAATGGAAAAAGCATACAAGCTTGTGGAATGAAATATATGCTTAGCATTACAACCGCTAGGTGCTGTTGCTTTGGAGTACCTTCTTTCCCTGGTCGAGGAGGTTCCTATAAAGCAACATCGCGAGCTGTGCCTCAGGATGATAGACCCAGTATATTGCGGATAGACATAGAATGGTCGGTTGCACGCAATACCATATTGCAGTCTGTAACGAATGCCCTATTAATAGGAGAAGCAAGTAGCAGACCATACCGGGAGAAGATTGTTCGGCAGAGAAGACAAAAGGTGGAGAGATGAAGTGATGTAAGGCCGCGCGTTCGAAGGAGCTCGTATTTTAGTGTATACTGGCAAACTTGTACGGCATTTTCGATAGGCATTCAGCAGTTTTTAACAATTGATAACGATGAAGCTGAGCATTGAATTCGCCTTGATAGGGAATTAACTGTGCGCGTATGTATATCGACATTCGATATGTTAATGCTTGCAAACCCGTTCTTGTATAGTAGTTTGTCTAGAGAAAAGGTTTGGTCAGGCATTCCGCCAATGTTCGCTTGGTTCTGTTCTCGCTCAATACGAGCTCCTTCTAGCCTAATCTGGCCTAGGTTGAGTACCAGTTTCGGCCTCAACGTCAGCATACGCCGCAACCTACTCCCTGTCCATTCACGAGCAAGGTCGGACAGGCTCTTCAGAATTTTTGAGTCTTGGATGTAGAAAGGAGATGATGCGTGCCCTCTCCCGCGGGGTGTTTGTGGACTTGAATATGGCGCTAGAAGCTTGTGAGAATGAGCTGCTAGAAGCCTTCAATGGATACAGCTTTTCAACCGACACCAAACTGCAGAAGACTCCCCCATTGTTAGTCCATGGCGCCGACAACTCCTTGCACCTCACACCAAATGGCAATCAACACTTCCCATCCCTCCATCCCAACCCGCTTGACCCGAGCTTCGCCCTCCCGTGCCATGAAGCCCTATTCGCCCTCCCGCGCCGTGGAGCCCTATTCGCCACAGGAGAAACCACAACGTGTAAACACGGTGCCAATTCCTCGAGTCGCGGAACCACATCTGTCGTGACACCCAAACGGACGAGCTTTGCGCAGCCTATCAACATCATCCTACGGTCTTCGAAGACGTCAATTCTAAAAACGAACACGCCTGGCATGGAGTTGCGCTTTATTTCATGCGCAAAGAGTATCCCGCCGGTACCGTGCTCTACTCGCGCGGCGACGAGACGGATGGGTTCTACATTCTAGAGCACTGCTGGTTTAGAGCTCGTACAAATTGGACCAAAGGCGGTTCTACGAGGTCATTCTTCCTTGCACCACGTGTGACGGTTTGCCTTTCTTCTCTGAGAGGCACCGAACGGGTACTGTGGCTGTGGAGAATGATGGTTTGGCTGGTCGCTGACAAGGGAGATGTATAGACAGTTGGTGGTGCGGGATTAAGAGGTAGGAAGTGAGTTGTTGCAGGTGGGGGCTCCAGTTGACGAAGGAGAGGATGGATGCTATCACCTCACATGTATACCCCCGATTCCAGAAGTGTGAGAAGAGTGACTAACTATTTTTTTCAGATACGTGATCATTACCGCTTCTGGAGTCGTACCATTATTGGGCTTGACTTTCTTTTGGATCGAGGAAGACTCTGAGTGTTTATGATGGACAGGATTCCTGGATCTGATCCAGAAGAAAAGGAATTTTTACCATACCGAATTCAAAGACTGCATCTGGGAGGCATGGATTTTTTCCTCTCTGTGCACAATATCGTTGGTCAAGTTGGTTCAGGATTACAAGTGGGAGACACTGTAATACCCAACTTGTAAATCGGAATATAAAGTAGTCTGAGATCGAACACAGCTACCGCGTTATTGTGCTTTAGAGTCGTAGAATACTAGTGGGGTGGACGATTCGCGTGTCTGGATAGCCCGCTTATCAAATATGTTACATATCTATACAATCTCATCGACCCGAGCAAGGTGTGGTAGTTAGTTTTGGGAAAACAAGGCTCTATTTGGGGGCGTAGGCTCGAAGTGGGTTCACGTGACTGTTATCTTGATGAGGTTCTTAAGCTGCCGTGAGCGTCAATTTTCATCAACGGAGATTCAGCTATCTTGACCAGGTTCCTGAGCCACCGTGAGTGTCGATACCTGATCCTGAATCTCTCTCAAAGCGTCAATCGTCAGCCAGCTATTCGGCCGAGCGCGAAACGCGATAATTATCTACAAACAAGCAAAAAACAGAGAACTATGGGATGGTTGGAGAGATCGCAGAATTTTACAGTCTGTAGCCAAATCGATTGCTTGATGAGGTTTCTGATAGTTGATAGTTGAGGGTCCGAGGCATCCTGAGATCGACTCAGAAACTCTGCCTGAGAAGCTTGGTGGCCTAACCAAGTATAGAACAAAACACAAATTGTAGCACGAGATATGATCTAGTCCAATATGTCCAAAGGCATGGAAAGCGGTTTGAGGCTTTGAAGTTACGAGACGAGGTACCATTAGGGCGCAGTAGAGCGCAGTAATTGGTAGAGGGATCTTCTATATGGGATTATAGTGTAGACTTGGGTAGGTACTTAATTCACCAAGTTACCGCGCTTGCGGCTACAATCTTGAGAACGCTACCAGCGCTAGGTCCTTTATAGCGAATCCAACTAATTCTTTTATTACCTTGGGGACCCCTTTCAAACAGCTCAAGCCCAGATCCATACTCCTTCTCGACTCTATCCTTGCTAAGCTGGAACTTGATAGCCCCAGACTCTTCTTCAGAGAGAAACTTGAGATTAAAGGAAGTTAACCCAGGGAAATCGCTTCCTATGCTCGATAAGAGCTCCCGCCACGTTGAACCTCGACTGAGTTTCATCAAACTGAATGACACGCCAGTCAAGCTATGCTTGGAGTTGGCTAAGATGGTAAGCACGGTATGTGTGGGCAATATTGACATGGAAAGGTTAAGCTGTATCAGCTTGAAAACGGGCTTGTCTGCAGCGAGCATTGAGTTATTCTGGGCGCTCCATGATTCTTCAAATGAGAGCTTCAAGTCCTCGAGGATCGGGGCATGGTAGAATAGCTGCTCCAACCAATACGATGCGACATTGGATGCGAGGCATAACTCTGCAGAACTCAGCATAGAGAATCCCACACCTTCTCCTTGATGCTTTGGAGAGAGATGAAGGATTGCTTCTACAACTGATTGAGATTCCTTGTAGATGTGTATCGAAACAATGGCTAAGTTGGCGCCGTCAAGTATGTCTCTTGCAAGGACGGCTGCGGGTCCAGAACTCGCAGTTGCGTTTCCATTGCGATAATCTCGAATTTGGATTGTCTGCGGGCGTAACTGTTTTTCAATGAACATAGCCCTCAGACTTGCAACGCCAATTTCACTTGAGCTGATGATGTGTGCATCATCTCGCGGCCAGACATATGTCAAGCCAGTTGATGGAGTCTCCGGTGGAGCCTCAAGCAACAAACTGGCTTCATTCTTCTCACAGTCGTCCTCGATGCGTATATTTTTGACGTACTTTCGTAGATCTGCGTTCTTAGAGAGATCTTCCAGCTTCCTCAGGTCTGAACCCATGAGGCTAGTTCTCCATGTTGTGAAAAAGCGTTGTGCCACGATATGTAATGTCTGCGCGTCGGCCTGCCTGCATGCCAATCGAAAGGAGCTCAGGTCTGAGGCTTCTAGGTATTGTGCCCAGTTTTCGACTACTTCCATTGGGATTCTACTGAAGCTGGATGATGCCATGTTGTTTTTGTCGTATCGTCTATAGAGAAGATTTGCAAGATTGTAAAAGTGCAGTAAAAACGGAAAGGTCTCGCAAAGTCGCTGTTATGGTAGGTCTTCTTCTATGGCAACGGTCAGAATATTCAAAGGACAAAGGGGACTGTGTTCATTTACTGAGCAAGTACGAATGTAACTTAAAGTTTAAGCAATAGATTATCACTTACTTTGAAAAAGCGGTATGAAAATGATGGCAATCTTGCGTACGAGAAATGCTCAGAGAAAACCAAGTCAGAACGATGAGCGAAACGAAAGAGGCGCACGCTTACTTCGTACGTCATCGCATTGACGCCAAGAGTATTGTTTCAACTGGTGGATCCTATTTGAAACATTCAGGAACGTCGAGGCTCGTGATGCGTAAGCTGACTGTTGCTTTCATAATATTATTTCAAATATATATTAGAGTGCATAAAATTGATTTTACATTTTACGTTCTGTTTAGGGAGTTCAAGAAAGGGAGGGAGAATGGAACAGGATTCTTTGCCAAGGCAATTTGTCGATTTTCTGTATGCAACAGATTCGGCCCCCCTCATCTCCTTGCGTTCATCACTTTATTACGCCACACTAGACAAGGCTTTCAAGCCTTTAAAAATAATAATAATTCATTAATTTTAGTAGAGGCATTTCAACCGCGGAATGGTAAATGGAAAAGGAATCTTTTTTAAAACGCCTAACTACGCTACGTCTTACAATACTCTTGTATCATAAAAGTCTTTACATATCTCCTTAACGCTTGTGTATATTTTAACTTGCTATCTAGGCCTCGCGCGGCGCTAGAAGGCGATAACTCTTGTTGGGGGAGAGGGGCTGGAGCGGTTTTGCCTACAGCAACTGGCATCCTTGAACTCTCGGGCGAAAGCTGAAGGATTTTGCAAAGGCCATTACAATGAATGGAGCATATAATGATTGTCATCGTGAAACTCGATCTACTTAGCGAATACCATTTAGAGCTTATGGGATTCGAAAATGATGACAGCGGATTGTTTCTCAAAAAACCGTAATCGATGCTCATCCTACTCCTTCATAAGTTTCTACGTCATATTACTACACTCGAAATCTATAAGAATCCAGAAATCATCCTCTGTTTGTATTTTGCATCAGCTGTGTTCTTTCAATATAGAAGTGAAACCCAAAACGTCCCCAAGTCAAACAAACATCTACGGCGTGAATCGACAATTTGCTATCCACAGCTTAAAATGGCGCTCTCTCTTTTCTTGCAGTTCTTCAGCATCTGTTTCACCCTTCTCTTTTCTCTTTCACTGTCTGCCCCATCTGGATCCCCGTAAGTCCGCATTTCTTCCATGATATTAAATAGTCCGAGTCATTCCAGTTGACAAAACCGCAGAGAAGGGACGATAGAATTCTCAAAGCGCGCTAGCGCTCTCGACGATCTTTGGAGAAGTATCCCGGGTTCGCAAAAGGCTGGAGGAGACTCGGCGCTTTACTTTAAGATTGATCAGTCCAAGACTGACGCATGGGGGATCACATTTCTCTACGGCTGCACAGCACTCATGATCTCTGACCCCGAACATGTCGTAGGTAAGTAGGAATTTCCGTTCACTGGTATGTAGTGGAAGCACTATGGTCAGGCATCTTCATTCAAGAACAACTCTAGCAACTCTGGAACCTACCACACACTTACGTTCCGTATGAAATTCCCTCCGTCTATCTCATTGCTCTACCGCCTTACTTTTCACGTCACCCTTCCCTCTCCGTTCCTTAGGTAGCTAACAACAACTTGACCCAAGTTGACTAACTCTCACCCAGTTGCCCACATGCAAGAAGTCAATTCAAATGCATGCATGTCATTATCAGACACCCCCACGGTGGAAAAATTTATTAGCGACAAGTTGGAACCTGCAACCGATTTCGTATGCTCCTCCTCTCCAAAACTAGTTCACTTAAGAATTAATTATATACTTAGTTCGACCCCGGGCCCGACACTCGCGTCGAATTGATCTACAGCGCCCAGCAAACTGGCACCCCGCGCCTTGATCTCTTCATTAACTTCCTAACTGATACTTGGGGGCTCGACGAGGGTGCGATACGGAAGTGGGCTTATGTGGGTGGCAGCGGCACAGGCGATGCCCCCGGAAGTCCATCGGGAAAAGCAGTCATCCAGGCATGTAACTCTTTGCTTTGTGGGCTTTACCACACTAAATCCGATAGATTATGCTAATATATGATTGATGTAGTGGGTTGCAGGCAACAACCAACCGAAAGGCACGTTGAAGGTGTTCCTCGGCTCCAGCCCGTCACAGGAGAATCCCATTCGTGAGGATAACTTTTAGTCGAACTAGAGTATTGCTTGGGACATTTCGTACCGCTCACTGTATGAATGAACGGTGAAGAAATTGATCTGAGGGAGTATTTTTCTTGCTGGCAAATTGTAGCAAATATCTTGATGTAACTGAGAGGGTTTGGTCTCCCTTTGTAACGACGCTGGTTTATGAGATGCATATTGAGTTGATTTCAGTATTTAGAATTGTGACTTTCCATTAATTGGTTTGCAGTTTGGTGAAAGAGCCTCTGACGCCTATTTACAGGTAGTACGAATCACCATGTTGTTCTCTAGCACCATATCCGCTGTCTCTTTCCCCCGCCGAGCCTTTCGATAATATAAAAAACAGGCTGGTTTATGATTGCACCTGAACGCCTCATAACATTGCAGTGAGCAATGTTGTTCTCTTCAATCCTTTCGGACATCATCATATTGCTCTGTAACTCGCTGTAACAGAATTCTATTCAACTGGCTGTCTACCTGAAGTTATTGGTAAAAATGAAGTTGGGATATCGGTGACGGCTTCCTTTCGTTCTAGTAATAGAAGAACAATCTTACAACGCCCAAAATCATTCTCATATAGAATATGATGCCAAAAATTGAAGCCTCCTTCTTCTGTTCGTTGCTGTATACGTTGTAAAAGAGCTGAGAGGTTAGTTTGGCCACGGTTCATGGGGGTGGAGAGAGCACTTGCTAATGCATAGCCATCCCGTGTTGCCACAATCGCCCCAACCACGGACGCGCGCTTTTCTAGGCGCATTTCAGTGCGGGGTATTTTTGGAGGTTTAAAACGCGATGTGAATTGTATTTGCAAAGGTTTCGGGAGTTTCTTCTAGCCATTTTTTCTTGTTGTGTTAAGAAATAGAGCCTCAAATTCTACATACTAGACGATGAGGAGATACGCGGGTGCCAAGCTAGTCCTAGCGCTTCACAAATCTAAACTTTCTTTGTACATGAAATGAAAACCATGCCCGGAAGGGTTAGTGGGAGGAACTGAGTTTTATGGCAGATTTTGAAGCAATTATCATCCTGGTATATATGGGAATCCGAGTAATGCGGTGAGGAAGATCACGAGACTGTGCTATTTTGGTTCCAAAACTAGAAGCAGTAGGATGAGATTGGAGGTGGCTGTGCAGCTCAGCCGCAACCCCACAGCCGCTTAGCCTCTAGCTGCTTCAGGAGTAGGGCAAATTATGAAACAGCCATATTCAGAAATACGGTTGCTAAATATCTGTGCCACAGGGAGCACGGGAAATACACATGACTGAGTGCGGCATAGATGTTCCAGCCCCTACGCCAGCCTGCGATCATCTGACCGACCAACCGTATTTGCTGTGTACAAGCAAGGGGGTTGTAAGAGTGCAAAACTTATTTCGGGGAGGTGCCAAGATTTTTTTACAACTTACAATCCTAGTAGCCCGGGTGTTGAACGGCCAATAAGTTCAGCTAAAATTAAGCGACAGATGGCGAAAAGCGTTCATTGCTTCAAAAAGTGCCCCATGTACAACAACATTACTTGCAGTTGCAGACAAAGCCTCAACTCAAACTGTCTGAGATACTCGTTTACTCTGCTATATCTTCCGATCACCAAAATACATTCTAGTTGGAATGTTATAAGTCAGGTAATAAGACTATCTAGACACTCCTTCACTAATGTGGCCAGTTGCTTTCAGCATGCAATGTACAAAGAATCACTCCGCCCTGCATTTTCCACTGAAACAGTACCCACAATCTTCTCGGCTTTGTCCTTTGTTGACGTCTAATCCATAATCTCCGTTTTTTTTCTTAGCGCAACACCATCCCCCGCTACTTTTGCTAAATACATCCTCAGTACTTATAATCAAAGAAGTTTATTGAAAGTGCCTTTGAAAGTGTCTTACCAGTTATGAAACGAATTCTGAGCACGCAGAAGATTTCCTTTACATACGTCTCCCTGAACCCTGTCTCCAGTACAGCCTTTACGTTTCTCGAGGGCGTCGGCTAAAGTATTCGATTCAATAACGGAGGTTGAATCTGATCGTGGTTGATTTGTGACTCTTGCTAGAGTAATGCTAGCGAAGACAGCAAGAATAGTGGTTGCGACTCTCATGTTGAAATTTTTTTTCAATGATCCGAAACGAAACAGCTGGATATGATATGAAGCTCACGAAGATCTGATGAGGTTTTATAGATGGCTTTTCATTGAACAGAAAGGCCCAGCCTACAGAGAAATTCCAAATTTCTATTTATGCACTTGGTGGAAGGTGCTCTGAGCCTTATGGCATATCACGGCTTCATTGGACTGTTATTCGTACGTAAAATTAGTGACAAGTCACGATACAATGTTGCTCCATAAGAGTCAAGTAAACGACGGAGTACGAAGTAAGTCATAGAAGCATCAACGATCTGATCAATGAGAGTGCAGAATTTGAGACACCCTGTTGCCGAGGGACGATGATCGTACGGCTCATATCTTCAAGAAGGATAGGTCCTTCGGTCTCGATCGTCTTATGAAACGCAAGCCGCGCAACTTCCGCAAATATAGCACGACACGCATTATGAAAGCTACGTGTTTATAAGTCTAGAAGGGAAGATCCTAGAGTTGACTAGACAAACCCCAATGATTAAGCGAGGTGTAACGTTAGCGTGACCAATCAGAGAGTCAGAACCATATTCATTCTAAAAGATGTATATGAAATGGGGCTAAAAAATACGCGCATTTCCAACTCAGAAAAGACAACTCAGATCCTCGGTGAGCGCCACTTGTTTTGCATAGATCGGGGATTCTCCAGTCATGAAGATGAAACACAGAGTTAGTCTGGGGAATACGAGCAGAGAGAAAAGATACGAAGTTAGCATGGCCGATGAGTGTGGCGAAAATTCCGAGAATATCATATTTGCCCCACCGTAGGGGCTGGAAGATACGAGGAATCCGACTTCACAACAACACAACCTTAACATTTCAATTAACACCACCGGTCCCACAACTTCAACGATTGTCCGGTAAACCGAAAAGGACACACTTGGCGATATTAACATGATACCACCGGCGAGGTGCGGCAATAGCATAACCAATACGAGCCTGGAATGCGAGAACTTTATTTTGAAAATATCTCATGAGATGCATTAGAGAGACTAATGGATACGAGCATGTTCTTTGAATAGCTTTCTCAAGTGAATATCAACGTTTCGTTGGGTTATAAACTCTTGTCCTGATTTTCTATAAAGACCATGGAAAGGTATCCGTTAATATCAAATCACTCTCTGAATAACGACCATCTACAAGAGTTATCTCTTCCTCATTTTTAAACCAACCCGTTCAATCTCCAATCTGCACAACACAGTGCGATCAATCATCACCATGAAGTGCTCTCTCATCGCTGTCGTCGCGGCCTTCACTATGGCCGCCGTCGGTAATCCATTCCCTGACCCGAGTCAACTAGAGCAGCGCGAGAAATGCTTCCATCCAGGCACTTGTGGATTCCTCAACTCTGGTCAATGCGAATATCACTGTGATGGTTACGGAGGATTCATGTACATGCAAGGCTGCGGCTGGGGACGTAAACGATGCTGCTGCGCCAAGGAGACGTAAACGACACTGGCATTACCATACGGTATATCTCCCACGTCCACAACCTGTTCGAACAATGCTAATTGAATCAAATGCAGACCCTGATTAGCTGCAAGTGGAATTTAAGATTTGGCGCAAAGAAACTCGAGGGATGGCGCGGCACCCAAACCAGATCCTCTACAAAAACCCAATCTGGGCGTTTTGGTGAATTAGCTAATTGGGAAATTTCCTACGTGCACACTATACTCAATGTTGACGCTTGTGATGTGTCGTAAACCTTTGCTCTTGAAATATTTGGGTATGTTTGGATTTTTTCACCAACCAATATTAGAGCGACACGTCTCCCCTTTAAAAAACATCTTGAAATCGCCCAACAATCAATTTCGGGAACATCAATACCCACAGCTACCGGCGCACGTTGGCTCGAGACAACACTCCTCCCGATAGTCGCATCGCGATTCAATACCGAAATATTTAGTCTACTTCCAGGTGTTAGCTTCAACCGCACCGGTCCAGTAAGTTTCTACTTCTGGCCCGCATTCCGCCAGGTTGAACGCGTGGTTGTACTATTTGCCGTTGGTGGAAACAGTCAAATTCAATTTCGCAGATGTGATATCCAAGCCTGTTGGATCGAGGTCAATGTGCCAAGTTCCGGGTGAGGATTTTGTGAGGCAATGCCATTTTCGTTGCATTGTGTGAGAGACTGCTTCAATGCATGAGAGTTAGTTGAACGGTTTGAGTTCGCGCATATAACTACGGGAATACGGAACTCGTGGTGTTAATGTTGGTTGCTGTGATCGTTAATTGTCACGAGTAGAAGGCGGAAGTCAACTGTCTGATGAAAAGTGTGTATAAAGAGTGAGAAAGCCGTGAAGGGCTAACTGCTCGCACGACGACTATATATACCCATGAAGGGTGAGCTAGCTAGAATAGGACATATGGTATGTCATGTGAAGCACGTGACATACGTGACATTAATAGTTCGCTTGCGTTGATTGGCGCTATTATATTAAAGTGTGTACCACCACTTTTGATAAGTATTCGTGAGTGCCATTGGCGACTATGCATTTAATCTCATGCTTGAACCATCCTTGGTGAAGTGAATGTAGATTTTTCTCGTCTTCATCGTTAGGTGCCGTCAGATTCAACTTATTAACTAGATCATTTGAAGCGGAGCATGGTGCTGGAAGATTCTTCCTCTGGTGTTGGCGTGTGAGGAGAATATTCCCGTGAGTCGGCCCGTCGCCCACGAAAGGAAGTGGGGGAAAATGACCATCAAGAGACTAACCAGCTTGAAACTTTACCGTTGCTACAAGAATATGGGCGTCAAGACTCTGTTCAGTTTGCCTGTAATATACGCCGTTTTTCCACCATTGCCAATAGTATCAATTGCCCCAACGATAAGAAATACTACCACTTCCCAGATCGGAGTGCGTGAACGCTCATTAAAACAGCACCATGGTGTGTAGTATAGCTTACAACCAGACGATCGGCAGCCGTCACAAGTACTCCCCCTTAAGGAGTAGAAGGCGTTGGTGTTGAAACTTACCTACAGTTCGTTGATGCCCAGCGCACATCATTATCACAGCTTTGTTACCCATAGTCAGCTCGCGAAAGATGATCTACGTTTTATTATTCGTCTTTCATGCCCAGGTCCTGGGCCTCATTGCCGAGGCGCTCGACCTTTGCCATTGTACATGGAGAGGCGGCGAGCGATGCGAAATGGGGGATGTTGGGGACGAGAATTGTGTAGATTGCCATGGTGATGGTACCTCAGGTCATGGGCTTCAGACGCGCGTGTATGGGCCAGGTGCAGATGCCGGGACCAAGTGAGCGGGCCTTGTGAAGAATAACTTGCATCAGGTGCATGTTTGGGCAAACATGGGTAGGGCGAGGTTGGGAGTGATCATAAACGGCGCGGGTGATGTGTGATCGGGAGTGTGGGTCTGTGGCCTTTTTGTTGTTGAAGGAAGTTAAGAATTTGAAATACTACTGTAAGAAAGAATTTCTGGAGCGTGCTAAATGAGGATTCTTTCAGATGGGGAGAAGAGGGTTGACCGAGGGCTGCGGGAGATTTTCGTCAATGGCGCCACATTTGGATTCGACGAAGTCCCCTCAGTGTGGTCGCCACCACGGGAACCGCATCCGTGCTCACCGGCGAGCCGGTCAGAAAAATGGTCGAGTCCGTATCCGCAGTCTCTGTCTCTCTCGGAGGCGTCTCGCTCTTCTTATTCATTATTTCATGCTTTGTGGACCACCTCTGCGGCGCTGGAGGTGGGGTGGACACGTCATGCTTGCCCTCTCTCAGGCTGGAGTAGGCTATAATGCAGCATAGAGGTGGCATTGGGGTTGGGCAAAGGTGCCCTTGGTGTTGCTATACGTCATCCAATATGTGAATAGAATTTATCTCATGGCGAGAGTGGTGCGGCACCTCGCTTGACGACGACTGAAGACAAAAAAAGGAAAGGTGCACCGAGCGGGCCGGCATGACGAATTCCCCGCGGCTAGACGGGTGAAAGAATAGAACGGAGTGGAAGACGAGAGATAAAAAACGGAAGACACTGATATTCGACAATGCATCTTGGTGGGGCGACTACAAATTCGAAAACATATATACTATTCTGGAATATATATCCGTCAGCTCGGGTTACAGACATCATGTCAGTGGACACGGCGCATGCCATCCTCACCTGGGCTTCATATCCGGCACGCACTCCCTTGAATGAGTTGTTTCCCAACAGAATTTATTTGCCTTCAAAACTCTGTAAACCGCTAGGTGATAAAGAAAATCTACCTGGCTTCTCTCGCGAAATGTCTTCTGTGTGTGAACATCTGCTGAATAATTGGCAAATTAGCTTTCACATGTTCAATTAAGGGATATCACAATCCATTACAGTCTTGTGCGCTCTTATCCATCGGATATCTTGTAAAAAATGGGGCGCTTGCAGCAGAAATTGCAGCAAATCCCTATACATTATCGTGCGAGACTAGTTTTCTTGGACAGTTGGCTAAGATTGCGGGGATGAGATCCG
Source organism: Beverwykella pulmonaria (assembly GCA_001599595.1). Taxonomy (NCBI): domain Eukaryota; kingdom Fungi; phylum Ascomycota; class Dothideomycetes; order Pleosporales; family Melanommataceae; genus Beverwykella; species Beverwykella pulmonaria. The sequence continues at coordinate 141,884 of BCHH01000018.1, read as the reverse complement.
CTATCTTAGAAGAGATGACTATGTTGACAACTAGTTTACCAAAATTTAATTGGGAAGAGCATTCTGTGCATTGCACTAAGCTAAATAATGATCTAATTGGACAGCGAAAGTCCCTAAGATTAGGTTTTCTCGCCTGTAATTAAAATGACGGTAAGCAAACGTATATAAGAGAAACAGCTCCCTATTGTGCAGAGTACTGTTTCGTTGCAGTACTCTGGCTCTCACTCTACTACCGCGCCTACATTTACTAACATGAAGTTTTTTAATATGTATTGTCATATCCATGCCCACTCTAGCTTTTGCACTACCAAGTTCTCGCGAACTAGAAGGTAGCGAAGTTGGAGGGCTTTAAAGTTCAGCGGTAAGCTTATTACAACGTTTTTACTAGCAACGTTAAACTGTAAATTTGCCAATTTTTCTAGCGCGGAGTGTAAGTATATCTAGCGTGCTTGGTGCTTGGGGAACGAGCTTATTAGGCAAGTCGCTAACTACTTGTTGAGACGCAGTTTGTATGTAGGCACCATGTCCTTGTTTGACAGGCTAATAAGGCAAGCTGCTAACTGCTATTCTTATATGTGTAGCCTGTAAGTAGAACCTATGTCTTTTCTTAACGGGCTGATAGGGCGAGTCGGCAATTGCTATTATAGTGGTGATGTAGATTATAAACTGAATACACATCGATCCTTAGACGATTGACTGCCTCCACCATATGTGACACGATTTACGCTACATTCCTTCACCTCCTGCTTCTCACCACTGAATATACCTATGTTACCGTAATTTATGTAAACTATGCAGAAGACGACTCCAGCTCTGCCACACTAAGCACCACTAAGCACCGTATTCCAGCACCGGTTTCTTGCCTCTATCACTTATCACTTGCCATATTTGCATTTCTGCCTACTACTCCTATTTCTTAGAAATACTGCATTCTACCCTTATCTCTGCCATAGTTTTCACTCTTCCCTCCCCAGTACGCATTCCCAACTATATACCCTATATACCTTCCAACTACATCCCCTACACAACCTTCTCTATCTTTACCCTCCTATCTCCGCCCCAAAATTCTCCGCTTAGCTCAATCCCACCCGCTTACACTTAAGGCCTCCATCCCTTGATACGTACGACGTGAAATACGAAGCATTTCTTAATAATCACTCTACACGTGCATGCCAAGACATATGCAGTCGTCTCGTCCCCGAAATTCGTGCAAAAAGGTGTACTAAGTCTACCGGGATTCAGCGGACGAAAAGTGTGAAGACGCGCGGGGAACATTCACGTTGTTGAAACAAGCATCTCAATAAGGTATCAAGGCCTTCGTAGCGCTTACATTACTCACCTGCGCAATCCAAGGACTTCCGCCATAAGGCCGCCAACTAGATAGCCCTATGATTTAAAATATTATATGAACACTCCGCTGGCCCAGCTCCGCGAAGTACAAAAGGGGCTTCAAAAAGTACTAGTAGCAGCATGACTTCACGACCTGAAGTTCTCGAAATCGAGAAATTCAAGATAATTGCCGATGAAGAGTTAAACATGTCCACCCATGAAATCTAAAACCGCGACACGGGCGAATCTGATCCGGGGTACGTTAAGCTAAGGTCAAAGCACCTCATTTGGTATAATGAAGATGTAGAAGGGCTACTTACACTTGAAGTACATTCTATCTTTTCATTTCCTTGTACGCTCTTATTGACTTCTAGATCCGTGTCTAATTCGAAAACTACAGCGGGATTCCAGCTAGGCAGGTGATTCCGCACATCCAAGCTGTCCGCACCAAGCTCTTGGATCTGCGCGCGTACCCTGCACTAGTGTATCTATGTTCCTCGTCCACTGGATCAAACACCACAACACGTTCATCGAAATCGTTTCTCGCCTCAGTACCACCAAGGGGTCAAAATTCCTAGACGTAGGGAGCTATATCGGCCACGATCTCCGCGCGCTTCATTTCGCTGGGGTACCGCAGACCTGCCTTTATGGCCTCAATATCCTTCCCTTCTGGAATCTGGGCTACGAATTGTTCTGCGACCGGGACAAATTCATGGCGACGACGATGCTGGGCGATATCTTGGACTTTGCGGATGAGAGTCCGCAGGCGCGCGCCCTGGATGGGAAGATGGGGATGTCGTGTGGTGCAGCGCCGTCATCCACCAGTTCTCGTGGGACAAACAGATCGCTGATTGCAAGCGGCTCGTGCGCTTCACAAAGGGGCTTGGAGCATTGGTCATAGGCAGTAGCGTTGGCAGTGGGGAGATGGAGGGATGTATTGAAATGGAGAGGTTGACAGAAGAGAGGTTCGACAAAGAAGGTCCATTTAAGCATAATGCGGTGAGCATGGAGAAGATGTGGGCGATTATCAGTAAGGAAATGGGTTTAATTCTGGAGGTCAAAGCGAAGTGGACGACGTGGGTGGAGTATGGGTGTGAGGAGGTGCGATGTAATGGGCGCGGATATGGGCGTGTTGGAATTTACAGTTAAACTGCTTTGAACGTGCGGGGAGTGATGGGGTGCAGTCGGATATTTGAGGGTCCTGTGCTTGATGTTGAGCGAAACGGTGGAAAGGCGAGAGACCAAACTATAGAAGAAATGACTTGCTGATTACTGTAAGTTAGCCCATGAAGTATGGGCCGTATAAAGCCATGCTTGGATAGATGAACAGAGTCCACTAAAGCGACCATATCTCTGCAGCGGTCTTTGTATAACAGGGAGATCTAGGGTGATTTTGAATCCAGGAGCCCAGCTGAGTGAGACAAATCGCACGCACATATAGCATCGCCGCCAGCAACTGAACGAGACCATGGCACGACTTTATCGACGCAGGTACGGTGCAACAAAGTGTGACTGACGTTGTCGCACGTGAATGCAGGGATGGATTGAGCATTTGTGTTCCCGATGCGAACGCTGCCAATGTTGGAGACAGTCGGTATTGACTTCTCGGTGACAGGTGTCGGGGTCGAAGCACCCACGGTTTACAGCCATTGGCGTCGCTCCAAACCAACACAGATAAATATCTCGCCTACAGCAATCCAGGTAGCAGTTCCTTGGAGTCGTCATGTCCATCTTGGCCTGAACACGGTGTTCGCTCAGAAAACCCGTCTTGGACGTTACATGCGCCTTGGCTCCGCTTTCGAGAGCGAGGCTAATTCCTTCTTACAGAACAGCGCATAACATGGCAGAGGAAGAAGATGCCGGCGCAATATGGATGAACTGGAGGCGAGGGTTGAGGTACAAAGAAGGTGCGGCGGCTCCTGCCCTTAGCGGTACCGGGGGTGCGCTCCGTGTTTTGAAACGTGAGGCTGGAATGGGGAGCGATAAGCGACTGCGTGCAGGCCACACGGCATTTCTGCATCCCCTCACTTTCCGTCATCTCACTGAGCCCCAGAGGACCCTCATTGCGATGTGCGCCGTCACGGCCGCTAAGCGCAACGAGCGGCGAGGTGCGCAGATGCCTCCGAGTCTGCCTAGCTCTCCCTCTTCATGCCTGGGTCATGTGGGCCGAGGGCATAAATTGTGTTTAATATCACCGAAACAAGACAGCCAATCGCCGCCGCCCAGCTTTCCTACTTGTCGCACCAAGGACCTGCAGCTCAGCGATCGGCAGCCCTTGCACCAAGATCCCCGCGGGCACGCCAGCGCTTCAGGCCGAGCGCGCTGGCGGCGGTGCTGGGCAACCTTGGGGCTTGTTTATCCTAATTCACTCGCTCCTGCCAAAACTATATCATGGCCGCCGTGCCCCACGAAGGCCGGCCTGGTTGACGCTTGCTGCGAGCTCCGTCTCTTCCACTTCACACGCTCGACAAACGCTACACTGCCATGAGGTATTCGCTTCTTGCAGGGCTGTTGGCCCTCTCTGGCGCCCATTGCAGGTCTGCTTCTCACATTGAGGGCGAGGGAGAGATCGTCGAGCGTCTGCTCCATGTGCCTGAGGGCTGGAAGGAAATCGGCGAGCCAGCACAAAGCCGCAAGTTGCGGTTCCGCATCGCGGTGCATTCGGTGAGCTCTGTCCCTCTGCATTGCGCTTGAATTCCTCCGCTGACCCAGTCCAGCCCAACCATGATCTCTTCGAGCAGACATTGATGGACATTTCGACCCCAAGCCACCCCCGCTACGGACAGCACCTGAAACGCGACGAGCTCAAGGACCTGATCAAGCCCGAATCCCAATCGACCAATGCAGTCCTCACGTGGTTGGAGGACTCGGGCATCGCATCAGCTGACATCGAGAACGACGGTGAATGGATCAACTTCGTGGCCCCCGTTTCAACAGCCGAGAAGATGATGGACACCACCTTCAAGACATACCAGAGTCTCGTGCGAAAGGACGTGAAGAAGATTCGTGCTCTGCGGTACTCAGTTCCCCAGGCGGTTCGCCCCCACATCGATATGATCCAGCCGACGACCCGGTTTGGCCAGATCCGACCGCAGGCATACCACATCATCGACAAGGAAGTTGTCGGTGCTGAAACCGCGGCTGTGAACCAGACCTGCAACTCGAGGATCACGCCCGATTGCCTGAAGGAGCTGTACAACTTTGCCAGCTTCAAAGCGGATCCCAAGGCCGCCACTCTCATCGGCGTGAACGGTTTCCTCGAGGAGTATGCGCGCTTCAAGGATTTCGCCAACTTCGCTACCTTATTCGCTCCATGGGCCGTGGGTAGCAATTTCACCTGGACTTCGGTGAACGGTAAGTGCACCTCAGCACCATGGCTCATAGGGAAACACTAATTCCTCATGCAGGTGGCATCCTTGACCAACGTGCAACCAATGACAGTGTCGAGGCCAACTTGGACATCCAGTACACTGCCGGTCTCGTCGCACCAGCCATTAGCACCAACTACTACAGCACTCCTGCCCGTGGGCTGCTTGTTCCTGATCTAGACCAGCCCACAGAGGCCGACAACGCGAATGAGCCGTACCTGGATCTATTCACCTATCTCGTTGGCCTCCCGGACGGCAAGCTCCCACAGGTTCTCACCACTTCGTACGGTGAGGATGAACAGAGTGTGCCTGCGACGTACGCCAAAAAGGTGTGCGACCTGATCGGACAGCTCGGCACGCGCGGTGTATCCGTCATCTTCTCCAGTGGTGACACCGGCGTTGGCTCCGCCTGCCAGACCAACGATGGCAAGAACACGACGCGTTTCCTGCCCATCTTCCCCGCGTCCTGCCCGTACGTCACCTCGGTCGGCGGCACAACCAAAATCTCTCCCGAAGAAGCCATTTACTTCTCCTCGGGCGGTTTCTCAGACCTCTGGCCGCGGCCGTCGTACCAGGACACGGCCGTCCCCGCGTACCTCGCCAAGCTGGGCACCCAATGGTCGGGGCTTTACAACCCCAACGGTCGCGGGTTCCCCGACGTGGCTGCACAAGGCGCCAACTTCCGCGTCATGGACAAAGGGACTCAGATTTCCGTCGGCGGTACCAGTGCTTCTGCGCCCGTCCTCGCGTCCGTCGTTGCCTTGCTCAACAATGCTCGCATCTCTGCCGGCAAGCCAGCACTCGGCTTTCTCAACCCGTGGATCTACAGCCAGGGCTACAAGGGGTTGAATGACATTACAAAGGGCGGCTCGCAGGGCTGCACGGGCAGGAGTATCTACTCAGGCCTCGCGGCGCCGTATGTGCCGGGCGCGTCGTGGAATGCGACCGAGGGATGGGACCCGGTGACTGGGTATGGAACTCCCGATTTCGGGAAGCTGCTGAAGATTTCCGAGGCGGGTACATATAAAGGGCGGCGCGGATTGACTGGCCACGTTTAGGCGTGTCGCATGGGGGAGTAAGTAATAGATGGGTGGATATGGGACATGACCTGATATAAGTTAGATTCCCATAAATGCGCAATTGATTGAATGAACTATGCAATTGATTACACTGCACAATGTGTGTGTGAGGGGATGATGATGCGATCACGACGTGTGATTACCCTGCCCTGCCCCACCTCGCACGCCACAGCCGGGGCCGTTGAGCCTTAATTGCTAGGCTTTCAGCCACCAAATGGCCCGTCAACATCCATCTCAACCTCAATCTCGGCACTACGGTATGGCAACACAACGACCACCACCAACCATAGTAAACAAAGCAATTGCACCCCTTACCAACCCCGAGCCCACGCGTGTCCATGACGTGACACGGGTTCCTAGATCCCCATTCTCCAGCGACCAGGGTGGCTGCGGGGTGTGCTAACCGCGTTGAGCAACCTGCCCCTTGCGGTTAATGAGCCCGTGCCCTTGAGAGTTGCTTATCGCGATGCTTATTCGCGACGGGCAGGTACCGGTGAATTGGCGGGTCTGTCGGTTCCTGCGTGGTGATTGCGTGGTTTGTTTGGTGGCTGGGCTGACGGGGCGTGGAGGGATGGGGAAGGTCGGCGTTGGCTGGTGGAGGAAGAAGTTTGGTGGGAAGGAGAGGTTGAGATGAGGATATGCCGGGCTGGTAGAGGATCAAGCCTGCGTTGGTGGCGACGCTGGAAGCTTGATTTTGCTCATACAGCTTGGCCGTGGACATGGCAGTGCTTTTTCATTGTTTGCAAGGCTTGAAGGGCTAGTTTCGCCTGGATGCAACTGCAATCCATCCCCCCACATTTACACTTTGTGCTCAGCTGTCAGGTACGCTCTGCTATTGCCCTTCTCCCACATCTGCAGACTTTCTCCTCAAAATTCAACTCATTCTCGCTGTCACCGGAGCTGCTCCTTGCCACACAAGGCTATCCCTACTTATCTGTAGGAACGGCAAGATCGCAAACGATGACCTGGTGGCTGGTTGTGCGCAGACGAACACGACATGGGGCCTGCCTATTCGGGCATCGTACAGCTATAGCTATCCCTGCCTGGTCACTATCATAGTGATCATCATCATCATCGCACCAGCGGGTTAAATACCCAGCGGCCGCGCCCCCGATGGGAGAGCTGTGTGACGCCGCAATCCTTCCTCTCTCCGTGATAAGAGAGCTAGAGTCGCACGCTCGAGCTTCGACAATCCCACGCGACACGGATTCTTGACCTACAGCCATGCAATTGCTCTCGCTCCTCGCCCTGGGCAGCCTCGCTGCCACCGGGTTTGCACGAAGCGCGCAGTATTCAGGGAAGAACATTGATTTCCCTCGCCCGCGAACAGGATATCCAGCGCAAAAAGGTCAGCGACATGCGAAGCGTGCCGCCGAGCCGATAGTTGTGCAGAACGAAAAAACTGCGAGTACGTGCAATGTCTCCAAAATAACACGGTAAAACTAGGAACGTGTTGACTAACACACGATATAGAGTTTGCTGTTAATGGCTCAGCGGGCGCGATTCCAGACGTTGACTTTGACATTGGCGAGTCGTACGCCGGTCTGCTTCCCATTAGCGCGAGCGCGAACGAGAGCTCCGAGCTTTATTTTTGGTTCTTCCCGTCTACGAACCCGGATGCTGAGGATGAGATTACCATCTGGTTAAACGGCGGTCAGTCCCACTTCTCCTCCCCAAATACTCTTCCACCAAGACTGATTTGGAATTGCAGGACCTGGTTGTAGTTCACTCGAAGGCTTCCTCCAAGAAAACGGCCCCATCTCCTGGCAATACGGCACCCCCAAGCCCGTGTATAATCCCTGGAACTGGGTGAACCTCACAAACATCGTCTGGGTCGAGCAGCCCATTGGTACCGGCTTCACGCAGGGCACCCCGACCGCGAACAGCACCGAAGAAGCCGCGCAGCAATTTTTGGGCTTCTTCAAGAACTTCATTGATACGTTTGGCCTGTGTAATCGCAAGGTGTACATTGCAGGCGAGTCGTTTGCGGGCAAGTATATCCCGTATTATGCGGATGCCATGTTGCAAGCGAATGATACCGAGCATTTTGATGTGAAAGGCGTGCTGATTTACGATCCGAGTGTGGCGCAAGATTCTCTGCTTGAGGATGGTACGTTTCCTTCTATACTATGGTGCGATGCGCAGATCAAGAGCTGACGAAACAACAGTCCCCGCCGTAGCCTTCGTAGACAAATGGTCCGGCCTCTTCAACCTCAACAAGACCTTCACCGATGACATCCATGCGCGTGCCGACAGCTGTGGCTACACTGACTATCTCAACACGTACCTGACCTTCCCGCCATCGGGCCCGCTCCCGCAACCCTCCAACAACGCCTCCAACGCCACCTGCGCGCTCTGGAACGACATCACCAACGCCGTGCTACTCACAAACCCCTGCTTCGATATCTACCAAATCGCAACCACATGCCCCGTGCTCTGGGACGTGCTAGGCTTCCCAGGCTCCTTCGATTACATCCCCGCAGGTCAACAAATCTACTTCAACCGCACCGCTGTGCAAATTGCCATCAACGCGCCAATTCAAGAATGGAATGAGTGCTCCAACGGCGTCCTCGACACTGACCTCTCGCCTCCATCTTCCTATGAGGCCCTGCCCCGCATTATCGACGGACTAGACCGCACCATCATCGTGCACGCAGATCTCGACTGGATCCTCCTCGGTAACGGGACCCTCCTCACCATCCAGAACATGACGTGGGGCGGACTCCAGGGCTTCCAGTCAGCACCCAGTGGGGACTTTTTCGTTCCGTATCATAGCGATTATAGTACCGAGAGTCTGGCCGCGAGCGGTATCATGGGTGTCACGCATACGGAGAGGAAATTCACGTGGGTCGAGCAGAGACTGAGCGGACATATGGTTCCGCAGTATCAGCCGTCGAGTGGGTATAGGCAGTTGGAGTTTTTGCTAGGAAGGATAGAGAGTCTGGAGAGTACTGTTCCCTTCACCACTAGTCCGGTCACGAACGGGACTGCTAAGAGAGAGGTAGATGCGGTGGTGCCGAGGAAAGTTGACGGAACCATGAAGTGGGTTTAAGATGAAGGATACAATTAATGTTTTATGTATATTTTAATCTACATTGTTGTATGACAGCACGTTTTGCACTTGCTCTAACGAGGGCTTGTACTAAGAGAGAATAATCGTGGGATGCGTGAATAGGAACTGTTTATCGGGTCGAATGGGAAAGCCCAAAATGCCATGCGTACATGTTTCATCCCCATCCCAACATTACCTTTCCACAGTTGCCACAGAATAACGGCGTATTATACAGATCCTGGAGCAGACAGAATATCTGACATGGCAGAAAAGACAATCAAAGTAATGTATGAGGGCGAAGGACTGTCAATCTGAGCCATCACGACACAGCTGTTGTGACGGTGCTGCTCGCCAGCTCGACCACACATCACATGAACACGTGTCAGATGTGACGGTGGCGGGCGTTCAGCTCAACCACGCATTACAGGAACGCGCATCAAATGCGACAGTAGCTCACGCTCAGCTCAACCACGTCATACGACATGTGCGCGCCACGTCATGCCACACTCTCAGGACATGCTCGGTCGGCCTGCGCCCCATATATATAGGATCGTTCTCCCTGAGTACCTCTTCTCTCTTTATCTTAGTGTAGTTGAAATAGAGCCTACTTATCCTTTCATTGCCTTCCCGCATCCACAATGGTGAAGACCGAGCTTATTATCATCATAGCTGTAATATATTAGACCCGAACGTCTACAGAAGCTAACCAGGTTTTACTGTATGTTACTTCTGTAAGAAAATATGTATGGTCTTAAAGATTTATGCCCAAGAGCACGAAAGTAGATGGCGGCCTTGCTTTTTATCACAAGCTCACCCATCCTTCCCAGGACTCACACACTGACAAGAAGTCCACGACGCAATCCTTAAACCGCCCAATGGGCCAAAAATAACCTACCGGGCGCTGCATCCTAAGAACGATCCCGCGAATTCAACCTACATGAATGGTCGCAGCAGCAGGACATCGGTATGCGCACTGCCTTCTCACACTGTTAAAACGTCAAGTACAACCTCTTCCGCACAGTTAGTAAGACGGAGTGGAGCGTATTAAAGCGCCAAAAATTTTGTTTTCGTCAGAGGGTGTTAGAGAGGGCAGCAATTCCTCAGTTGTGCGGAAGACGGTAGGAATCTTGTCTAGCGTAGTTTGACAAGTAGACGAGCGCAAAATCCAATATTGTAATTTGTGAGAAGCGCCGCGGACCAAGAACGCAGGCGCCTTGAGAAACATTACTAATATCCCTCACCACGTAGTGAGAAGTACTCCGTAGCGAGAAAATTACAGGTACTTAGACTTCAAAGTAGTAGACTTTTATCCAAATCTAGGTATTTACGCTATACTGTTCGGGGTGTATGCCAGGGGTCTTCTTCTGCCTCTCAGGCGCCGCTTCTAGTAAAATTACCAATCTTGTCGTCGCCTTCGCACCTTGAAAGTGGGGGCTTTTTTAATTTCGTGGCACAACTTCTCCACCCACAGCTCTAATACTAGTTCTTCATCACTCTTGGAGTTATAATAATGCAGTATCGGTACTTGGTAGCCTGGCTAGCAGCTAATAAGTCCTTATCAGCCCTGTGGCTGGTGTTTTAAGGATGATTCATGCAACGTCGCCACGTCAATTGGTACTTCTCCAATCCTAAGTGAGTTGACCCTAGTTATCCCTAAAGGTTAATGCATGTCTTACATAATATATTACACTATAACTTAAGCTATGTAATTCTCAAATAATGTCTACAGCTAGTAGCCCGTGTTAGCAGCCTAGAACAGATCAAAGTAAGTCACATGCTCTTATTCATCTGAGGTTCCCCCGTTAGAAAGGCATTGAGCCCCACGCTGTCGACTTCATGTCAACTCGGTGAGAACACCTACAGAATCACCACCTCACAAGGTCATCATGGCTGGTGCGGGTCGACCGTCCTCCCTGCTAGCGGTGGCGACATCGCTTAAAGACCTCAGTTACGACTCTTTTGGAGACCATTGACTATTCTAGGTATAGTGGGAAGCAACGTTAATTTGGAAATAGCCGTTCTCGGATTCAACAGGGATATCAATACACGAATCTATTCCCAGAACGTCGTGGTCTATTCCCGAATCGCAACACAAAGAGGTACCATCGTTCCATACCAGCTCTCCTCTACACCGCCAGGCTACAATGCGCTGCATTATATTGGACCATGGTGGGTCTGCACCGTGTACATCTCTTGGCACTTTTTCAGCCTCATCCCCAGGCGACGACGCAGTGCCAGCAGCGAATCGGTTGCGATAGCGACTCTACTGGCATAAACGTGTACCTAATCTCAGCTAGCCAGCGCCTTAGATTCAATATTCTCAACGGTTCCGTTTCCTGATCCAGATTACGGAACGTGCAGTGCTGCAAGGCCTAACTTTTTAAAGTAAAAGGGCGATCACGTGCCTTCGTGTTTCCAGCTGAGAAGCGCATGAACACGAGCCAACAGCAACACCAAACCCAATTGGCCGAAGAGTGTCAGCGTAGCTGCTCATCACGATACTCGGGACTCAGAAGAGCAGCGTGCGTGGTGAGAATGTTACATTGGAAGAAAAGAGTATCTCCGTGGAGCGACACTGACGAGAAGTCAACCTCCTAGAGACAGACATATAAAATCCAGATTCTGAAGCCTTCAGGGAGCATCATCACAGCAAGCTTAACACCTTCAGCAAAAACAGTTCCTCAACCTTCTAAGGCCCACCAAACCACCCCAACCTTCTTCAACATGTTCAAGTACGTCCTCGCTGTTCTTCCCCTTCTCTCCCTTCCAATACTCTCGGCTCCGGTCGAAGGTCCCGCTCCAGCCGTCGAAGCCAGAGGACGATACAACGAAGCCGCTTCCATCGCCACCTGGGACGGCCAATGCTACAACTCCGACAAGCACGACCAACTCGTTCCCGATGGAGTTTGCTACTTCCTGCCAGGCCAGGGCTTCACGACTTGGTGGCTCAACTCCAACTGCTATGGTGAGTCAAAAGTATACGACGAGACGCATAATTGGATCGTAGGCTAACGCGGCTTGCAGTACACCTCTTCAAATCCAGGTCCTGCCAGGGCGAATACACCGAGGTCGGTACGGGCAATCTTCAGCAGTGCTATGATGCAACGAACTTGTTCTCGTACCAGATCTACTGTTAGATCAGGCGAGCTCCAATAGCAGCACAGCGTCGGCGGAAGCGGGGATAAGGGTGTAGTGTGTTCTTGTGCTTCAGTCATTCCTTTCGATGTGGGGGAGGTTGGCCTGTAGATATGCTTTAGTCCCTCCATTCAACATTGCGCAATGCCATTTGTCTATAATTGATATCCTTACTACTCCTAGCTAGACGGTGACGCTTGGAGGGGATGTATTTGATGTAGAAGTGGGAGAAAGAGCAGGTGAAGAGAAGGGATTTTTTTGAGGAATTTGTCGTAGCGCAGTCCGAACAGTGCCTTTGACAGCCATGCCGCCCGTTGGACCCTCGACCCACACGTCCTAGTACATGGTGTCGCCATGCTCTGCCTTGGTGCTCTTCTCCCTCGCACAGATCCTCATTTCTTCGCCACAGTAGAGTGGGACGAGGTTCTGGTATTCGATTTCCCGAATCACTTGCTCCGGGCCCGCGAGCGTTTTCAGATGATTTGATACGAACGTGAGCATGAGCGTCAAGGAGAGTGGGCCGCGGACGAGGAGATTGGGATGGCCTTCGACGTTGGAGCAGTACTCGGGGTTGAGGTGGATGGTGTGCGCGTTGAAAGTGAGAGCTGAGTAGCGGAAGAGGAGAGACGGGGTAGGTGTGAGAGTGTGAGAGACAGACGGTGGGCCGGGTGCTGTCGCAGATATACGTCAGTCTTCACACCAAGCAAAGGGACGAGGCCCGAAAGAAAACATGGAACCAGACGGCCCGCACCGGCCAGGAGCTTGTAAATGTTTCAAATCGTATAGGGAACTAGTAGTGGTGGCAAAATCCCACTGCTGCCGACCCCTGACGCTGACACATAAAACTAGAGCTACACATTTCCTGCGTACTCTCTATGTAAGCTGGAGTGTGGAGGAAAGAGTATGAAGATGTGTATTGTATGTCTGTGTGTGTGTGTGTATGTATGTATGTGTGTGTATGAGATATGTACAGCTGATATATATATGACGGACTGATCAGTCAGTGGCATATCCACGTGACGGTAGTGTCCTGCTTACACTCTATGTACCTTTGTGCTTGTCCTGCAAGTGACTATATGGGACACGCTACTGTCCTTGCTGCATCGTCTGCACTAGGAACGAATAGTGCCGGGAGTATATTATTGTGGGATGCTCTATACCAAGCACGCACTAGTATCCGCTGCGACGGCGCAACGCTGCGGTGTTTTCAGCCGCGCAGCCCAGGCAGAAATTCTATCTGGCCTAGCCTCAACGTCACATATCCAAATAGTATAACTATAACTTTAAGTTAATGAGTTTTCAAAGTTCACTATTGCAGATCCTGTTTTGAGTACGCAACAGCATATTAGACTGATACTGTGTATAGTAAGTGCAATGGAACTGGATAATTAAATTAGGATCACTAGCAACACTGATGACGCAGTGTAAGGCGGGGTGAATTTCTCCAAGATGTTAACCCTGGACAAAGTTCAGAAAATAGACCTCCCCCCGACAGCGCTCCTGCTTTCCATTGCAGGAAAATGGAGATTTTACAGTGCTCCCATGCTATGAATTTCTCAAACAATTCACCGCCCGATTCAGGAGTTGAGCAAGGGAAAGATATGTTTGAAGGAAACCACGCTTCGATTCAGGTTCTAACCTGTTATCTCCGTCCGCCGCCAAAAATATACTTTGGTCTTATATGGGAAGCTTCCAACAGAGTCAACAAAGTCATTACAGCTATGACGAGTAGATTAGGTTCCCGGCAGGCATCAGCCCAGATTCCAAATGATACATTCACAAGACAAAAGTTAGGTTCACGACGCGCGTCAATGGGCGTCTCCTCAACACCCAATTATGATATACGTTATTTTGATAACAGGCTGTATATATGTTATTATTATGCAGTGGGTCTCGAAGATTAGAATGAGGAGGAGAGGGTAAATAGTGGGATAAATGGGTAGATTGATAAGTGTAAAGTTGCCTGCTTTATTCTGGAGCGATGAATTGATATGCGTACTTTGCATAGACGAATATGTTTGTGGCCTGGGAGTTGGGTGTAAGAATATGAGCTAAGCGTCTACTGCGCCGTAGCGAAGAGCTACTCTGCTGAAATCCACCTCAGGCACGGGTTGAAGGCTTGGGTGCATAGTGCAGGGAACGGGTATTGGTTTCTTTGTCAGCTGTTCGCTTCATCATCAATCAACGCGGCATATATGGGCAATCCGAACACCACACCCATGCATCATGCATCATTCATCATCAACGAAATATCAACGAACGGACATCATGAATCGAACCCCAACGAGCACACGAATATTTCTTCTGTCCTTCATTGCACATCTTTATTTCATTTTGTTTGGCAGTTAGATACAACGAAATTGCAACAGTACTGCTAAACCTCACCTTAATTCTCACCCTCCCTCAGTGCATTGCCTTTGTCTAGATGTATGTGTGAGCTAGAATAGAAATTAAAAAGGGTGGACTACATAGACTTTTAAAATTCACCATTGCGAATTGCTCCTGCATAATATCTTTATCCTTGACCTACTTGCTGATAATACAGTTAAGCCAAATGCCCCCAGGAATACCATTTTTTTAAGGTGTGACACGTGGAATTTCCCCTAAAATGAAGAACGTATTGTTTATAACAATGTGTGCGATGCAACTTTTACTAAGAATTCCGCCTGCGAGCTTAATCTTGTTGAGAAAAGGATCAACTTCTACAATTATTGAGAAACCTGCGTCTATTCCGCGGAAATTGGGTCGGTTGGGATGAACATCGACAATGACTTTCTCACGCGATGGATTAGCGTTGTTGATCATACGTATTGCTTTCAAGAGACCTCCTGAGTCTGGATTTAGCATTCCAAAAATCGAGACAAAATATCTGACATGGCAGAAAGGACAATCAAAGCAATATATGAGGGCGAAAGCCTGTCAATCTCAGCCATCACGACACAGCTGTTGTGACGGTGCTGCTCTCCAGCTCGACCACACATCACATGAACACGTGTCAGATGTTACGGTGGCAGGCGTTCAGCTCAACCACGCATCATAGGAGCACGCATCAGATGCGACAGTAGCGCACGCTCAGCTCAACCACGTCATACAACGTGTGCGCGCCACGCCATGCCACACTCTCAGGACATGCTCGGTCGGCCTGCGCCCAGACCGTACCCTTCTGTATACAGGATCGTTCTCCCTGAGTACGCCTTCTATCTCTATCTTAGTGTAGCTAAAATAGGGCCTACTTATCCCTTCATTTGCCTTGCACATCCACGATAGTGAAGACTGAGCTCGTCATCGCACTTTAGAGGGTGTATATTTTGATTACTCACTTGTTATATTTTTTATGATCTCTGTTTCATAGAGGAGGTCGGGAATCAGCATGAATATATAGCTTTTAAATTTGCCACCGTAAAGCTTTGAGCATCCTCAAGATCCAGTGACAAGATGGCCACTCATAGAACCACGTTTTAAAGATTCGGCACTTAAGCCTCGCCAGAAGCAGGCGAACGCCCTCGATCCACGCTAGCAGGGAGGGCGGCCGACCCGCTCTAGCCACACCCTTGTGCGAGAGGCGTTGAGTTTCTTTTGGCGTGGATGAAGGAGTTGAAATAGGCATCATCGCCTCCTGTGGCGGGTGGATGCCAAGAGATTCCATGACCAGATCTAATCTCAGACCTATCGCAAAGCCTGGTCACCCAAGATAGCAGAAGATAGGAAATGAGCATGGTACTCTTAGTGTATATGTTTGACCGGGATACTGATCACCTAGACTAGTGCACTGAATGACCTAAATGAAAATTACGACCGCTACCACTCCAATTCTCTAACGTCCTGGCACAATGAATACTGCATATCTTCATGAACGAATTTGAAGAAATGAAAAAGTCTAACACCTAAACCAGTAGTTAGATGCCGCCTTACTACCATCATTCTACCCTACAACCCTTACTCTTCCCGTAGTCTCTTGAGTGGCGGAGACGAAAATTCCGGCGTCGGTAGTTGCGGATCGAATTTCGGCGCAGTAGCGAGCGGATGTGGCGTTGTGGAGTTGGACATGGTGTCGGACGAAGACATCGACTTCTTTGACTGTCCCCGCTTCGGGCTTCGCGTCTGCGATGGAGGAAGTAGCAGACTAGCGATGGCAGCCTTGATGTTGTCAAGCCATGCGCCAACAGCGTACTCAAGAATGTTGCGGAGCGTCTTGCGCATATCGACCATGCCAGTATCCCTAGGTGTCAGCGGCCTCAAAAAGGCTTGGCTGATAAGCTCCATGTGATAGTCCGTTCCTCCATCTTCTTTGGTCTCAAGTCAATGCACCCAAAGTTTCGCACTGTCAGTGTCAGTAGTCAGCGAGAAATGTGCTGTATCGACGATCGACGGAGTGTGCTGTGCGGTTTTGTAGAAGTCGTGGAGGCTGCGCACAATAGGTGCACCGTCTCGCGCACCCTGTAGTGAAGCATGATAGTGGCCTTCTCCGCTTTTTTGACTCTTCCACTGGCAAGTGAGGAACGGGAAGTGCAGCTGTGTAGTCAACGCGTGTCTGCCATATCATGTCAGCTACGATACGGCTGGTTTGCAACCTGGAAGCAGCTTACCTTGTAATCTTGTCTTCCTCTGTCCTGTCCAGCGCCGCCTTTGAGCGCGGATCCATCAAGTGTGCATCCTGCTGGGTAATGTAGCCAACAGCATGATCAGGCCGCGGTTGCCCAAGAGCACCGTATTGTCTCTCCACCCACTTGTCTGGCGCGGCAGATAGCCAGTGGCGGCCAAACATGACCTCAGGAAGGACCTGTATGAGCTCCTCGCTGTCATCAATCTCCGTTTTGAAGAGCAGATCCCTTGCAAGCATTTCCTTGCCCTGTGGTTCGTTCATGCCGCGTGTTCTCCTTGAGTTCCGGGCAAGCCGCGCTGCTGACGGTGTAGTTGGCTTTCGCATGTCCATGACTACCTCATCAATGTGTTTCTGCAGCGTTTCCGGGATATTACTGCGATGTATAAACATGCCATACGCCGCCTGACGTTTGTCAATATCCTTGGCAGGTTCAGTGGAGAGGGGGCCTCGCTGATTGAGGTAAGTCTGAATCGGGATTGCTGTACTAATCCGTGTCATTTTAAGCACGAGACCCTCCGTAGTCCTTGGTGGAGCGCACGACTTGCCGGAAAATTTGAGTATCATGGCAGGAAGGTCTTCCGACGTGCAGCAGTTCTCTATATTCCATGCCCTGCCAGAGCATGTGGTCCCAAATAGACAGTAGATTTAAGTCCGGCTTAGGAAGATGGCATTAATCCCTGATTCACAGGCCCTTTTCCCCGCACGGGTTTGAGAACACAATTTTCATTGATCCCACATACCGGGGTGCAACCTTGCCCTTAGCCAATTTGGTGGGTCTACCAAGTGGATCAATTCTACGTACAGTATTGCCGAACCTCAAGAGTGAGGCACAGAGTACCGAATGGACGTCGGTAAAGCCAGGCTGGTTTGTTCAAATGACGGAAACGAAATAGTCAGGACCTCTCGCGCCAATATTTCACGCCCACCTACCGCAGTGCGTCCTATCAATCATCGCTTGAGGACAAGATACCTCATGGAAGTCGACTGAAGGATTGTCCGCGTTTTGAAACCAGTCAAACCTCCAGAAACAACCGTCGCGAAACATACCAGCAGGCAGCCGAAAGCAGTCATCCCGTTTGGTGAAGCCGCCATACCGGTTCCCCGGATCGACACCGGGAAACTGCTTGTGCCAACCCTCGACAAAGGCACCCACCCCACCACCCGGAATGGCGATATCGAAATGGTTGTCGTTGAGGTCCGCGCCCGTATTAGTGACTTGAACAATCATCTTCTTGCCGGTAATGGAGGTGGAGGTAAATGTGAGCCTGTTCAGCACGTCAACGATGTTCACGCCCGGATGCCATTGCGAATTTTCAACTCACTCGTAGCAAGCACAGCACGAGTCCCGCTCTATTTTCCCCAGCAGCTTAGCCGCAGCGAAACCGTAAGCGAGATTGTCGTTGACGGTCCACGGTCCGTTGTTGCTACAGGAGTAGGCTTCTCCAACACCGCAGGCGGACTGCTCGTTGGGATTAAGAGGGTTGGGCCATAGGTCCTGCCGGTTGCAGGTGCGCACAGGCTCCGAGACGTGTGCTTTGTCGGGCCAGGCACAAGAAGACTTGCAGCAGTCCCAGTAGTGGGTTGTTACGCCATGAATGGCTGAAACTGTAGTAACGAGGAAGAAAAGGGCGAAGAATTGGGAGTATATCGTGATGAGGAGGGTCGCGATGAGGAGAGTAAAGCTAAGCGTCTGGGTACTTGTAGGTTTTTATACGCGATTATCGAGCTAAGAGATGCTCCAACCCCCCACCGAACATGTCAATGTCTCCATGGGGTATGCTCAGCACTACTGTATAGCAGTGTATGGTCGGGATGTAGACCTGAGGTTACGCGGGTCCAGAGCCCCTCTCAAGATGACAGCTGAGTTTACCAGCTGCACGAATGTTGAGGCACTAATACACGACTCCGAACGCCTATTTCTCTGAATGCGCAACTATAAGTCGAATGACAATAAGACTCACGCAACCGCCGGTCGCATCGAGGCTACACATAAGGAGGTTGCAGCGCGTTGTGTAGCAATCCTTGTATCTGAAGTCCAATAGGCTTTTACCCTCGCTTCTTAAAAGTAACTAGTTGTAAATACCCTACTACCTAACTAGAATATATGAATAGGTACTGTTGCCTGCGACGAAAGGTAATGTTACAACGGCTTCACGGCAGGTGCGAAATCTGATACATATCGATGATCCCCTGTATATAAAGCCCTCGCTAACTATCCCCTCACAATCAACTCAATCTTCACATAAGGGCGTAATTTTTTGCAGCCCCAAGCATCCTTACTGACACTTTTCCATCCCTTTATCTTTCCTTCAATCGCTTGGAAAGATAGTTCACCTTGTGTATTAACACTGCTAAAAAGTCACAGCTACACATGTCTAACGACATCTCAAGCGAGGGGGAGGAGTTTGCGGTTTTTTATCATATGAAAAAGACCGGCCAAGACCTCGTCGAGACTTACGCCGATGAGACGACCGACGGGCAGTCGAATACGGGAAAAGAAGCGATTTCGCGGGATGAAGGAGGACTTATGCCCGTTGAGACGCCTACAAAATGCCTCCTCTACCCATATTCACCAGAGCCCGGACCAGAGTCGATTGATGGTGCTTGGATCGGACACCCACAGGCCTGGCCATTATCATCCTCATCGGGAGAAAATCATTTGACAACACACCATGATCAACTGAAAAAGAGACGCTTTTCGCAACCCTGGTGGTGGCTAGCTCTTATCACGGCGGTACTCGTCATCGGAGGAGTCATAGCGGCTGTAATCGTCGTCGTTTTGCGCAAATCCCCATCAGGAACCTCAACTCCGACCCCTAGCGCGACACCCTCAAGTGTCCTGATTCCGGTTGCTTCCCCCGATTCCTCGGCCTTTAATATCGGCGCATCATACAAGGCAACCTTCACATACTACGGCTCTGGCGATCTGTCTGGATCCCCGAATTGCAATACTGCGGCTACGGCTTGCGGATTTTATAGCAACGTAAGCGTCCTCGCGCAAAATTTCCCGAAGGATAGAGACTGATTGCACCTTGAAGCCAGGATTTACAGTTGGTCTCTCGCAAGCACTCTTCGGCGCCGGACCAGGCGAAGGCCAAGGACCCGGCTGTGGAACCTGCTGGAAGTTAGAGGTTAAGACAGACAGCTCCGGCAATGGGTTCAGGAACGGCTCGCAGTCGATGGTGGTAATAGCAAACAATCTTTGCCCAGGTGAGTCTCTTCGAGCCATGAAAAGCAATCAGCTAAACCGACGAGTAGCGCTTGGAAATCCACTCTGTGGTCAGCGGAATCTGGGCCTAACAAACCAATATGGCGCTAATGTTAATATCAATTTGTGCATTGATTCGGGTGCGTCAGATGCCATGTTTGGGTCGTCCGGTATTGGACTAGGGGTAGGCACGGCAACGAGAGTCGATTGCTCCGAATGGAATGGGAAACGGGCGCCATAGGATGGCTGGCCGAGACTTCTCCTGAGGCTTGGAAGCTGAATTCTGGGCGTGGCCGAGATGTTGTAAGATGCCGAGCACGATCCGCCTACAACCGTGCGGCGTAAATTTGTTTGTGCGCGTAGTAGTTTCTCACAGTCCTCCGCGCTGCCGAGTACTATTGGGCGGGAAGCTTCCACGCAACAACATCCTGCATGTACAGATTAAGTAAATGTATATTTAGATGTCTAGATGCTGGGGATAGTGGGTTGTGTGAGTAATGAGTGCCGGCTTTCGAGAAAAAGGTTTACGCATACCTAGCAACCCTACGGTCATGTTACCTTGCCCTTGACTTCCAATGGCTGAGACTCTAAGTTGCCTAATGGCAGAAAGAGAAGGTGCTAGCGGAAGAGCACACTTCCCGACTGGGTCGCAGCACGAGCTCGCAAAAGCATACCAAGCAGACGGACAGGTGAAGAAGGCGGTGGAGCTGCTGGAGCACATAGTCACAGTAAAAGGGGAGGTGCTGGCGGAAGAGCACCCAGACCGACTGGCGTCGCAGCACGTGCTCACAATCGCATACCATGCAGACGGACAGGTGAAGAAGGCGGTGGAGCTGCTCGAGCATGTTGTAGCCGCAGAAGCGGTGGTCCTCCGAGATGACCATCCTTCGCGGCTGGTATCACAAGAGGCGCTTGCAAGCGTTATGCGCAACTACCGGTCAACCGATAGTTAATATGATTCACTTTCGCTTTGTAGAGTTTATAGTTAGGTGCAACTGTAGAGCAGCGTAATAAGCGTAAGCTTCAGTATTATGGGCGCTTTGCTTTGAGGTCTGCTGCGAAAGTAAATGCTGCGCAACTAGTCTAACCTCCCATTATTAAACAACAAAAAGTCTTAGCATAGGCCTCTAGTTCGTGCATAAAGCACTTTCAGGCTCCCTTTTGCAGACATGTAGAGGTATGTTCCAGAAGCTTATTTTTAAGCAGGATACAGCTGTAGCAGATACTTCGGGGGTACGCGATCTTGCCACCGCTAGCAGGGAGGACGGCCGACCCCCACCGGCCATGGCCTTGTGGGGTGGTAGATTCTGTAGGTGTTTTCAGAGAGTTGAGTTGGCTGACCGGAGTCATGGCCAAGGTTGTGGGGACCACAAGACTGCGGGGCTGAGGTCGACCTGCCTGCCAAGATTCCGCACAGCCACAGGCCTTACAGTCCATCACAGATAAATTACGCCGTGATGATTAGGTGTGGACTCGTTTTGCACTAGCCGCAATCGGTCCTATTTTAGTGGGCCAGGGCAAAACGAACCCCGCGCGCCTTACCCTATACACAGACGGTCAATCTGCTGCTGCATCCTACAAAACCCGGACTCAACGCGCAAAGGAGGTCCAGGTGTCACGCTTCCACTGCGCACGGTATGCACGGACCTTCCCTAGTATAGTTACCCCTTAGTATCACCCCTTGGTGGTGCCTCCTACCGGTATCATTGTCAGGGTGGAGTGAAGTCTTGGCATTTGCCCGTAGGTTGTTTCGTACAGTATGTAGCTCGGCGTCCGCCCCCTCTGAGGGCTCCCAAGTCAATACACATCTTACTTCACAACCTGACTTCGTAGCTATCCTCTAAGACTCAAAGCTCATAACCTTTGCCCTTTCCAAGACTTCTGACCTGGTTGATTGGCGTACTTTCGCTTTATTGTTTGTTTTTTGGTTGGTTCTATATATCACGTGGTTGATGCCAAGTCCCGACACGGGCCTTGGTGCCTCAGAGCAGAACCTTCTCGTCCTCCTCCACCTCGCCCATCTCTCCTCAGCTATCATCAACAGCCTCATTGTACGCTCAATAGGCTAATATGGCTCGATTTGTTTCCCCACCCACCGTCCCAACAAGTTCGACACGAACTCAAGCTACTTGCGTTGTTTTTTGTATTTATTTGATTCTTTGCTTTCTGTATATAGTCCGAGGCCGAGTGGCCAGCTCCCTCTCAGAGTACTACGTACTACGTACTCTCCAACCCTCGGAGGGTATCTCATCGCTCGCACGTGACTGGGCCACGAGGGCTCTCACACGAGACTCGACTTCGGGAGCTGCCCCTGAGCTTACGCCCCCAAATCAAGCGTTACAAACAAGATAAAACACCTACTTCCCTGATGATGATACGTGAAGAGATAGAAAGAGGAAGTTATTTTGACTCTAAAGAAGGGCACATTCTGTGAAAGACGTCATAGCTGCGCTTGCGAGCTTCTGTACACAAGCCTGTGTCATCACATCCTGAAAGATAGGCTTCGAGATTGACTAAATATCGGGACTTAGTTATTGTCGGCCTGTGTGTCACATGCTGAGACAACTTCATGTTTGCTCATGTGACTCACTTCCGTGTTTGCTCATGTGACTCACTTCCGTGTTTGCTCATGTGACTCATCTTTATGTTTGCGATTCACTATCTTGGCAGGCTCCTAGCTTGCCTGGTAAGTCTATATCTCTTCGGTAGTTCCTCTGTAGAATCAATATGAATCATCTTCCTTTCTATCTACTCCGTCACATCTCAACAGTTATGAATAGTTCAAGTACTGCCTACACCAATGCTAACCCAAATCCCCTGAACCCTACCTCGATACATCGTCCTCTCAAACTTTTATTTAAACGTCGGCCTCGGACTATCGAATAACAAACTCCTGGAACTTAATATTTCCCGCTTCATAGGCTTTCACTACAGCCTTCCACACAGCGGTTGATGAGCAGCTCATGGAAGCTGCCGTTATCACGCAATATGTATGGCATGGTCGACCCCAGCATCATGCAGACGGCATCGTCTGGCTGAGGCACGTCGGTAGAGATGCTAATGTTGCTAACCATAGGCATTAGCGGAAGTAAGCCTAGCTCCGGGACCGCTTTCCACTCGCAGCTCCTACTCCAGCTCTCCACTTCGTCTATTCTCGCTGCGAAACGGGGAACTTCATGTGTTAACGGTATGTCTATCTTCCAAAATTGATACATCATCTTCCAGAAACTGTCGTCCGTAGGATTTGTGTCTTTAATTTCGGTAGCAATTATATCAATGACTTCCTCGATGTTCTCCAGGACGGTACCTGGATGACGTGAGGCGGTGCGTCTGGCGATGAATTTGGCGAGCCAATATCGCGCCCCAATCCGAGCGAGCAGTGTGATCAGTGGCATTACATATGCCACTTTAAAGGTAGGTGTTCGCGGACTGCTCGGTATATCTCTCAAAACCAGCGTCTTCAAACTCGTCATTATCATCCTCTCCCGCGGTAGTGAGATATCTAATGATTACTCCACGCACATGTAGTGACTTCAAGTCCGCTGAGAATTCTGCAATCGGCATTGGCGGATCTGTTGGTTCGGGAAGTGTATATCGTGTCTCCAATTATATGCCTCCACCCTTGTCCTTCTGTTCCGCGATACTCCAGTCAGGAACCCAAGTTGGCATGTGAGGCGACTTTCTGTGCCCTGTGCATGCGCAGAGAATGTCAAGTCGCTGGGTGCTCTCGATAGAATATCTGACTACATCAGCAAAGGCGTACTCCACCGGCTTGTCGTATCTGGGCACGAGAACGACGTCCCGTCCGGTCTGTTTCTGAACTTCAGCACAGAGGCCCAGTAGGGTGTACACCTTGTTGTGTGCAATCGTTGCTTTATAGTAGCAGAAGCAAGACAAGACATACAGCATACCCACTTCGTGGTCGGGGTCTTTATGCGACCTAAGCTTACTATATGTAGTCGTGATGATCGAAGCGAAGTTATAGTCAGTGTCAAGATATGGGTGCCGACTTCTGGACCGAAACACCTAGCGCTCCATACGTGTGGCGGCCTGAACGACGACCTCCCACCCCACAGCATACTGACCACATAGGACAGTAGCTTCGCGTGAAACGCTGATTTTCTGCACGACCCATATCCGGCAGAACCAGTCTCGACCGAAATAGTCTTTGAGGGCATGGAAATTGGCATCCGTAGGACCGAGGTGATGTTCGTAGTTCGTATGGTAATTTACGTATATCTTCCACCAAAAACGAAGGAAAACAAAATACATGAAAGTGTTAATCAGACGGGCCCAAAGACCCCAAAGTGGGATTCACAATGTTCTTCCCCCAGAGATAGCTCTGAAGAGTTTGCCGGTCAGTCCAGTCCGCGTCGCAATCCAGATACATGCCGTAATGTCTCTGGTTTGTATTGTGCAAATAACTGTCCAGACAGGAATCGTAACAAGCAGGCCAGCGTAGTAAGTCACCCAAATAAACCAGCCCAACGCGATATCAGCACTATTCCTCTCGGTATTGGAAGCGTCAATCTTTTCATATATGCTCAGCTTCTCCAAGCACTTTATTGCCTCAACAGTGCGATCAGACGCCGGCCCAAGCCGGACAATAACGTGTGCAGCACCCCGATAGATGTCCAACATGCGCAACACCTCCTGGTTCCGCTCCGCGACATCATCTTGATTCAATGAGATCTGATCAATCCAATGCCGACTGACCGCGCCCAGCTGCAACCGCGGACCTCAAGCAGCGCTTCGTAGAGATTCTCGGTCACAGGTAACTTTTTCTCGTCGAGGCGGATGTATTGTAGAAGAAGGAACAAGTCTCGGAAGATTTCATAACCACCTTTAAATGTGTTCGCAACAATGGCGTTCTACCAGTGACACTTAACCCCACTTACTGGGTCGAGGGTTTCGATTTCCAGGGTCGCCCCACCCTATTTTATCTTATATCTTTCCTATCTGAGTGTATTTTCCTTTAACAAGCCGAGACTGGATCTCGGCTGCTGCGTGGTCTAGGAATAGGCTTTGGTGGGCTCGAGAAGGGTTGGGGACGTGGGCTTGATCGGGTTTTCGTTCGGTCAGCGGGACAACGGCGGATTTCGGAGCCGCACCTTAGGTGAGTGGCATGTCTCCATGTTATAAAGGTAGGTATCGCTGTGCGTTGGACCGCATCTCGAAGTTGTACGTAGACGCATTCGCTGACTAAACAATCGCTGGCTGATTCTTAACACTGCTCCCCAATCCCGAATCGGATTTACTTATATTCCGATCGATCACCTGTGTAATCCGCACAGCCACAGATCGTAGTGAACTACTTCCGTTGGAAGTACTAATTAATAGTGTAAGCCGAGGACACCATAATGTCACGTGGATATGCCACTGACTAATCAGTCCGTCATATATATATCAGCTGTACATACATCACATACAATACACATCTTGACACCTCTTCCTCCGCCCTCCAGCTTACAAATAGACATAGCGACCCTGCACGAAATTGCCCGCGATAGCGCGTACAAGGTTGATGATGACTTCTGAGCACCAAAGAGAGGTCCAAGGCTCAGACAAGGCTATTTTACGAAAATTGGGAACGATAAGGACTTATCGTTGACGCCGTGGGGAGAGAAGTCTATTATGCCACGAAAGAAGACGCTGTACAAATCAGGCTCCGAGATAACTATGCGAACGTAATTTTTAGTAGGAGTGAATCATGGAGGCTTAGAATTAGCTACAGCAGATTATTTTTATAAATTTATAGCGGTGTTCGTTGTGCGCATAGGTTTTCCAATTGCTAAAAGTCAAAATACCTTTCGTTTGTCTCGCTATACAGGGTGTCTCGCCACGCAGGGAGCCGCCGAAGCTTTGCGATGTGTTCCGTGAACTTATTAGTCTTCCGCCAGACTTGGTTCGATCGCAGCTTGTTGACTGCACCTGGCAGTATCGTTGGCGGAGAGTTCAGGAAGCCCGTCCGCTGAAACCCGCTCGGAATTGCCTTTCCAAAGTCGTATTGTATCACTCCACCGTGACCTAGATGCGGCTGGCTAAACCCAACACCTACATACTGATCGCGGCATAATTTATTCGTGATGACTGTTAGGCTTAAATCTGTGCGGAAGCTTGGCCGGGCCGACCTAGCCCCGCAGCCTTGCGGTCCCCATAGCCTTGGCCATGCCTCCGGCCAACCAACTCAACTCTCTGAAAACACCTACAGAATTCGCCACCTCACAAGGGTGGAGCGCGTGCCATCCTCCCTGCTAGCGGTGGCGAGTTAAAAGTATCTAGCACTTTCATCACCAGCGGAAAATAATTGCTAATTGTGCTGCCGCTATACTTGTCATAGTGATGTGTACGCTGCGTCCCTACATCAGAGAAAAACTATCAGCTGACCCGGTTCCGGTAATAATTGTAGGCCCGACACAGATGATAGCTGATTCAACTACTGGTATTCCGCCTCAGCCTATTTCACACGTACAACCGCCATGATACAGTCACTAGCGAAATCGGCTTCCGCCCAAGTGCAGCAGCAACAAAGTTGTATGTACCTGTCAGATTGAAGCACTATTTCGGCTTCAAGAATAATGTGGTCACGTTGTGAGATAAGAATGATGAGTATTGATGAATTGATTAATTGATTGATTGTCGCGTCTTGTCCCAGCCATTGTGTTCTTGGCTGGGTTATATTTCTCGCTTAACCCCATGCGCTTAGTCCTATTTCGTTGATCCGTTGCAGGCCCGTTTAAGCACATTACGTCCAATACCACGACTAATACCCGTCCATCTGACAGTACCCCGCATCTAAGCGAAGGTCTTGGCACCCACGTTACGAATCTGGTAAGGCAATTATGCTCGGCCGGCAAAGGCTGAGCATCGACGAGTGCATCGATGCGTACCTTTCAGTTTCGGTTGTACTTTGCAGAAGAACCCAAAACTCTCAAGCAACACACCGGGCTAGCTCGCTTGCCATTTTTGCGCACAAGTCTCTCTAAAGCTTCCTCGACTCTTCCTTCTTCTTCGACGCCATAGTAATGAACGTCTTGACCACGCGGGCATATATGTAGCCGCAGTGACTGACGACCTGCTCCAGGACGTCATTTTCGATGTATTTCTGCAGCTCGTACGGGTCGATATGCTCCCTAAAGGCAACCAAGGCTGGCAAAGGCTTCCAGAGCCCGATCTCGATAAGGAGAAGGCCGAGCGAGTAGATGTCGTAGGCATATTGGTAAGCGTGCATCGGAGACGTCCGCTTGTCGGGGTGGTGGTAGATATCGGGACGCTTGTCGTATCCAACGCGAATTCCTCTCTTGGCGGTTGTCGTCAATCCATTGCGGTACAGGACGTGATTAGCTTCCGGGACCGTGTCCAGCCTCAGGTAGTCGTAGCCCATCAGGTAGGGTATGGAGTAGTCTATCTCGTCCCTGGTTAGAGGCTTCACATTTGCAGGGAAGAAGACTACGGAATCAGCCCGGATATTCTTGTGCAGCCACCCGCAGGCGTGTAGGCGGATGACATTGTCTACGAGCTTTTTCGCGAGGTTGAAGCGCCATCCTAGAGGGAAGGGGCGCCGGTGGTCTTTGCAAAGTTCGCTAAGAAGCCGTCGAGGCTTCCGAAGATCCCAATCGCCCTGGTGAAGGCTCGTTGACGAAACTCTCTGGAGGTGCGTCGGAAGTCTAAATATCATGCCTATTCTTCCCCCGAGGCCATCTTTAAACAGTCCGATGCATGCCATCGTATTAAGGAGACTGGGAGTATCCGGGTCCAGCATCAGCCGACCAAATTTTAGAATGGCGTCCTGCCTGTCTTGGTCCTTGACTCCATCGTCATCTCTGTACGACTTGAATTCAATATAGACTATGGAATGGTTGTTGTGGGATCCTGTTAGCCGAGCAAGAGTCGACGGCCCAGTGGATGAGTGAAACCGAAGATAGTCCGGACTGTAACATAGGAGATCTTGGCGCTCACTGTCCGTGATGTCTTTCGAATTGTAGAACCCAGCCTTTCCCTTGAGTTTCATCATGTCGCGGAGGAGTGCCAAGCCTTTTTGCATGGACGGGTCCTCCTGGTCTTGTGCGAGCCGATTCGCTCTTTTTGATGATATCTCTAGAGCTTTAGGCTGATTGTGGCAGTCCAAGTAGCTCAGGACGCGGAAGCGGTTCATGTCATCCCAGGCTTGTTCGGGACAGAACCGGTATAGCTGGGCGTTGTAAGAACTTAGTTTCTTCAATAGTCCTCCAAAGTCGTTGTTATGCTTCAATGTCCATTTACAACGTTTAAGAATGTCCATTCGCTTTTTGAATACATTCTTCTTCTTGTTGATATCTTCAACGCCGTGGATCTCATCTCCAAGTCGCAATGCGTAGGCATTAGTTCCAGGCCATTTTCCCTGTTCCCATATGTTATTCTAGACAATTCACAGAGGAATCTTATGAGAGACAAACCTTATTGGGGCCTTCTCTAATCTCTAGTGTGATCCCGTATTCGGACAGGAGGCGCTCGTCATTTGTCATAAGGTCTCCAATCAAAAACAGTGTCTTGGCAACACCGTGCTTCTTGTATGGATTCTGTCGCAGATATTCCTCTAGCTTTTTAGATCGGTTCTCGTTACCTGGAGGGTGCACGCCCCAGTAATAACCCCATGAATGGAGAAGCGAGGCCTCTATATCAAGTTCATCTATCTTTAAACGTAGCGTTCTGTGTGCGTTCTTGAGGTTGCTGAAAAAGAGATAACAGTCTCTACAGGTTGTGTAGAGTCCAATAACACCTATGGCGAACCCAATAGGTTCCATGATGGCAACTAGCAACTACCGGTAGTTCTAGTTTTCCAAGTGATACTGGAAGACCTTTGCTTTTTATGTTCCCTCGCTGTGCTAGGATACAAGGTGGTGTGAAAGGACTCCAATGAAATTATGCCACGTACGTCTCTACGGTTGGGCGCATGCATGTGGAGAGACCCCTCTGGGGCGTGCTATTTTGGGGAGAAAGATTGTTATGTATAATCCTACGTAAAAATATACTCTAATATCGAAGAACGGATGTTATGACGGATATGGTGTGATCGAACAGGTGATAAATCTAATGATCGTGCGTACGCTCGTACTACCCTGATGTGAGAGTTTTCCACATCTCCTGAGATATGGCCGAGGATAAGCAGGAGAAGCTGAATCGAAGCCATTGTCGGGCATCTCATTCACTACATAATCAGCTCTCTCATCATCTTTCAAATATGATCGAGATTATGATACTTTCGCCTTGTTACCCGTGACAGATATTCTATTGATACTTCAACTTCAAGCAACTCAAAATTTGTGCACACGTTAATGTTTTGTTCTATACTTGGTTAGGCGGCCAAGCTTCTCAACAGAGTTCCTGAGTCGATCCCAGGGTGCCTCAGAGCCTCAACTATCAACTATCAGCAACCTCATCAAGCAATCAATTCGGCCCCAGATTGTACAATTCTGCGATCCCGCCCACCATCCCATAGTTCTCTGTTTTCTGCCCGTTGTAGATAGTAATCGCGCTTTGCGCTCGGCCGAACAGCTGGCTCACGATTGACGCGCTGAGTGAGATTCAGGATCAGGTATTGACGCTCACAGCAGCTTAAGAACCTCATCAAGACAGCTGAATCTCCCTTAATAAGGTTTGGCGCTCACGGCAGCTTAAGAACCTCATCAAGATAGCAGTCACGTGAGTCCACTTCGAGCCTACGACCCCAAATATAGCCTTGTTTTTCTCCCAAAAAACCAACCACCACACCTTGCTCGGGCCGATGAGATTGTATAGATCTTTGCCACACCGAACTTTTAAAACACAGCCTAACGTTTGCGGCCAACGAGATCGTCCCTAACAGCAAAGACCACCTTAGCGTTGGTACCCACGACAGCTTCATTTTCTCAAAATAGTGTCTGTCGAAGAGGAAAGACTTCTCATCATGTGCAGTTGAGATAGAGCTTGTAGTTATCCTGACTGTGTATAGAGTACGGTCGGCAATCGGACGAATGCTGTGAACTATATCGCACATGAATCTCAAGCAGGTGCTTCGATTCCTCCAATCTCGAACAGTGATACTCAGATAGAGCGCAATTGACTGGCAAGGCACCATATCTCGCAACGTCCTTGCTCTAAAACCCCAACTTTCAACAGTTTTAAGCATGCATATGTAGAAAACATTAGCATTGGGAAGAGTGGCAATTGGTAGATTCACAGAAAACATTTGGATCTATAGCCTGAACACAAGCATTGTTTGGAACAATATTCCTTTTGCATCTTTACTTGCTTCTACCGCTGGAGCCTAACTACCAGGAGATGTCAGACGGCGCAAGAATCTTTCAAACCGAGTGTGCTTTTTGGGCATCGTAAGCTCCTCTTTTCTTGCTTGCTCCAGAAGTGGCTCTCGCCTTGCGTCCATCGCCTGGATTTGAAGGTCTTCGGCCTTATCTTCTCGTCCTTGGTCCCGATAGAGGGATGCCAAGTAGAGCATACTGTCGATTGTATCTGGATGCCTCTCTCCTAGTATCCTTTTTCTTACTCTCCATACTTGTTCCCTGAGCTTTTCAGCCTCCTCATATAACGCTTGGTTTTCATATATTGTTGATAGCTTAACCATGCTCGCTAATGTATGTGGGTGCTCTTCTCCAAGTAGTCTTTTCCTTGTTTCCACGACGTGTAACTCCAGCGTCTCAGCTTCTTTCCACTCATTGGAGAACGTTGCTACAACTTCCATGCTCTCTAGGGTATCATGATGCTCATCTCCGAGCAATCTCTTTCTTATCTCTAATATCTCCTCTTCTTGCTCTTTGGCCTTCTTCATTTCGCCCTTTCGCCGGTATATCTCAACCAAGTTTCTCTTTCTATCAATCGTATCTGGATGTTCGAATCCACATTCCATTATGCATTTCTCTATCCATTCCTTTTCCAACTCTTCGGCTTTATCTAGACCCTCATGTTTTCTGTTGATGTATGTATCCCTCAGATTATCCATACTACTCAACGTGGCCGAGTGTGAATCTCCATATGTGTCCGTTGTTGCTTTTACTATTTGTTCTTCGACCTTTTCAGCTGCTATAAGCTTATCTTGCTTGCGGAAGATTCCTGCAAGGCGTTGCATATTGACGATAGTAGATGGATGTTCCAGCCCAAGATCTCTCTTGTTCGCTTCTAATACTTGCATGCAAAGCGTCTCAGCATTCTTCCATCGTCTCTGACTCCCATATACTCTAACAAGCTCTACCATGACATCCAGCGTAAATTGATGCAACGGTTTTGCCTTGTTTAATTGTTCCAGGTGCCTCAATAACAGTTCTTCAGCCTCCTTTAACCGCCTTTGCTTGTGATATATTGAAGCCAGCTTGCCCACTTGGCTAAAGCTATCCGGGTGGCACTCTCCGTGTTTTCTCCGCAGTATCTCTATTGACCGCACCATTAGCTCTTCAGCTTTCTTTAGCTTTCTCTGATGCGTAAAGACTTCTGCAATTTTGTTTTGGAGATTCAGGGATAACCAATGATCCTCCCCAAAGAATCTCTCTGCTGCCTGAATCTCTGCTGCATACACTTTCCCAGCTCTGGACAATAATCCCTGATTATGACTCAGACCCCAGACAGAGGTACCTGTTTGGAATCCCTGCTTGTGCATTTTGTAAAACAGCCCATCAATATGTGCAATCGGTGGTGTGTTGAAGCGAATGAATTGCAGTTGCTCTTCAACATAGCGTTCTTGAGAAGGGTCAATTAGCACTTCTCTCCGCTCTCCTTCAGGAATCCCAAATCCAAGCTTGTAGCAGAAAGCAAGCTGCTCAACTGCTTTCGATGTTGATGTGTGTTGAAATGTCGGTATCGCCGAGTTGGTAGCAATAACTTCGAGCGATTTGGTGATGAAGGATCGTAGCCGAAAGTCTGAAGCGTAAAGGCTTCGAATTGACGTTGCGATCTAAACCTAGTTAATATGATTTAAAAATAGAGATAATAGGCTATGTTACTTGCAAGCATTCTGCCTCGTGGGTTCTTCCTTCCGTGAAAATATCAGTTCTCAATAGCTCACTGATGCCTTTGTTATAAAGGATTCGCACAGTTCAGCTCATATGAACTCACCTGGATGGAGCTATAAGACTTAATAGGTAGTCCCAATCCGTATTTCGAACGCTTTGGTTAAATCGCAAACAAGATTGGAAAAGCCTGATCATGTCGCTTTCTCTTCCAGCCTCGAAACCCCCATGATTAACAATTACCCAGATGATCCACTCTAGTAGGCGATCATTTTCATCATTTTTCCAAGCATGGAGCAAATTCGGCTGGGCAGAATCGAATCCAAGAAATTGCGACGCATTCAGTGCTCTTAATGATTCCGTAGTTGCTGATGACTCCACAACAAAAAGAAGCCACCAGCAGAGCATACCAAACGAGTATACATCTAGTCCTTTTGCTTCTGTCCGATGAAACTTCTGTCCTTGGTGTTCTGGGGCATTCCAGGGTACAGACCTTGGCACGGAGATAGGAACTTCTCCCCTTCGAAACCATGTCGACCACCCAAAATCGGCGACTTTTGCGATGTATTTTCCAGAGTTGTCTTGAAACACAAGTACATTTCTGGGTTTGATGTCTCCATGGATGATATCTAGATGTGAATGAGCCATCGGATCATACAATAACTACCGTGACCTTACTATTGGCATGCATGTCTCGGATCGCGATTCCAATATTTGCACAGAGTTCTAGCCTATCCTCCATGGACAAACTGATCCCTGTTTTAGAATTAGCGAAATCATCCAAGTCACCGAGGTGTGACTTCTGGAACACCAAGACAGGCTCGACTTCGTCATCCTTTATATCCCAGCAGATTCCTTCAAGGTGATTGATATAAGGGTGCCGGCGAATCAAAGGATGAGCAAGTACAATAAGTTCCTGGACAATTTCTCGGAAAGGATCTGCTAGCCGTTGGCGGTCGAAGCTCTTGAAAGCAAAACATGTCTGTATGTTGAGTTTAGCTTGACGAATTTGAGCCTGACCGCCTCGTCCAACTAGGGGCAAATTCTGGTCCCATATGATTGGGAGAAAGTCTACTTGCAGCCGTTGCGCAAGGCCCAGGACGGCTATAAGGCCATATTCAGAGTATTCGTCTTCTCTATGTTCCAGGGAAGCACTGGAGTAGAATCGTTTGGTGTGAGGATCTGACGCTAAGGAGCTGCAGCCAAAGTCGTCAGAATATTCATAGGCCCTTTCCATTTTGAGTATCTTCAATCCTGGCAAACACAAAACCGGAACCGTGTCAGTGTCTAAGAAGGTACTAAAGTAAAAACTAATTGAGGCTCGAGTGTGAATGTCACTACAAATGAAAATGTCCAATCCGCGAAAGAAGACCTTGGGGAAAGAGCGGCAGCTATGTGGCGTGAGTCAGGAGACCGGTGAAAGTAATGCGGGGTCTTCAGTTCACAAAGGTTGGTAGTACAAGGATATGAATGGCCATTTCATGAGTTGCTTATCTTCTCCAAAATATACGGCTATCAGCTATTGGCTGGATAATTAGCGGAAACCGATAAGCGTTCCAAAGACGACCTCTTAGCCCCAATACCGGTCTAGAGATGTATCGGTAGCGCTTCTTCGGTTCCCGAGAACTTGAACACATCTTAGAGCTATTGGTAAATGGATATTCAATATGTAACACAAAATGTATTGATTTGAGACATCACAAAACCGGGGTCCACCCTATGAAAGCCTACTAATAAGCGCTGGTTAGACTTTCAGAACAGCACGGATTGCTTACCCAAGGGACTAGATGGCAGTAGAGATCCAAAAACTCGATGCACGTTACATTGATGGCTCGAAGCTCGTTCAGCTTTTGACCAGGCTATTTGGGGGAGGAAATTTTAGTTTCGATGTAAGTCTAAAGCCGCTGTTTAGTAGCCATAGCTAAATATGTGCTATAGCACATAGATGACGCCTATATATTGAGAATCCCGAAACCGCTTACCCGCGTAAATTTTCCATGGCAAGTCACTTCGAGAAGTCATGACTAAGCTTTTTTAGGAGGAACAACTTTCGATTCAAAAGCCAGGAAGCCCTCAAATTGCATAACATATATAGGAGATAGGATGGTATGAATTAAATGGGGTATTACAGACAACATCTAATGAGCCTCTCCACCACGTCCCTTTGAAAGTCAATAGATGAATTTAACTCCTTGCCACCAATTTGAGAATCTGCTTGAAGGCATGATTTAGTGACCGCATGATATGTTGGCCCCATTTTCTCTAGAATCTTCCCGTCGCAAATCCGTGTATATCGGTCCCTCAGCTGCAAACTAGTCTCCGTGTCCCTCTTGCGGTAGATGTTGCTCAGAGGTTCCCAACCACCAATCTCCAAAAGTACAAGACCAAATGAATAGTAGTCATATTCTCTCTTGAATGGCGTTGAACCTGGTTCATATTTTGGGTGTTGGTAATGTCTCCATTCACTAAAGAGATCAGGGGTCTCTGTGTATGCACCCTCTTGGTCTTCGCGGCTGTGTTGGAAGCCTAAAATGTAAGGCTGGGAAAATTGTGCCTCGTCAGGTGTACTAGATGGGGGAAAGAAGGCAATGTTGTGCGAGTTGAAATCTTTATGGACCCACCCTGACATGTGAAACATGTGTAATGAAACAGCAAGCGCTTTCGCCAAATCAAACCTTTCTCCAATGTGAGGTTGTATTCTCTTTAAATGCTCTCTCTTTCCTAGCAAGTAACGGAGTCGAATTGGAAGGGACTCGTTGGATGGGAACTTGTAAACGATGCCAAACCTTTGCTGCTGAGTATCATGAAAACAGCCAAGACAATCTAGGACTCGGAAACCTGAAGGTTTGGGTTGGCGCAACATCGCAACTAGTCCTTGAATGCGGCCAAACATGGCCTCTCCCCTCTCTTGAAATTTCCTACTTTTGGGGTCCTGTTTCCGACTGGCACCATAGCCTTTCCACTCAATGAGGACTTTGTCTCTCTCGTTCTCTTGATAACCAAAACTGTACCAGAATGTCTCGGGTTGTTCGTTGTCCTTTTCGATCAACGACTGCTCAACCCTAGAACCATGGGGTAAATTGTCTGGCTGCCGAGAAAGAAGTATAGACATATATTTCATCGCCGCTATTGCACCTATATCCTCGTATTGAAAGTCTTTTCGTCGAGCGAGTTGACTGATTGACAACAAGTCTTTACTTGCTGTGTCTGCTGTACTAAAAGCGGCGAATATGCCGTCTGCGGAGGCTTTGTCACCATCTGAAAGATTGGCGTAGATGCTATCGTTTGTTTGGTGCATTTTTAACACCACAAAATCCTCGTTGAATTGTGATCCCTCGAACGGTTGATCGAGTTGAAGATCTCGAATGGCGGACTCCAGATCTTTCCATATTGAAGAAAAGGAAGTGAACATTTGTGGACGTAGCGTCGTAAGTTCATAGATCGGATGAAGACCTAGTACTGATGCCCAGGCGCGAAGACGTTTCTCTTCTAGTCGAAGTCTTGCTCGGAAAACATGGGTGGTTGAATCACCACCCGGAGTAATGAGATACATGCTAAGGGCTCCTAGTAGATCCTTTAGAAGAGCCTTTGTACTAATGCGAGAGAGGTAGCTTTCAACTAGGTCGGCATCAGGCCGGTTCGCGGGTACTGTAGCAAACATATCATGAATTAAAAGAGAGAGCTCAGAAATAGGCTTCAACTTAGCGCCCACTTCAGTTTCCTCTCCGATCTTCAACAGATATTCCATGACCTGTTGATTTAGGCCAACGTTGTCATGAAAACATCTGGTTTTTCCATACGTATTATCCATAACACGTAAGTTTCGGAAAGCTGAAACCCCCGTATGGCCGCTCTGCATATAGACCATGAGCTCTGAAACGATGCACCCTAGGGACCATATGTCGGATGCACGCCCAATCTGTCCTTGTTGAAAAGTTACGGGATTTCGGCATTCTGGGGCTCCGTATTCATAAGTTCCATCTTTCCACAGAGTTTTAGAATCCTCCTCGCTTGTCTTTAGTCTCATTAGACCAAAATCTGCAAGTATAAACTTAGTACCTCGGACCAATATGTTTCGTGGTTTGATGTCTTGATGGGATCCAAACATGTGTTGGGTTGACACCTCAGTGTGATAAGATTCTGATAGCTTAAAGCTATGAATGTACTTTAAGCCGCTCGAGAGACCATGAAGTGCCGTAAATATCGCTCTATCCCCTTCGAATCCATGGATACGTCTTTCCTGGAGCAAGAAATCATGTAGGTCCATATCTGCTCGCTCAAAGATCAAATTTGGCACTCCATCTTGCGAATAAGATGTTACAAGTTCCACGATATTGTTGTGTTTATGGCTGCCAAGTAGGAACAAAAGTTCTGCTTCATCTTTTGATGTAGACATGGTATTGAATGCCGTAAGCTTTTTACGGACCATACAGACTCCCTAAGGCTAAATCAGTGCTAAAGTTGAATAGATTAATGGTAATCTTACAGCCTTTGCATGATTTCGCTCGAAGTACTGATGCTCGTGGTGAATGAGGATTTCGTACACTGTGGAATAGCCGCCACCACCAATTTCTTTCTCGTCGAGGTATGGCAAAATAATTTCGGTACGGATTTGCCGCTGATATGGTCCCTTTCGAAAAACATATGCTAGATACTCCCATTGACGCCATACAAACTCTTGTGCATCTCCGTTAGGAAGTAAGCTTTCCAGCCTCATTTCCTCCACAGGTAAGTCTTTATCCATGATATCATTTTCAATGAAACGAGTAAGAGCATGTCCCAACTTCAGCTCAACCAAAATTGCGAAGACATTTCTAGCCTCATTTACAATGGTTTGTGCCGCACTATGTCTCTTATATAAAGGAACTTTAAACAAGGGATCGGAGAGAACATCTTCCACAACACCCAAAGTCAAAATGTTCTCTAAAGACCCATTTGGGAGAAAGTGACGAGTTTTTTGACCCGCAGCCGGTCTCTTGAGTGATTGGATTTGATGTCTTAAATCATTAAGCTTCGACATTGGTGGAGAGGTGGGTGTCGTTGTATGGGGAAAGGGTAAGCGGGGAGAACCAAAATAAGAAGGGTCGTGGAGCAAAACACAGGTCTGAGGCCATGCAGACTAGTCGACTTGAGGTTGGTCTCGGGCTAATGCATGAGCGATTTTATGGGCCAACCGGAGTGAGCACTTCCGATCCGGTGAGACAAATCAGTAGTGGACGTACTTCGCAGGTTGTACAAACTGCGGGGCTCTTGAAGGCGAGTTCGGAGTGTCTTATCGAAAATCTCCTCGCTCTTTTTGTTTCATTGAGTCTTATCGAAGATGTGTAACGCAAATACCGATCAAGGATGGGAAGAATATTTCCAATGTCTGTCGTACAACCCTTCAAAAAGGGATATACATCTTCAAAGACTTGCTTCGGAGGGACCTCGTATATTTGGTGGTCAAGGAGATGTGGAAAGATGGCGGATTGATCCAGCAGGATTTGGTAAGTATGCCCCATGTCCACTGGTTGTGTCACTAATATTTCAATGGAAAAGTGACAAAATCAATCTTTGATGTGGCAAGTCGCACTTGGTAAACCTTTTTACAGCAAGTTTTTCTAATATGTAAAGGCGTATAGAACGATATAGGAATTGCACAGGACACAATGTAGTAAGCCAAGACAATGGATTGTAAATTAGCCGAAACCGCTCACAATTGTCAAGCTTCATTCATCAGTTATCATCCTGGAGCCATTTACAGATATCTGTCGAAGCAATGCAAAAGTTACTTATTGCTTACAAGGTGCCTCCTTACTTTCTTGACGCGCTATATGCCTTCGGTGCGAAGATAACAGGCGATGATGACCCGCACTTCAATCTCTGCGAAAACAACATCCTCTATTCAGATAGGAAGACAAACAACAGTGGTTATGGTAAGCAATCAAAGATTTCTAGGAAGATACTAGTGTTTATTATTTTTAGAAGTATGCTACTTACTTCGAACGTACGAGAGGCATGGAAGACCATGTCTTACCAATCCCTGGTCTCTGCGACAAGCTCTTGTCTATCAAAAGTATAACAATCGAGCAAAAACTTCAGTTTGGCTATTCATCCAACTCTTCAAGCGATGCAAGCGAATTTTATGGGATGAGATTTCTCGGAAAGACTGCATCCATCATCCCATAAATTTACACGCAATTTTGCTTGGAACAACTTTGTCAGATTGGCGGTGGTTCTTGAACGATCAGCGCCTTTTGATGGAACCGTTGGTGCGTACAACCAAATCAAAATTAAGTGTTTCATTAGTGATAGTGATAAACTAGAGAGATAAGGCATTATATTCTTCACTAGGCTCCCGTCTGCCAGATTATAAAGTCACTTTCCTAGACTGTCAACGCGTGGAGAGACTGGTGGATACACTATCTCTGTCCCAAGAAATTCTTGGGTCAACTAAAGAAATTGCCTCCATGCTTCAAAGTTGGACTGCGCCTAACTCTCTTGATGAGGGTGTAGCCGATATCAGTTGTAGCGAGCTCAAGCAACTACCTGAGTATATGATGAGGATGCAACACTATATTGCTCAATCGGGCCTATTGCGGACTCAATTGGAGAGGACTTCGTTCTTAGTGAGTTCCTTAGCTCTGCTATGAATTGCACCTAACGCAATATTACAGCTACAGAAACTTTTAGATCGCAGGAGTATTCGTACTGCGAACAGTAATATCAAGGAGCTTACTCAGATTGGGACAGCCGCACACCATCAACGAGACACTCTCAAGAGCATTCTCCTAAAATCTGGAGTAGAGTCGCATCTTATGACAGTCCTTGCTTTCATTGCGACTCTTTACCTGCCGGCCAATTTATTAGCAGTAATTATATTGAAATCAGTCCAAGTATTGAAAGGCGACGAGCTAACAGGCAAAGGCGATCTTCTCTTCCAACCTCATCCATGTGCCATCAACCGCGACAGAAAGTAATTCTGGGGTGCTACATGTTCGGAAGGCGATGTGGATCTATGTTATGTTAAGTCTACTCTTAACAGGCAGTACTTTCATGGCTACTTTCATATATAAAGGTATGTCTTAAAGATGATGAATAGATCTACAGTAAAGCTAATAGGAACGCAGGGTACGGACGATTTAAAGCTAGTTGGTGGATACGAGCAAGAGTAACTCCCTAATAAAGTAATAGGAGTAGGGCCTCGTATATATCTACTATCTTTCTAGCTTCAGCTCTTTGCTTGAATCATGGTGGTTGCTAAGCTTATACTATTCTTGTGATGACTGGCTCGGTCTTCACCATCGTGGATGCGCGAGGCAAATGAAGGGATAAGTTGGCTCTATTTCAACTACACTAAGATGGAGCGAGAAGAGGTTATCAGGGAGAACGGTCCTATATACAGGAGGGTACGGTCCGGGCCGCGGCCGACCGTGCATGTCCGGAGGGCGTAGCATGGCGTGGCGCAACAACAAGATTGGTAATATACCCCGAACAGTATAGCACAGACATCTAGATGTAGATAAAAGTCTACTACTTTGAAGTCTAAGTACCTGTAATTTTCTCGCTACGGAGTACGTCTCGCTATATGGTGAGGGATATTAATCGCAAGTATGGATTTATGAAATGAAAATACATAAAAGTCATCGTCAAAGTCGACATCGACCGAATACCGACATTTACACAGGAGTTATGTGTGACGGTGCCACATAGACTGATGTGTATGGCTGAAGAATACGACTGTGGCGCTCAGCCTTTTCTGCAGGATATATGGCCTTACCCATAGACAATCAAGCCTACAGCTTGATTGTTCTCGTCAATAGATCAGTTTGGATTCTGCCCACCATGCCGCCGTGACATTATGTAAGCAGGGTGGTGTATATAGATGTGTATTGTGTGTGTATGTATGATCTGAGTGGTCTGTTCCTGACGAGATACAATCAGCCGAGCCAGCTATATAGTACAGCAAATGAATCAGCACGGCAGCAGTACCCTGCTTACAAGTTATCTATCTTGAGGTGGTCGAAAGAACAGTTTGGATTGACATGCAAGACGATGATTGGGAGGTCAGTCTCAAGGATGCTTTGAGACAGCGTAGAGATAAGACGTTGACTCTACTGCTCCTTGCTTCCATCTCCACACAATATTTCAGTGGGATTTAGAACATGTAGTATGGAGGGAAAAAGTAAAAGAAAAAAGAAGACAAGATTTCTAAGACTGATGCATTAAGCAAAAAACAAATTAATCTTTCAGTCTAAACTTACATTAAAGCTTACCATTGTTAGCCTCTACTCTAACTCATTGACGTCGTCCATCTCTTACCCAGCGTACATATCCCTCTTTTAGGTTACAGACACCAAGGGCGCCATGAATACTTATTTCCCAGTACCCCTAGGCTTCCACTGATCCAACCCACTCAACAAAATCGTCCCCATGGCCATCAACGCCGCCCACTGCCCCATCCCAACGTAATCCTCCGATTCATTACCAAACCACCCCGAGGCTTTCACCCACCTTCTCAAATCAAAAATATACGTGGCGTTCTTGGACAGGACGAACAAACAAAAACCCCAAGTAGCTGCAGAGTAGGAGAAGAAGAGATAACGCGCAAAGCGGTCCCACACTCGTCTTCGGAAGTGCCTGAAAACTGCGTAAAGGAGGGTGAGCAGGAGGTTTATCGCGAGCGCGATGAGGATGATCCATTCGTGGTGGGTAGTGTTGTAGTCGAGAGGTCCGACTAATTTGTATTGTTGGGGAGTAAGGGCGGTAGCGTTGGAGCTTTGGTTGGTGAGGACGGTGGCAACGAATTGGTTGGTAGTGTTAGTGAATTGGTTGGCAGCGTTGTTGAGCGTCGCATTGGTACCGTTGGTGAAGACAGCGTCGGCGAAGTCTTTGAAGAGAAAGCAAGTAGCTTTCAGTAGCAACAGACTATCTTTCCTCTCCAGTGGAGGGAGTTTTTCTGCCGAGTACCCGCGATCCTTTTGGAGTTGGAGAAGGCTGGCGAGCAGAAGAATGCTAAGCAAAAGTGCGATTATCCTGATTCCGGCTGAAAATGGTGCTTTCCAGTAGTCTCGCACTAGTAGAAGGGATAGGAATGCATTCGCACATGCTATCTCGACTATATCGATCGCTAAGCGAAAATGATAGAGAATCATCTGGCATTTTCCATTATAGTAGAAGCTGGCGCTGAAAGCGATAGATAGCAAGATTTGTGAATCTGTGATGGCTTGGAGAGCCGCCTGCAGCACGTCGTAGAAGACTTCGTTGAATGGCGGTCTCTCATCTGATTGTGAGGAAGTCTTGTCGATTGCAACGTCAATGGAAGGCGAAGAGGGGTGTTCGTTGTTATATAGGTTGTCGACGCGTGAAATTTCATCTTGCATTCTCTGGAGGGATGAAGTCGAAGGGTGTTCGTTATTATATGGGTTGCGGCGTGGTGGATGCAGGCTATGGGCCGAATACTGTGAGTGATGTTCGTTGCCTTGGTTGAATAGAAATGATTGAGATGAGGAGCCATTCTGTGTCCGGGGATATTCTGGTCGCGCACTATTCACATGGCCTTTCCCTTGTAATTGGCTCTCATGATCCGGTCTGAACCTGGATATTCGAGTATTTTTACTATTAGAAGTACGACCTTCAAAAACAACTTTTCGGCCGTCGGGACGCGCTGGGGCGATACGATTGATTACCCTGATGAATATTCCTGATTTAAGTCTAAATGGGTGGTTAGGCGTGAAAGTTCCGATGTTTGTACGTAGTAAATTTCACCTTTCAGGCACAACATTATCACTGATTGGACGGACAGCCAAGATGGCACCAAACACTAACGCGAGGGCACTCGGGATGATGAATGCCAACAAAATCTGCCTCACTTATTAGCAATCACGCATCAATGTTGTTTGTTCCTCGTAATAATGCTCTTACCCCTAGTCCCGCAGCATCAGGCTCTATCTTGAGCTCGCCACGTTTGACACTACCGAGGGAAGATACCCCCACAATATTGTTCGTTGAGCTGTATTGGAATTGAGGAAAGCATTCCGAGACGTTGAAGGTAACATTTTGTGCCCTGCAAGCTTTCTCTACGCTGAAGGTCGAGGTGAGTGAGTTGCCCATGGTGACTTCTGCTTGAGCGCATGGACGGGATGAAGAACAAAGAATCTGGAAACTATGAAACCGCAAAGAAGGATCTTCTACGATATTCAATATAAACAGAGCCGTCGCTGCTTTTCAAAAGGGCAGCGTTGAAGATTTAAAAGAGTTGACCTCGAATTCGCGGCTCCAAACTCGTTCGTATTGGTCTGATTGTTGGGGCGGATTTGGCTTTCCAAGACATACACAGTAACAGTCTACACTATTTTGTGGTCGACCACCTAGAATCTAAGCGCCTTGTAAGCATGGGCTGAAAGCAATGTGAGCTCAATGGATCACATCGTGGAGGCTCATTTCTCAGTGAGTGAGGCTGAGACTATTGCCTTCTTGACTGCTACCACCAACTGTACGTACGACTTTAAAATATGGACGATTACGGTTCCCATCGGTCGGAGCATCTCAGACTCGCAGGGGCCGCTGTCAGTATGCAATGTGTATCTGTCTCAGCCAGGTGAATAAGCGCCAGCCTTACACATGCGAAGACTTTCGGCATGCCCCCTTTTGACAATTTCATTTCGTGTGTGTAGGGCGGAAATATCTTATTCGCTAAACCTTTTGTCTCAGAGCTTCATAATTCATTCTTTAGGCTACAGTATTTTCCGAGTGAAGTGGCGCTGGTGGCATGGCAAGGCAGACGAGCAATCCTGCAGATTGGTGGGTTTGGTGGTCTAACTGAGAAAATTGAAGGATGAAACAATACTAGGAACGAAATGAGTGACAGTCACTTCTGCGCAAGGCTGGAAGGAGGAGTAGGAAATGCATAGAGCCTGAGTGCACGATATTCGAGGCAAAAAGTATAAGAGGCATTGGTATACATGTTCTCAGCTCAAGCTACTCTACTTCATCGTAAACTTGTGACACAAGGCTAAATAAC
The DNA here is from genome assembly GCA_001599595.1 of Beverwykella pulmonaria. NCBI lineage: Eukaryota > Fungi > Ascomycota > Dothideomycetes > Pleosporales > Melanommataceae > Beverwykella > Beverwykella pulmonaria. The sequence continues at coordinate 99,133 of BCHH01000018.1, read as the reverse complement.
CCCAAAGCAAGAAATGGATATGCCCTTACTCAGAAATTTGATCTTCGAACTTCCTTTCATCTACTAATAAAGCGACAAGAGTCCGTCATCTGTCCTTCGAAAGCAGCGAATTTTCGAGCTCAATTGAGAAAGTTTGCAATATGGCAATCGTCGAAGTTGGAGAGAGGAGATTTTAGACGAGCGACGAAATCACAGAGTCGGCGTTTCGTGTCAAGGAGTGTATTCACCGCGAAGAGTTAGTCTCGTCTTGGCCAATACGGTGGACTGTTGTTGGGTTTCGTGCAACAATTATTTCGAAAATCGATTTACTTCTGCCACCCACAGTATCGTGACTACTACTACTACCTCGTAGCCCAATAATCTATTAAGGGCAGAAAACAGGTACGCCAGTAGGGATGGCAGCCAACCCGCTCTGACCACATCCTTTGCAGGCTCTGGCTGTGACATATAAGTACTTTATTGTACGGTGACAATCACTTGCCAAGGTTGTGGCGAAATTTTGGCTAGTATGCCAAGACTTGCGTTGACGGGTGGGAAGTCAGTTTCGTTAGTGACTGTATGGTTTGTAGTAATGCAGGAAACAGGACGAAGAGATGGTACAGTCATACTTGTTTCGCCAACGATCTGTCACAAAGTTGGCGATGCGCGCCCATGAATGACTGGACTCCAGAGCCCAACATGAGGTAGACACGGTTCTTGCAGCGGCTTCCTCGAAGGCGATTGGGGGCCGGACAAGAAAGAAGAGCCTACAGGCCCATGTAGAGCGAGAAGAACGATGACTGGTGCACCATCCCATGTAGTGACAGCCAAAAATGGTGTATCAATGCGATGTTTCCGCATTGTACAAAGGGAAGGAATACACAGAACACCAAAACCGACATCTAGAAACGTGAAATGGTAAACACAAGGATACGTAAACGCAAAAGTAATCAAATCTCACTACATGGAGGTGATCCATATTCTCCGACAGAAATACACATCTAGGAAGTAAAAACAAGGACCAACCCCGACACCGAGCCTTGTCGCTCAAAGCAAAGTAGTACGATATCCTTTTCTCTTTCCCACGCCCTGCATATGCTGCCAAGGTACGCACCTGTTTTCCACTAGTCCGACCACAAAACGTTACCAGAATGCACCCATTTGCTTGCCATAACACCCACTGCGCCGAAAACGCTCCTGTCCATAATATAGTATGATACACAAGTTCCTCCATCACCGTGTACGCTCACAATTTAGGCGAACACTGTAGGGCTAATAAATGCCAAAACTCCGTATGATGCAATGGTAAAAGTGAAAACCCAAATGTTCGCTTGAGGATGAGATCGGAAGAAGAATAATGACAAGAGAAGAAATGGAGGTCTGGCGGTTCGAGGTTTGGTTGGTCCATTGATCAGGGTATCTCACTGCGTCTAAAATCCTTCGTCTTTCTGGTTCTTGAGCGCATCCTTCGCCATTTGCTCTTTTTCCTCTTCTGTCATTGGTACCATCTCCGCGCCTACCAGCTTGAAGCCCTTCTTGTCGATTATGTGCTCGGGAGCCTCCTGATGGTACATTTGGTGTAGTCGGGGCAGAAAGTATTGCATCACGGAGTCGGCAAGTCCTTTGGAGAGCAGCCCCTTGTCGACCCAGAAATGTCGCACAAAAGTACCCTTGCAGCCACCACGATTGACAGCTTCGGGAGCGCCATTTGCCTCCACACAGGGCAGGACTTTGATGTCGTCGGGCCGGTCGTAGTCATAGCGGATATAGTTTCCAAAGGCGGCCTGCTCGTGAGCCCAGGCGACTTTCCAGTTCGCGCAGCCTTTGTATCGTGTCTCGGATGGGCACTCGGCCCATGCCTTATACATCTCTTGTGTCCGCTTGCTCTGTTGGGCAATCACAAAGCCAGTGTTCAGGTATCGATTGCCCTTGGCATCGTAGTTCTGCGGCTCATCGGGGTCGATGGACATCATGGCGAGTGTATCGGCTGTCATGTTCCAGTAGTTTAGGAGCCACTCGAGCGGGAGATGCGGGTAGTGGAACATAACGTCCGAGTCCATGAAGACGATATAGTCGTGGGTCTTGAGGGCCTCCTTCATCATGGGCACCTTGACCCAGGTGCCCCAGCGGTCCGGGTAGTCAGGGGCACGGATGAACTTGTAGTCGTAGCCGTGGATCGTAGCTATCAGTTGTTAGTGTCATTCCTTTGTTGCCATCGTCGTGTCCAACACTCCGACTCTGACGGGGTGCATACCGAACATGAAATGGCTAAGCATGCCAGCCGACAGCGGGCGCATGCCCTTCCACTTGAGCTCCTCGTTCATGAGCTGGCCATCGCCGGTCAGCGGCCGGCTGTCAATGTCCAGCACGAGGACTCTCTTCCCAAGTTTCTCTTTGAACCGCGGCTCGCCAGGTAGCTTGTGCACGTCACCGTCCTCATCGGTGAAGTTGGCAGCATCGACAGGGTGGAGGATGGGGCTGTAAAGGGCTTTGATGACGGTAGCCATGGATATGTCGTCGGCTGGAAGGGACACATTGTGTTGGTACGGGTATCTGTAGCGCGCATAGTGTTAGCTAGTGAGTCTGTCGGCGCATGTGACGCCGCCGGGCGAGGACAGCCGATTCGCTTGACACATTATGGATGTCTCGAGATGTTCAATAAGACTTACTGCGATGGCTTAAAGGGCGTGCGCGGGAAGATGGACGATTCGTAGGCATAGTAGATGAAACCGCACAGCATGGGCACGATGGCGACAAGAAGCACGCGACGCCATCGTCCTTGGGGACCGAGGTTGACCAGCGACGTGTACGAGTAGTTTGAGCCTGACATGTTGGTGTTGACGAAAGAATGGCAGGTGATTAGGCAGTGGAAGACTGTGTTTCGCTATGCTGGGGCGACGTGGCCTGGAATACACCCGTGGAACGTTTAGTCGGCGGGCCGGAGTGTCAGAAAGACGCAGACACAGCGTGCAGTGGCCTTTCGAAAGGCGCTGCAACAAGAAGGACACAAGAGCAGCGAGGAGAAAAGAAAGGAGGAGTGAAAGGCAAAGTTTCGTCCACGACGGTCAGGGGAGGTCAGAACGAGGCATGCCCTCAAGAGGGTAGGGATGATCAGCTAAGCTTAAGCCTATTCCCTAATCCCTATTGAGTATAGCGCCCGCAAGCCAAACCTGATTTGATTTGGACTTGGGGCGCAATTCATCGATGACATTCCTTTCGTGATTGATAGCTCACATTTCTTGGAGACAGATTTCTTGGAGAGCATCGCATTATTCTCCGCCCCCGCTGAACTATTCTACCACCACCTTTCCTTCCGTTTATTTATTCTATCATCACCTCATGGGCAGCTGAAAATTATCGGCAGGGCTGAACGTTCATTGACGCATAAAGTTGGATCGGCCAATCAGCACCGGGTCTCGCCAGTTTCATGGCTAAAATTAGATTGATCGTCACGTTACCGAGCCAGATCAGGCTACGTTTCACCACCAAAGGTGGCGCAGGTTTTCGCGAAATGCGATTGTGTTTTGAACTCTGCACTGAAGTATCTGCCAGGTAGCTCAAGTGATAGGATCCGTTCTTCTGAGAACAGAAAAGTTCAAGAGCGTAGGGCGCCCATTTTTACTCTTTATCACTGACACAATAAAAACTGAAAATGTGGAATGCGAACGATGTGAGCCCAAGAGATCGCCTCATCTCACCGAACCAATCGTCGGCCTTGGTGTGAGTAAAGAGTGCAGCGTGCTAGATGAAGGAAGACTCCTTCGAGCCAGGACCGCGTTCAACGATACGATGGCCGCGTGTCGTATCAGGCTGTGTATATGGGATGCTCTGAAGGATTGAGCAGCCACTGTCGACGCCAATTCCCAGCCCCGCGACGCTACAGCAGTCCCAACAACTCCGCGTCTTTCGCAATCCCCGGGCTATACTTGGCACAACTCTCGATAAGAGCCATCATGATCTGCACCCATTCCTGCCAACCCGTGGGCAGCGTTTCCCTCAACTTCTGATCCGGCGATCGTTCGATGGCATTAAAGAACAAAATCTGTCCAAAAAATTGGGAGCACCATCCGAACTTGAGCGGCAGCGCGGATTTCATCTGCGTACAGAGTTCCATGGCTGTTGGCCAGTACATCGCACCCTTGAGACCTTGCTGGATCTCACGATAATCGCTTTCGGTGGTACAGGCGGGGGAGTGCAGTGCTTTATAGAGAAACGGTCGCCCGATGTGGAACTTCGCAACGAGGTAGCGGCTTCGCAGCATGGCTTTTGCGATCACGTGCGCGGGGCTGGGTGAACTGCCCGCATTCTCGTCATCCGAAAAATAAAGTGAGGGCGGGAGGTTATTGCGCCACTGTTCGAGCTGGTGGTGCATTTCAGCCGTGATGGTCGGTGTTGGCGATCCTTCCTTCTCGACGAATGAGTACAGGCTGTGTCGAATACGAGTAAGGATGATTCGGTGGGCGGCCTGGGCCAGGAAGTGGAAGTTGAAGAAGGAGTCATCGTCGTCGACAAGCAGGACCGAGATGGACGTCTTGGGTCGTGGACATGGAGTGAATTTGGGTATCGGCATATCTGCTTCGTACTCCAGCAAGCCACTCAAAGGGAGACTGAGCTCTTGAGTGATGATCGTCTCGTACATGAGGGTATTCCAATACACCCGTGAGAACATGTCTCCTTCCCACTGATCGAAGTCGATAGATTCGCTGCCAGTCAAGATACTCATGCAGCATAGCGCGGCTCTATTTACTGTAGTCCACGAATCAATAGGTCGGAGGATCTGCGCGTAGTAGAGGGTAGATAGCATGTAGAATTGACCGGTTTGTAAGTCGTTTTGACACATGAGGAATCCGGAGCGTTTTCGGGCTTCGTTGAAGAACTTCAGGCCGGGTGGATCATCCATTACCAATCCATACCACTCTGGGCGCACAAAGCCGGCGCTGGAGGTGAATGATCGAGAACGCAAAGGGAAATTGCCTTCTTCATGTGCCTTAACCGCCAAGCAACCAAGTGCCAGAACATTGAGTACTACACAAGTTTCAATGTCGTACCCGAAGTCGTTTTCCATAGCTAGTCCAAGTGTATTAGAAAAGAAATGAAACTTGTCCAGGACTGGCATATTGCGATCGAAGACTGCGAAGTAGGCATCTGAGAGGCCTTTGATCACTGACAGCGTTAGTCCGGTGAGCCAATTCTTAGAGAAATGGCCCGGTGGGTAATCGATATGCATTGGCAGTGGTGGCCGCTGGCTTTCAATTCTGACAATGTAGTCCTTAGGCAAAACTTCTCGTGCGGAGACAAATTCCGGTGGCAGTATCTGTTGAATGGCGGGCCAGAGTGAGACAGCATGCTGGCTGAAAGAGACATTGATGCTACCATGTGCCTCAGAGACTGGATACGGACTTTTTCCAGGTGTTCCAACAGCTTGCGGAGATATCCCGAGGTCGGTCACGCTTGAGCGGTCATGACGTGTGAAAAAGCTGGATGGGCCTTGAAGGACCGGAAATGCTCCGGGACTCGGCTGAGATATCGTTGAAATAGGTGACTGACGGTCGAGTGCGGGTGGAGGCGGAGCAGCTTTGGAGATGTTATTGTTGATAGCTGATGTTAAATCTTGGACTTTGGTCTCTAATCGTCGGATTGCATTTATTGCAGCAGCCATTGATTGGTCCTTCCTATATAGTGTGTCAATTTCCAGGAATATTAAGAAAAGTAAATATGCTCACTTGGTCGGCCGTGGCGTTTGGTATGTACACTCAAAGTTCGACGCTCTGCAGAATCCGCATCGCGGTCTATCCTCGTCGCATCTTGTCTTCCGAGACCGACAGACATCACACGCCTGAATTTATCAAACATAAGTCCAAAGATTTAGATAGGAGGTGTTTCAACGAACCAAAGTAGCATGGGTAGCCAAAAAGTTGCGAGGCTTCTTGGGCGATGAAGCCCCGGGATCTCCGTCATTGTTGGCGGTTCCATTGCCCTCTCCATCAGGTAGTTGTGGCTCCGATTGAGATGGTTCCGAAATGGTAGCGTGCGTGTGCGAGCGCTTAGTCATAGCAAAGAGACATCCCCAGAAGACGGAAGTGTTACGCGTAAAAGCGTGAGGCACGAGACGGGGAGATTTGGCGAAACGCGGGGTGAGGCTATACTTGAATAGGGCTAATGTTGCTGCTCACCGATCACAACGCCGAATATTTTTCTATTTCCAGCAATTTGATTAATTTTGTCAGGCTCAACCACGAGACTATCTTTGTATTTCTCGTTCTAACTCATTGCATTTTATAATGGAGAAGTACATTTAAAGGATTCGAGTGGGTAAAAACGTGTTCTGTGTCCTATCACAGTATTAAATAGCCCAACATTTGAATTTACTTCGTAAATACCGGAAAATAATTTAGATCTAGTGAAGACTACTACAAATGTTCTAGAGTTCATCGATATATGAGCTGTCCATCCCCATGGACACTGCTCATTCTAGTCAATTCCCCTAGAATGGGTACATATAGTCCTCATGTGAGCTATCAGCTCGTCACAGCTTTCACATTCCTTTCATATCCATCGATCCTTCACACGATTGACTGCCTCTACCATGCATGACACAGACAGCTCAATCCCCTAATCCGTCGGCTTCGTCCAATATCTATTTAGCCAGAGAGCCACGGAGATGCTCCCTGCTTTGCCGTCATGTTTAAGGCAAGTTATGTAATATTTAAAATTCCATACTTGTTGGTATTACGGTGGATTGCTCTATAGATAACGATGACTCAGAAGGGGGACTGTGTGGATTAAGCGAGCGAGATCCGCACAGGCATAAATATACGGCCCCGGCAATTTAGAAGGAGACGAACCCGAGAATCAAAACCTACAATTGGCAAGCTAGTAGTGGACTTCGACGTCGCTGCTAGCCCTTGCTACGTAGAAGATTCGTGGTCACAAGCAATCTATACTCTTTCTACCGTACCCTGCGCTCTTGCACCGCCGTGGACTAGCGATCCGCGAAACCCACGGGCAGTCGATTAACAGCGTCCAGAGTACCTTCCCATTTCACGGGCGGGTATACCGACAATACTAGATTTACTATTTCATAGGACGTACTAGAGGTAATCGATTGTATATTCGTATCGCGCAAGATTTGCTTGCACCCCAAGCTGGAATCGGGCTTTGAGGTGTAGAGTCTAAATTATCCAATTCAGGGTCAATAAGCCGAAGCACGCTGCCTATACGCCTGACTATCACAATTCGAGACCCAGCCGGAAATTCTCGTTTGATAGTATGGTTCATGGGTTCCCTGCAGAATAGATGCACGGCACCTAGATCCCCACAATTCCTTTCTGTTCGATGAATATCTCCGTTCCATTGCGCCTCCTGCCTCTATCACTGTGTATCGAGCTAGGGATTGACTGCCGAACAACGTTCCAGGGTCGTGGAAGCACACGATCGTAGAAAGTTCGAGCGAAATCAAACCCTATTGCGCTTAATGGAGGAAGAAAAGTACAGCTCTCTTGTAGTCTGATCAGGAGATTGCCCATGGTTTGTAAGATTGCCATCTCACCGGGTATCGGACCCGATTCGAACATCTTCGCTTCCAGCTCTAAAGAGGCACCCATAGCGGCATTCACTCCCATTACGTCAGCAAAGACATTGTGATCTTCGAGTAGGAGGTGGTGGCCCGCTCCATCCTCAGCCCGGTACACATAACGCGACCAATGAACCCACCCCTCTCCATCATATAATGGTCTTGGTCGGTTCCGTATTGTCCGTATTCCTTCGCATCACTGAGAGCAAATAGTACTAAAAAGATAATTATGGAATAGATATATGACTTTGTTCCACGTGCCATGATGAGCAGGCTCATGCAAGGTGTGAGATGATTGATTTAGGAGACTTGGATCTCAATCAAAAGAATATGCATTTTTTTAAATGGTATCGCTCTGAGGGGAATTAATTAGTAAGGCCGATAAGATCATATTTCTAGGTCACTTCCACAGCGCCGGAGAACAGCGAAATACCAAATTCTCTTGTTGCTATCAAGTTTTAACACGCTATGTTAAAACAAAGTGATTCACAACTGCTTCAGACCCGCGCAGAGGAATAAACGGTCCCGTAAGATCTTTGAACTTGATGACTAGTTTTGAATTCACTTAGATGTCGTGAAATTATTTACCCTTCTAATTTATAATGGACTCCTAATTCCTAATTCAATATGGAACTACGGCGAAAGACTCAGGCTGACCTAAAATGGATAGGAGAAAGATTGACGAAGGCCACGGCACAACACTTGCGCTAGCGTCGCATCGTGGTTTTTAAAATACAAACCTATGTCGCCAAAACTTCTCTTCCTCACCATCACCTAAATTTTTAGCTCTCCAAACTCTCGACCTAGAGTTTCCACATCATCCGGCAGCAATAGCGCTGACAAGCGAGACCACGACCATAACCCTGGTGTCACACTCTCCAACCAACGCCATGATCCATATTCCGACCTCATCAACAGATGAGCCTATCCATATGCTTAGTCTGATGACAACCTAACCAAATAGCCCCATGCACGTCATCTTATTGTCATTAGTCGAAATCTGTGTCAACGGCTAATCACGCAGAATCATCATTTAAGCCTGTTCCCCTGTGCTCATCCCAACTTCATATATAACAGGCTTTCGGCGGACTTTTTCTCGGCTTGCTATAGCCTTTGAGCTTAGGCCTAGGCATGGTAACATTGGTAGTCGTCCGAACTCAATAGTGAGCCACATCATTCGACGCCTCAACGTTCGCCTTGGTGTATGCCTTTGGGCGGAATATTTGAAAGCTGCCGCAGACACTCGGGTGATCTGATTTTTAACAGCTTACAAAAACTGATCGTTACGATCATTTGAGAGAAGAGACTGTGGAGTTCTTGAGTCTTGACTTCCGTATTGAACAATCATAGGTAGAGAGAATCTTTGGGATACACTTTATATAGCGTAGCGTGGTGGAGTAAAGGGCTGATATAGAAAATCAGGAGGGTAGAGGCGACTCACAGCCATGCGATGTCCGAGGTAGCAATGCACTGAACAAGATGTATGATATGGTTTTTGGTAGCAGTCCGTTGCAATGTCGTTATATGTATTAAAGAAAGAAGATATATATATGTGCGCCGAAAGATAAAACAATGATCGTGGTCCCCCCCTCTTCGGAGTCCTCTTCGTGTGCCCGTTGTCGGTGATGCGAGGTGTTGGTGGGTGGTGTTCGTTGTGGTTGTCGGATTGTGTGTTGACCCTTAATGATGGGCCCTAGCTGGGCATATATTATGTTGGATGATGATGAAACAAGCAGCTGAAAGAGAGCCAATATCTCTTCCCTGCACCATGCATCCAAGCTTTCAACCATCGCCTGAGGTGGATTCGGGCAAAGCAGCTCTTCGCTACGGCACAGTAGTTGCAAAGCTAATCACCCTATACAAGCCCGTAGGATCTTCTGGTTCTTAAGATCGTTTGTCATCATTTCCGTTTTTCTGTGAACAGACCTTTCACGCCATGAATTCTCGCATCCCAGCTATAATCATGGTCGCAGTCCCGCTGATTACGGAAATTCATTCGGGGTGCTATTAAAATTTACCTCTAAAACACTTTGAGATCTCTCCTGTTGCAAAAAGTTTGAAGATTATTGCCGACCTATACTGTCGGTCCCATTTTTTAGGCGTCTTATTATATGTACAAGATGGAATTTAAAGCCAGAAATAGCGCTGGGTCGTACAATCCTGAAGAAGTAGAAAAGAACAAGTTATTTTGAGCTCCTTGAAAAGATCACATATAGCAGCAATGTAGAAGTTTCTGTGCTCATGTAAAGAAAGAACAGATATATCTGAAGTGTCACTCGTCGCGGCCGAGCCTTGATGTAGGGAAACAACAGGATGGAAAGGACTGGTTGATTACTAGCTAACAAGTGACTGCGAGTGTATATCCTGATGAGAGATTATATAATACAACACTGATGCAACACGTTGATATGATAGCAGTGTTGGCTGGTACTTGATAGTGAGTTATCCACTGGAGTAGAAACGAATGGAAAGCATGCATAGTGAGCTTGCAATTGAATTAGGCAGCAGGGCTCTCTTTGAGGAGCGAGTCAACTATGGTGAGGCCGACCGTGATTCCGTTTTTTTAACTTCTCTTCTCATTACTACTTCACGCCACATTAAACAGTTTTACGAAAAGGATAAGTCGCCGCCGTTGAATAATCTCGTGCATCTGATTACGGCCTAGGGAGTAGGGCGATCATACCGACGAGATTGTTCCATGAATCTACAGCAATACTCCAGATGCAAAGTGATGGTCTCTGTGTGACTCGCGTATCCTCTTAACACTGACGTTCCCAGCAGCAAATCACACAAAATTAAACAGAAGTGCGCGTTGGGCAACAAGGTCCCTTGCATAGCAAGCAAGTGGGTCGTTCGGGGTTTAGCATCATGGTTTGGCTATGGGTCAGATTTAGTTAAATGAGTGAATCCCTTCAATTTGACTCGTCTTGTTATTTTATAAACGTCTCGTTACTCATCCCCAATTAAATCATACTCGCACTTTAAAGTACACATGCACCATCTATGCATCCCAGTCCGAAGGTAGAAAAAAAATGAATGATAATGCAAGAACTCCCAACTGCATCTGGTAGATACGAATCATGGTATCTAAGCCTTAAAGTGGGGAGTGTTGAGCAGTATGCCCATAAGCACGCCACCGAGGGTACCCGCGATGGGAATGGTCATGATCCAGGAGATGACGAGCAGACCGACTCGTTGCCAGTTGACGGCCTTAAGAGTGCCGTTGCAGAGGCCGACACCAACAGTGGCACCGGTGATGCACATGGACGTGGAGACGGGGAGGGAATACTGCGAGAAGAGAAGGACGGTGATGGCGGCACCCATTTCCATAGAGCAACCTGAAGCAATCGTTAGCATTTGCGGCACTGGAGAGAGTGGGGGATCGTACCTCTGCTAGGGGAATGGTAAGTGATCTTGTTACCCATGACCTTCATGATATTGTAACCATATGTGATCAGACCGAGCGAGATGGTAAGGGAGAGGACAGCAAGCTGCCAGATGGGAACGGGAGCCTTCGCCTTAGCCGCGTTGCCAGTAGACCAAGCACCATAGATAACAGCCCAAGGGCCGACAGAGTTACCAATGTCGTTGGCGCCGTGAGCAAAAGAGGCAGTGCAGGCAGTTAGGACCTGAACGAAAGAGTACGTGTGCTCAACCTCGTTAGGGTACTTTTTCGCGGCATCGTACACACCCTTCATGCGGTTGCCCTCAGGGGTACCATGAATACCACTTTGGGCGGCATGGATGTCGTAATGGAGGCCGTAGAGGGCACCGACAACGATCATAGCAGGGAGACGATTGATGAAGAGAATCTTGATGTTCTTGAACTCGTACATCTCGCCAGGTCCCATGGGGTTCTCGTGGAGAGTGCGCATAGCCCAACCGAGAGGGCCACGCTTCTTCCTTAGGCGAGCGTGGAACTTCTCTTGTCCTTCGGCCATGAGTTGAGCGTAGGTCTTTTCCTGGAGCCTCGGGGAGTCGACTTCGGCGAGGCTCTTCTCGTTGACATTGGTAGGCAGGGAGTTGCCACCCTTGATAACGTCGATCTCATCAATAGAATCGGGTGAGTGAGAGGAAGACTGTTCCTCCTCCTCTTCTTCTTGGACGACGGCGTAGTTCGGTACGTTGATGCGATCAGCATGCTCAGGGGGGGTGCGCTTGAGGAGCAGAGGTCCTTGGATGAACATCCACCACTTGACGGTGTGATCCCGATTGATGATTCTGGAGTATACGAAAGGCACAAAGAAGATTGCTGACAGAAGGGCGACGCCACCGCCGGTTCCCATAGTGACACCAGCGATGTATCCTGGGGGCTTCTTGTTGAGGCCAAGGTTAGGGGAGCCTTTGTAAACCTAGTGGTTGTTAGCAGTTTGACTCTCTGCATCAGCAAAGGCATACTGACAATTGACAATGTGCAAATAGTGCCAGCAATGAGGAACCACAAAGGAGAGGTGTAAACAGCCCATGGTACCGGGTTCTTGCGAAGGTGAACAACGACCTTGATGAGCATGAAGATGGTGGCCCCGAAGCCGGCGGAGATAGCAGGAGCCATTCCGAGACCAGCGAAGATGGCACCAAGTCCCTTGCCATGGTTCCAGCCCCATTGAACCTTTGAAGCACCGACAGTCGCAACACCAACACCAGCGACTGCCGAAATGAGCGAATAGGTCGACGAGACGTGAGCGGAATGCTTCGTGCACCACATGACCCAGCTAGACGCGGCCGCGAGAGCGCAAGTGAAAGCAAGCATCTGGACGCCCGCATCACCCTTGAATGCTGCGTTGGGGATGATTCCGTTCTTGATGGTATCGGCAGTTCGTGCGCCGACAGTAATGGCTCCTAGCATTTCGAATATAGTACCAAAGATCATGGCCTGTCGGTAGGAAATAGATCTCGAAGAAACACTGGTGGCCCAAGCGTTGGCAACATCGTCTACCGGCTGAATCAATGTCCATAAGCCACTGAGGTGTGTCAAAAATACTTACTGGCACCGTTGTTGTATGCATCGAGCATGGCAAACATAGTGCCGATGACGAACACATAGGTATACTTTTCGAGCACCATCTTGAGAGGTGTGTCCGGGTAGCTATCGATGGAGGGGTTAGTGATCGGAGGATGAGGAGTTAATAACATAGAGAGCGCCTCAAGCTTTATGTATCTGCTCTTGATCCGTTCGTGTATTTTCTTGGCTCGCTGAGGCCTGGAATTATCTCATGCGGGATAGTGGCGAGGGGCATGGCCAAGAGCGGCACCGTCTGAAACCAATGTCACCTTTGGGAACGCCTGCAGGCCATTGGTGCATTGGGGGGAAAGTAGGCACGTGATCATCAATCCAGAGACACATCGCGATACACTTGGCACCACGTTCTTACCGGCAGGGGTTTGATTGGTAGTTAGCTTGGACTTTCCCGCGCGATTTGCGAGCAAACTTCGAGAACATAGCCTTGACGGTGACATTCGGATTTGAGCAAACTTGGCTGCACCTTGGCAACTTCTTGGCCGGAGTACGCCTTTCCTGGCGGAGGAGGAGGCGTGAAGAGTTGGGCGGGAGTGGAGTCTTTGTTACCTGTGGCTGCGGACGGGATACTTGGCAGAGCTTGGTTGTACAGTCCTATGGGAGATGCTCACGGGCCCACGTGGGTACTGGTAAGAGTCGCCGTTGGCCCATCAGAACACTTAAACCACCGCCATGGATAAAATGCCAAGGGCGCATGAGCGGAATTGGCAATTTCTTTTGGACAAAAAGCCAATAAAACGTCGGCGCAGACTTCCCTATAACGAAGGTATCAAGAGGTCTGGTGGAGTGGTCTGGTGGAGTGGTTGGTGGAGTGGTGCTGAAGAAAGATTTTCGAGCTGAGCCTTATCGAATCGAGATAAGCATTCTGAAGTTGCCAGCGCACAGATCTCTTTACCTGAGTATTCCAGCTGCAAACCGAGAACACATTAGAGTACTACATACTGGGAGATGATTTCGCTTGGGGGCAATGACATGCATAACCAGGGAGCGGCCCTGACGCGAATTCTATCGAAAAATGACCAAATGATCAGCGCCAAGAGGTTGTGCACTCGCCTCAAGCGGAGCCTAGAAGGTGCACATGGCATTCTAGCTTTCGATAGACATATGAAAAGCAAAAGTCAGCGTGCATGAGTGCAGGCGGGCCATTGGTCATGTCGGCGCTTTTCTCATACCCAAGAACACTCTCGCTTCCGTCCTTGGCGTCGAGGGAGTTCTATCCCAGTAAGTCTCATCGTCGAGACAGCCACAATCGGGTAGACCGTTCACGCCATCACTAAGACATCCATACCGGTGTAATTTCCCGGGGTAAGGCGTTCTAGAAGGAAATTTCGAAGTGGATCTCGGTGAGGCCGAGCAGCCGGTAAACGCAGTGACCCAGTAACCAGGGCAGTCACTGCAGCACTGCAGCACCGTGGAACGATCTAATCGAGAGCAATTAATCGACCCGAGAAAACCCACGTAGTTATTCATTTTATGATATAGATTTAGTATTCTCATGTAATATACGCCAGGTGATTGATCGCCGCAGTCTGTGTTGTATTGATTAATTGGCACCCCGATATCAGTACCTGAAGAACAGCAGAAAGGTATTTTCAGTGAAACATTTCTGTGAAGGCTGTGTAAGCTCAGAATAAGTACTTCTCTCTTTCTAACTTTATCCTTGTAGGTGGCTCCACTGCCTGAGAACGGTCATCAAGGAAGATGTTTAACGATATGGCTAAACCTCAAATGACAATCCATTGCAAATATTTAACAGGCCAACATGCCCAAATTTAGCTTCACGAGTCTGACTCCTTGTATTTCTTCCCTACCTCTACCATCCATCTATAAACAACTCTTAACTCGTCTGTTCCCAAATGAAATATATATAGAGGGCCATCGAATCTGCTGATTCATTAAGGAGTAATCATACCTTCGGTGACATGTCCTCTCAAGCTACCTTGATATAGAAGGTAGATTGGTCGTTCACGCTCTTGGCGTGACAGAGGCAGTGGGATAGACGCCACAATGACAAATATCCTTAGCCTAAATTATCGTATTTTATTTCATAAACTACTGTATGAGCCTAGAATCGCGTGCTTCATTCGGATTATCTAGAATTTCTGTCCGTGCCACAGGCGCACGCCACGCAGAACCCAAGTCTCCTTTCGGAGCTGGCCTGTAAACGAAGGCGCAAATGCCGCAAGGCATGACCAGGGTATTTCAGCCCACCTTTTTTGCCCTCGTGTGTTGTTACTCAATTGGGAATTGTCACAAGGACAGATTTTGACAGGAGATTCAGGCGTCAATCAGGCCTTTCGCTCTGCCAAAACTTATCCTTAAACCAAACTACCACTTCTCTAAAAGCCGCATTTATCCGGATTTTGAACTCCCGGCGTGTCATTTTCATACTGCGTATACCGGATGTTATCGAACAAAACTCCTGTAACCAACGGTCCTACCTGACCTGGGAGCGGTAACGGCAAAGGACCCAGAATGGAAGCGCTCACTTTAACCAGGTTCGCGCCAGGGAAGTCCGCACTCACGTGCATCATATCAGCCTTTAAGACATTATTCGGCTCGTACGTGAACTCCATTATGGTAGGAGGATTGCCGTCCCCCTTGTTGAAAGTGGCCGTCAACTTACACTTCAGCGGGACATTTGCGGTGGCCTGGATGTCGGTGCTTGTGCAACCGAAGTAAAAGTCCAGAAGCTTGACGCAGCGGCTGGTGGTCGCAAAAGAGCCCTCGGCTGGGGTGTAGAGAAGTGCGACGTTCTTGGGAGACTTTGGCTTGATGCCAGAGATCTGGGGGAGGAGCGGGTCGACAGTGACCCAGTAGAATTGATTATAGACTATTCCGCCGTCGCTGTTGAGGTCGGGTGTTGGGCCGAGGCCAAGGGAGATCCCAAGATCGTCGTACTGAAAATATTAGCCCGCAGTCTATATAACTATAGTTGGTCGATTGGATGATATACATTGTCAGTCACAGGCGTATTGTATAACGTGGACTGCACATGGGATATGCCACCAAGAATAGCAGTAAGGAAGAACTTAGCGTACATCTTGAGGGCCTTGAGAAAGAGGAAACTGAGCTGTGTTGTGAATGAAGATAAGTAGAAACGTTGAAGAAAAGTTGCTGAATGGAGGACCTGAAATGGAGAGGCTTTATATCTGTCTTTGAGCCTATAATTCTCTGTGCACATAGAGCGCGTCGTCCACCGGACACTGCTGTTTCCGGACTCACGATTCATGGCTGTATCTCTGGATGGACAGATCGGTGTCACGGATCAAAGAACGGTGATCGAGCCACAAACGATGTAGGTTGAGGTTGCCAAGATAAATGGCTAAAGAGTGGGTGTATTGGAGTTTTCCGCCTGAGCCAAAAGGAAATTGTTGCCACCTGTCTTTGCTGACCTGCGGTTGGCTGCATAACATAACAAATATTCCTTGCTGAGTCCTTTACCCCAGTCGTTCATAAAAACGCGATTGGTGTGGGTGACACACGAGGACCTTCGACGTAAGAGGCGTGATTAGAGCCGAGCACACAACCAATGTCCTTTCCAAAGGCGACGCTGTCCTTGCCTAAATGCAAAACATTCGTCTTGTACACCGCTGATAGTTAGATTCTCGAAACTGCAGCTTGAGGTAGGGCGAAGTGGGTCGATTGAAATCCTTTCTCACCCTACCTTCGCATAGACCTAATCGTGATTTGTTTTTGCCTGGCCCTATGAGCTCTGTGGCGCCATAGGTTGAGAAATGTGGTGTAACTAATCTGGACTCAGAATCTCTTCCAGGGAAATTTCTGGAGTCAGGATTCCTTGCCTTTGATTCTTCTAGTGCTTGCGTCAAGTCTGTTCCCGCGTCCTCGATTTCCAGGTTACCAACACGAAAGTAGGCAGCTGTGCCTCACCCAAGGAGACAGAGGGCGCAACCTCAACGCCCCATCTCAGCTTCAAGCTTGCAATCATTCAAATCAACGTTATCCACTCCAACGTTGGCGACATCTTTATCCAATCACGCACGGTCACTTTCATTCGTGCGGACGGTATCAAGGCATAAAGGTGATTAGAATCCCCCGTAGACTCGATCATAATCCCGCTCAACATGATATGAGGGAAGTCCGACATAGATTCCGGCTTACTCTTATACGGCCACGGCCAATCATCCGAGAACGCCACACTCGTAGCCGCAAACTTAAATAGATCAGGCTGCTTGTCCCGCCAGTCCGAGAATAGCGCGACCCAACCGATTTGTTTCCCATCCAATGGTGTTCGAATGTCATAGAACTGGATTCGTGGATCGGCCGACTTGAAGAACCATGCCTCGGAGGTTGTGGGGATTTTGGGAGTGCGGTCGATGCGTAGAAATGTGCAGCTGGCCCAGAACAAGATTTTTTGGGATGATGGTATGCGCGCAAGGTCGTGCGAATGCTGTTGCCAGTCGAGGCTGGAACTGAGTATGGCGTCCACTTGAGGCTCAAAAAGGTGCTTAATGGGTGCAATATCCGGCAGAGAAGTGATGTCATTTTCTCTCTGCGCGATATCTGTCAGAATATGATGCGCCTTCGAGAGCCCCGTGGTCTCGAAGCACTGGAGCGTCTCGTCATCGCGAACTGTCCAACAAGTAAGAAGAGAGAGCCGGTCTCCGTCCGTTCTCCCAGAGTCAGCGAGAGGATAAAGTTCGTAACCAGAACGATAGTCTTCAAAAGCAAATGTGTGCATCCAGCCTGACCATGACCAACTCGGAAAGCCCTTTCTCCGCTCTGTAGGAAACGTGCTGCCAGCAGCCCACTGCAGTGCCACGCCGAATTGTCTTGAAGGCAGGCCCCATTTGTGGGCCCCAATGATATCCTCCAACGTGCTTAATATGCCAGCCACCCCGTTCACTATGTCGTTTTGATTTGTCAAGCTTCTTTGTAGATAGTCTTCTAAGAGCTCGCAGTATAGGACATAGTCTCTACGTACGTTGGGTGATACAGGCGGTAGTGCAGAGGCAGGTAATGGGTGTATCAGGGGTGGCTGACCGACATCGCTGACTGGTAACTCAAATGTTTCCTTGAACATAGTTTCCGTGCACTGGAAGAAGACAAGGGCCCCAGTGAAAAAGACCAATCTTTTAGAAAGCGAGTGTTCCTGCAAGGTCCATCCACGCGTGATCCATTTCGATCTTTCCAATGTTAAAGCTGGGGAACCTCTGCCCGGAACGGTAATTGCAGTATGGCCTACGATTTGCTCGTTGTAGATGGGGATCTGCCTGCTGGAGTTGAAGGGCGCCAGGCCCGAATTTGCGTCGTTTCCGCATGCTGCAACGATGGTAAGGGCCGATGCCTGGTATACATCACCCATTCGTTTTATTTGGCTGAGTTTATTTCTGTCGTCATCTTGAACAATGCACAAGGAGTCGACCCAAAGATAACGTTGCCCTAAGGTCCGGCAGAGGTCGATGGCACTAGATATAGTACTGGGAAGCTCATGCTTCATGGCTGAAAGGCCATGTTCGGCCTCCAGCTGTTGGATGCTATCTTTCAACAACATGTACTGCTTGGCGCCGCCCCAGACATAGCTAAGAGCACAGTAAGACCAGTTGATATCTGCGGGCACAACGCAGCCCCTATCCACATCGATGAGCCGGAAGCCAGGCAAAGGAGCATGTTTGCGGGTGCCACTTTCTCGGCAACTCGGGTGCTCCTGCTCACATCTTTGCATCCAAGAATTACTCGTGTCAGCTTGAAACTGTGGAATCATGCTGCTCGGATGAACATCCAGATCACAGACTAGGATGCTGTAAATGGAGCTTTTCCATATGCGACCCAATTTGAGTCCAACTGTAAACTCGGGATAATGCCACGTAGACCAGGCTTGCATCTCACTCGAAGTTCCTGCGCAGCCGCGAGTGAAGGCTTCCAGTCGTGTATCGGGATAGCCTACGAGACATTTGCGAACCAGACGGCAAAAGGGGCAGCTTTGCTCTTCCAGACCCCCTGGAAAGTCCCAGAAAATTGTCTTTACATGTTCTCCTGCGCGAAGAGGGCGGCATTCTCTGATAAGCGTTTCTACTTGTTGCTGTGTGCATTGCGTGCAGAGGCGATCCTTGCTCTCCATTTCTGGGAAACGTGCGCCAAGGCGTTGTGACGGTGTTGGGGTGCTAGATTCTGGAAGGCATCACTACTGTTTACTCTATCGAGGGCAGTGCTTAGCTTAAGTATCACAGTGTGAGGTGCGGAAGCAACAACAAGCAGCGGAGGGTACGTCAACTCTGGGCGCTAACTACGGCAGCCTACATCAACCACTTGTACCAATAGACAAGGATCATTCCACATGGACGATTTAGACCCACATTCCGAAAAGTAACCACGCCTCCAAGCCGTCCTCTACCATGCGACTCATCCTACAACGACCCTCTAACCTCTTTTTCTACCTCTTCGGCACCAGAACTCCGGGTTACCAGCGCTGCATATCCCTTAGCATCAGAAGAGCGAGACCGGAAAGTGCTGCAGATATGGTGGGGGTCCCTCTCAGACCGCGGCGATTCGCCCCTCTGGACCCAACGAAGAAGGTAGAAGGCGATAAAAGGCCGGTGCTGAAGGGGATTGTGTTTGATGTTGATGGGACGTTGTGTGAGTGCCTTCTTTCTTGCATGAAATTTGAGATTTCCCATGGTCTGCGTCATCGTCAATATCAATCCCGTGTTGTGTCTTCATTTGCATATCGATTTCCATTTCTCCTAATTGGAGTACTGCTGCTTAATGTGGCTGATCAATAATTTTTCTCAGGCGAACCCCAAAACTACATGTTCGCCGAGATGCGGTGAGTTCACTTCGCACATCCACGCTCCTCCTCTAGCTTAGCTTCACTCGTGTTGTCCGTGCATATTGATTCCTCTGCTACCTTCTACTAGCCTTCCCGGGTTTATATTCTAACCCTACTCTAGCGCTTTCCTCAACATCGAAAAGCCTACCGACATCCTCGACCACATCTACTCCCTCCCACCTGCTGAACAAGAGGTAGCCCAGGAAAAGATCCGCGACATCGAACGCGCAGCCATGACATCTCAGGCACCCCAACCCGGCCTTGTGGAGCTAATGTCGTACCTCGACTCACGGGATATTCCAAAAGGCATCTGCACCCGCAACTTCGACGCACCCGTCACTCACCTCCTAACCAAATTCTTGCCGAGCACAAAGTTCGAGCCAGTCGTGACGAGAGAGTTCCGCCCACCGAAACCGCACCCAGCGGGCATTCTGCATATCGCAAAGTCTTGGCAAAACGAGAATGGAGGCAAGAACTTGATTATGGTGGGCGATTCCATTGACGACATGACGGCGGGGTTCCGGGCGGGGGCTGCAACCGTGTTACTTGTGAACGAGGTTAATCAGCATCTAGCAGAGCACCAGCATACGGATCTTGTGGTGCGGAGGTTGGACGAGCTGATTGAAGTGTTGGAGAATGGCTTCGAGGGAAGGGTGGAAGGTGGGGATGAGAGTGTGGATGCGAAGGGGTTGGTGGAGGAGGCATTAGCGAAGAATGGGTAGCAGGCGGAAACGAGAGGATGCCCATGGAAATAGGTATAGACAGGACAAGTTCCCGGGGATAGGTTATGAAAGAGACGGCTTTACAATGATTAAGGGACCTAGCTCGCCACACTCTCCACGACCTTCTTCCCATCCTTGCCAACCATCCCCTCTACCTGGCCTGCCTCTGACTCTGGCACTGCCGCAAAGATCTTGGTGATGGCCTCTATCGTCGTATTTCCGCCACTGAACACAACCCCGATGTTCCATCCCTCCTCTCCAGCTTCCTTCTCCACCATCTTCCTGAAATCCTCATTATACAGAATGGTAGCGAGTCCCACGACGGCACTTGGCTCTACGAAACACTTCATCCGCTCCAGCACTAGCCTCATAGCGTCTTTGATATTCTGCTCCGTGACAGAGTACAAGCCCGCGACATACTTGGAGTCTGACACGATCTTCCATGTCCAGTCGCCCAGCGGCGTCCGTAGGCCGTCAGCTATGGTAAGTGTTTTGACCGTCTCGATGCGCGCGCCGGCTTCTACGCCCCGCCTGGCATCGTCTCCGCCCTGAAAGCTCGGTTCAGCGCCAAAAACTTTGACACCAGTACCATGCAGCGCTATCGCATTGCCAGAAAGCATGCCTCCACCTCCACATGGTGTGATGACCGCATCTAGCATCCTCCCCTTATGCCCGCCATACGCGCTCAACTCCGGGTTATCCCTGATCAACTCTTCAACCTGCTTCTGCAGTTCCAATGCCATTGTGCCCTGGCCGATCATGATGTTCGGGTGATCATACGGCGGGACGAGCGTGGCACCCGTGTTCTCGATTACCTTTGCGACGACGGCTTCGCGCTCTTGCGAGGTAGAGCCGCTGAAGTGCACGATGGCGCCTTGAGATTGCGTGCCGGCGATTTTTGAGGGAGTGGATATGGTGGGCATGACTATGTGCGCGGGGATGGAGAAGGTGCGAGCGGCGAGTGCGAGGGCTTGCGCATGGTTTCCTAGGTGTACAATTAGATCCGACGGAAAACCCACGTCTCGAATATTAGGACGGGAAATGGGAGCCTACCACTACTGTGCGTAACCACGCCCCTCCTCTGCACTTGCTCGAGCCCCTGCTCCTCAATCAACCGCTTGATCGCATGGAAAGCGCCGCGAACTTTAAACGCGCCGATGCGCTGGAAATTCTCGCACTTGAAGAAAAGTCTGATTTTCGGCGACGCCGGTGTCTGGCCCTCCCATTGCGTGCCCTTCAATGCTTCGGCGGTCTGCGGTGTGGACGCGAGGGTCGAGAGAGTGGTGTTTGTGAGAACGGGTGTGAGATGGATGTGTTCTTTGATAAGCTCGTGAGCGGCCGCTACGGCTTCGCGCGTCAATTGGGGGGTCGAGCGGTTGATGCGACCCATAGTGGGAAATCGGGAAAGCGAGAGTTTTGAGGACGGCTCGACATGGTGGAAATGAGGGTGGATATGCGGAGCAGTGGAGGGGTGGACGGATGTCGAAAATGGGACCGAAATGGTGCTAGATCTGATTACTCAGCATACGATACAGTAGGACCTTCACGCCAGGCATGCAGGGGCTTTTCCTCCCAAATCTACCTAAATTGGAAACTAGTGTAGCGGCCCCAAGCTTACTTGCTCATATGCTCGAGTGCACTAGGATTGATTGGCCCAAATGGACACAACAAACTCTGGGAAGGCCTCGTTACGGAGTAATTAAAACATCTCATGGATTCTCCTCTGCATGAAAGCAGTCCGAACCTACAACTCACACGCTTGCCGGCTTCTCTACGTCCTCGCCTTGAACGGACTCCGTCTAAACAACACAAACGCCACACTATAAACCCCCGCCCCAAACACCAGCAGCCCAGCATAGGTACCAAATCCAACTAAATACTTCGGTGCGTCCTTATCCGGGAAGAGGTAGCTCCCGTAGATTTGCGCCAGGTTTCCCATTCCATTTACCACCGCCAGACTAATCGCCCTTGTCTCTGGATGCAGTGGGCCGAAAGAGACGGAAGCGTAGGATAACGCGAGCGGGTTCGCCGTCCAGATTGCCGAGTTGATGAAGCAGAGGAAGACGTAGCGGGGAATGTAGGCATAGATTCCGGCGGAGAGGGCACAGAAGAGCGCGCCGAGGATGAGGACCAAGGCTGCCATGACGGGGCGGTAGGAGGGCATGCGGTCGGCGATTATACAGGTTGGGACGGCGATGGCGAAGGCTACTATGTATAGAGGAACGGTCATGTATCTGATTAGAAATGTCAGTCTTTGATCAACGATTAAACTGCTGGTAGGGTTGGGAGATGTACTGTGCCTCAGATCCCGAGTATCCCAGGCCTTTAACCAGCGTTGGGTTAAAGTAGCTCAGGCTGTAGCATCCGATGATCGTCATGTATCCCGCGCATAGAAGCCAAAGACGCCAATTGCTGACAGCGTGGACGAACGCTTTCCAGTGGGATACTTCGGAAACCTCTCCGTGTTCACCTGAGCTGGTGATGCCGTCGGCTTGCAGTCTAGCGATGGCAAGCTCACGTTGCCGGGGAGTCAATCGCTTGGTTGTTGCTGGGTAGTCGAGAAGGAAAAACGGAGCGATGAGAGCAGCGCCTATGGTGGATACACCCTCTACGATGAACAACCTGATGCTATCATCAACACCGAAAAAGATCAACTAAGGAAGGCAACGTACCATCTCCAGCCAGCAATTCCATGAGCACCATCTAGCGAAGCGGTAATCGCTCCAGCAATAATGCCTCCGAAAGCCCCAGAAAGAATTCCCGCACTCAAAAACGCCATGAATCGTTTCGATTGCTCATGTCGCCGATACCAAGTCGATATGATGAACAGAATGGCAGGACTGAATCCCGCTTCCATGACTCCAAGAAGAAAGCGCATACCAAGGAGTTGCGCAGGTGTCTTTACTAGGGACATGAGTCCTGCAACTGTGCCCCAAAGTAGCATGAGAAGGGGAATATAGCGGGACGGCCTAGTGCGAGAGAGAATCATGCTGCGAGGTTTGTAAGTCCGTGCCGTCAAACACATAGGTCTATATAGCTTACTTTGACGGCACTTCCGCAATCACGTAGCCAACTTGAAACACTACGATAGCGAGGAAATATTGCGTAGAGCTAAGTCCGATATCCGCGTTCATGCCAGCGACTTTGGCGTTGCCGATGTTGGTGCGGTCCTGTTCAATGTATCAGTTCCGCGCATCCCCTAGCACCAGGAAAGAACTCACCATATAGGAGAAGCAGTAGAGCACCCAGATTGTTGGCATACTTTGACCCAACCAATAGTTAGATCTGTTCAAATGGTCGAATAGACGCCATGATAATGAGACATACAGGAAAAAATCGATCCTCCGTACGAGCCTCTTCTCTTCATCAGTCTTCTCGATGAAACGACCATCCCTATCATTCATCTTTAGATCCATGGTGGCGATATTATCGACAGTCTCCACTCCGTTCTTGTTGTCTTCTGAGTGTGCTGCCATGATGAGTTCTCGGGATGAACGAACGCAACCGAGAAACAAGAAAGAATAGTAAAAGAGAATAGCGAAAACGAAGAAAGCTGCCGATCCATTATATAACACGCAGCAACACTAGTCCATCGTTACGCTATGCTGTCCTGGCCTCTTAGCTCAATCCGATGTGACACCTCCGGCCAGGATTCAGGATGGACCCCACGGGGAAATGAACCACTTTGCAGTACAGCTTCCCCGCAAATTTCGGGCCATGTTTTCCAAGAACGGGGTTGTGCTGCGTCAAGGTCGCATGTGGATTGGGATGCTGGGCGAGGGCTCGGAAGATCGGATGGTATTTCGGGATTGCGCTGGTCTCCCCGAACATGAACGGGTCGGCGCTAGTGACTCGTTCGTGCTGGTGAATATGTATGGGAATGACTCGCGTCGGAATCATCTCGTGACGACCTATTTGACAATGGTGAAATTTTGCAATTCGCAACTTCCCAGATGGTTGACGTTATCAGATGTGCGGCTTCTGTGTGTGGTTTCAAATGTGGGAATGTTGCACTTTGTCTATTCCATTGTATGTCTATGGTCAACCCGTAATCCAGTGAAACCAAGTATGAAAAGAGATGCCCTTAAAACTGCTGTTAAACCTCGTGCTCAATATCTGTAACCCGGGGAACTCTATGAAGTCGTAGCCCGCAGAAGTTTGCAACAAGTTCAATCTGCAAATGTTAGCGTGCACTCTTCCAAGGAATACTCCACGCACGCATTGCTGAATCGTCTCAACGTCCTCCATGGTCACGCCGATGCGTCTTGTTCCTCTTAGATGCCAGCTCGTCTCACGAGGCAGATTCTGTATCATGATACCGGTTAAGACAGTGAGTTCTGTCTCGACGTCGTTGAGAATGGTGTGGTCTGAAAGGTACAGACCATAGGTGATGTTCTTGCTCAGCCAGTCTGACTTCGGCATGAGCATCACTCAGATGGAAACAGGAGGAGGACTTACCAAAATCCCTCTGCGAAGAGAGAACGTCGTCGATTTTCCCCTGGTTGTGTAGGTAGATACGGTTCTGCCACTCAAATCCGCGCTTACGGTTCGCTTCATCGCATTGCCATCCCTCTCTGCCACCCGGTCAACCGAGCTTCTATCTGCGTCTATTTTTGAATTCATACCTAGAAAAGGAGTAGTCCTTGTCCTCTGGCCGTGTAACTGCATCAATATCGAAGATAGCTTCCAGCGGCTTGCACACACCCACAATGCTCACCAGCTTCACCATTGTCTCTCGGATTCTTCGCATCAACGCTTTTCGCTGTTCCGAGGTCGAGTATTCGGGGCGCTTGATCAGATCTCTGTATAGTGTTGGTGCGAATCCGGGCTGGCCTCCACCGACTATCGACGCAAGCTCAATGGACGTCAGCTATGCTGCTTGGGGAAACATCAGGAGTGCACCCTACGGTCACAATATACCATTTGTCGTTTCCGAGCATGCTGGATGGGAACTTCTCCTCAACAGCCCTGAAGAGCGCAAGGGCATCTTCTTCGGTAGGATCTTCTAGGTTGCCATTTGCAATCATTGCTGTTAATGTGTAGAATGGTGTTGATATCTGAGCTGAAGTTAAGATCTGATCGTGTGGCGTAGTGTCGTTATAATTCCAAAGAAACAAAGGCCCAAAGGGTGAGCGAGGTGGGGTCGATGCAACCCCACCCTTTCGGAGGACAGGCATTCCTCCCCGAAATCCGCCGCTACCACGACCATGGAAAATTCCTCGCCGCGGCCCCGTCATGGGCCCGTGTTCATCCCGGCTAACGGAGCCTAGAGATGGGACGCAAAGGAGTTGCCAAGTCGTCGCAGTGAAGGAGTCCTGTAACCAACTGACATACCCCGCTGATTGAGATATATCGTCCTTTCGCTCGACGGGCCCTTTCAATTACATCTTGCTCCATTGCTCCTAACAAGCCTTATCATGATGGGCTCAGAATCCTTTCACCGGGCAGATGGCTCCCCAAAGACCGTCATCGTGACCGGAGGGGCTGGAGGAATTGGCGCTCAAACCATACGCACGTTCCACGAAAAGGGCTGCAATGTAGTCATCGCAGACCTACCGTTTGCGCGAGAGGTGGCTGAAAGCCTGATCGCCTCTCTCTCGGACCCCAGTCGAGCTATATACCTCTCAGCCAACATCGTGGCTTGGGCAGACATGAAAGCGCTGTACCGGGCGACAATTGACAAGTTCGGACAGGTCGACATTGTAATCGCGAATGCCGGCATGATGGAGAGCAAAGAGTTTTACGATTTCGAAGAGGACGAGAATGGGGAGCTGAAAGAGCCGGTAGATGCGTATAGAGTCATTGATGTGAATCTCAAGGGAACGATGAACAGTTCGTCTTCTTTTCCCATAGCGCCCTGCATTGCTGTTCTGACATGAATCAGCTCTTCGATTGGGAATGTACTCGATGAAGTCCAATGTCTTGGACTCGGACGGCGCCCGAGGATCGATCATTCTCATCGCATCAACATCTGGCTACTTCGGAGGCACAGGCGTCGTTTCGTACATCTCCTCCAAGCACGGCGTGGTGGGTCTATGTCGCTCATCTCAACGCGTCGCAAACCAGTTGCAGATCCGAGTCAACGTTGTCGCGCCCTTCTTCACTCCAACATACATCACCGGTGGTTATTCCGAACAGTGGAAGGAGAGAGGGCTCCCAGCAAACACGGTTGAGGACGTGGCGACTGCCATCGTGCAGACATCAATAGATCCTCAGAGAAAGGGACACAGTGTCATGGCGAGTTCTCTAGCATGATTTCATTTGTAATTGGCGCTAACAGGGGTAGGTCGCTGGAAAGGTGGTGCGCGAGATTGAGATGGCACGTACGGCGTTGACCAAGCAGTGGCTAGGTGACGAGATTGCGCAGGTCATGGCTGACGGAGGGAAGTTTTTTGATGAGATGGGTGGGTATCCTTTACCCAAGGTGCGGGGATGAGAAACCAATAAAGAACGACAAGACGGCGTCGTTCTTGGGATGAATGTCAGGGTTCGTATTGAAAATTGAAGATTCGATACACAAGTTGGCCAAGCCAAATCGGGAATAGTATACTGCTTCACGTCTGCGGCAGCACACGAGCGCGCTTTTCCCCGCATACGCCACCTCCCAAGGGTGTGGCTGGAGCAGGTCGGCCGTCCTCCCTGTTTGTGGTCGCAATTTTCAACGACAGATTGCTTTCATTAATCTCATATATCATTCGATAAGCATGCCTCTGGGTTTATTTTAGTCCGCATTTGCACTGGCTTGAATTCCGTATAGCAAAGTAGGATGAAGTATATTTCCTAGCCTCTTTAGCACTATTTATTAGAGACGCAAGCAATAACTCCTTATCAGGATGGAGAAGGTAGAGAGCTAGCCTCCGTAGCGGGAAACACTCTGTTATTGACAACATGGCACTTCCCTACCAACTCTAAGCACCCTATTTTCCCTCTCCATCACATGCATATTTAGCTTTCCCCGCCACCCTTGGTGCTATACTGAAACAAGGGTTGAACATACAGATTAACAGGTTCTAGGAGAACTACCTTGTACCTGCTAGTTGGCGGCCTTGTCGACCAGCAGCCGCACAATCTGCTCCTGGCCTCCAGATGAAGCCGCCTGGAGTGCGTTGCTGTAGGATCTGCCCTGCGCGTTAACATCGGCGCCTTTGCCAAGCAGCAGCCGCACAATTTACTCGTGGCCTCCATATGAAGCTGCCTGAAGTGCGTTGCCGTAGTATGCACCCTGGGCGTTAACGTCGGTGCCCTTGTCGAGCAGCAGCCTTACTATCGCTTTATGCCCCTTCTCTGCCGCAACGCAGAGCTGTGTCCCATAGCAGTCACTTGTGGCTTGGTTATCATCTCTTTCTCTTAGTAGCTTTTGAGCCGTTGCCTCTTGGCCGTGTTGGGCAGCCCATAATAACGCCGAGCTTTTAGAATGTTGTATGTTGTAACGGTAGAGATAGGTGTTTAGTAGACGGTAAAGGCGGCGGCTAGCTTGTGCAAAGGCGTTAATATCTCTCTCTATTTCTAGGGTTTCTGATATGCAACAAAGTAATTCATCTGCTAGATAAAGTAGCTGCATTGCTAAAGTCGCATTTAGCTGAGAGACGTTGTGAAAGACTTTAGATAAGCGAGTTGAGGACAAAAGTGGGGATTGAGTGATCCGTGTTAGCCGCGATTTCTGCGCGGCCTGCCCGACTTGGCAGACAGCCGACGCGGCTTGGACGCTTATTGTTCCACTCCGCTCCACCCCACTTTACCCTGACAACAGGACCAGCTGTCCCCAGTACGGAAAGCGGTTGTAAGCAAACCGGGCAACAATTCACTCGAGGAAAATCCAAACTCAAAACGCACAATATGAACGCATGTGCACCTACGAATAAAACATTTGTTTACTAAGTCCCTCTGATACACTGCTTTTTAATAATGCTTTTACGTATTGCCTAATTGAGTTCTCCAGGTGCATACAAGCGTCAACCCTATGAACTCAACGAACAATTTGGGAGGGAGGGGGGAAGGGGTTCCTGTCTACCTTTCAAGAAATAATAGCGGAGAGCGAAGCAATGTGCTAAAGCTGAAGCCTAAAGGTCTGGGCTATGGCGTGGTACCGGTAGAGGTAAAGATGGGCGCTGACTCTAGTCGCCCCCACCCCACTGCAGCTGTGCCCATCATCCGGCAAAGCAGGGCGTGCTGCCTAGCTTATGCGATGACCTACGCCCGCCACGACACTTATCGCAACGATTCAGTTCCAGCGAGCATAGTGCAGCAAGGCACGAGCAACGCAAGAACTCCAGCTTCCGACACGACTACCTCATCTTGTTCCCCTGTCTCTCATTCTCTGTTTAGCCACCCTTCGCGAATTTCTCTGGGTTGTTTTGTGATTATCATTTCCCAACTCAAATCCAGTGCATTGGTCACCTTCCTCCATTTCCTATTGACCGAATCTACTTCCTCCTCGTCAAAAATTATATCTATCGAGTTTCTAGAGATGTCTTAAAGTCCTTCAGAGGACTGCCAAACTCGCGTTCCACCTCAACTGCAGCCTTACCAAATATGCTCTGTTCACATTTCGCAACACATCCATTAATCTAAATGCAAGATTTCCCGATATCAGCAGCCGTTTTACAACCTCCTACCATATGCATGCAGTTATGTTCTGCGACACCTGCCTTGCAATATTCTCAAAGAGTTGGAACTTTGCAGATGAACGGTCTCACTTTGGAAACGGGCCCCATCACAACGATCTCATCGGACTCAGGGAATCTGCATCTCAAAGTTGCAGGATATGCAAAGCGATTTGGCTGGAATGCATTGTTGGATTTGGAAAAGAAAACTGGCCCAATGTTGAAGTTAGAACGTCATTCAAGGTTGTCCACCAGAGTGCAAGCATTGAGCATGCAATAAAGCAGGGTCGCAGAATGGAACTCCAAATCGAAGTTTTTCGGGCTCTAGGATATGATGAGATTCACCGTCTTATGACGTTTGACTTGTTACCATGTATATCACCTATAATTTAGATTCATGCGTGAAACTAACTGATTTAGATAATCCAGCAGAACATTGCGACTCCAAAAACACAGAACCAACAAGTTCCCAGGAAACATTGTTAAGATGGTATCGAGACTGTTTAGAAAACCATAAGGAGTGCCGGCCAATCTTTGATGACTCCTATCTCCCCTCCCGATTATTGGACATTGGCCAACCGTCCTCTTCAGAACCAGCCAAACTTATCACAACTAAGAATGGTAACACAATTGACAGCAAGAATATCGACAACTGCGCCCCAGCTTATGCTACTCTGAGCCACTGCTGGGGGAAATCTCATCCTCTTCGGCTTCTGACGCGAAATATGCGTCAAATGAAGCAAGGAGTTCCTCGTGAAAACCTCCCAAAAGTCTTTACGGAAGCTATTCTTGTATGCTGGCAACTAGGTATTCGGTACCTGTGGATTGACTCCCTGTGCATATGCCAGGATTCCGAGGAAGACTGGGCAAGGGAATCAAGCCTGATGGGGAAAATCTACTCTTACGCCATTATTAACATTGCAGCGACGGGATCCGCCGATTGCGACAGCAGCCTCTTTGACGCTACAAGAGACAGGCCTTCGGCGGGGCTAATATCTTGGGGAGCAGTTCCTGAAAGTAAATTCGTAGTCGTGGAAAACGATATCGAATGGGCCAAGAGCTTCCTAAGCCAACCACTACTTCGACGGGCATGGGTTATGCAGGAAAGGTTTCTTGCAACACGGATCATCCATTTTGCTAGGTCAGAACTCATTTGGGAATGTCGAACCATTTCAGCCACTGAATCATACCCAATTCAAGTGCCGGACGTATTAAGGCCTTTCCACGACAGACGAAACAGATTTTGGCGAACGGACTTTATCGAAGACGACGGTGCCTGGTCTGTGTTAGTTCAGGAGTATAGCAAGTGTGAGCTCACATTTAGTAGAGACAAACTGGTTGCCCTCTCTGGTCTGATCTCCACCCTTAAAAGCAGAGGACTTGCTCGTGGCCACTGCTGGGCTGGGATGTGGGAAGCTGATCTTCCATACTGTCTTCTTTGGACTAGAGCTGCGATGGACAAAGGCAAGTGGCCAAGAGTACGCCCCGATAGATATCGAGCTCCTTCATGGTCTTGGGCTTCGTTAGAATGCCCAATATGGACTGAGTGGGCTTCAGGGGCTTCAGAATCGCTTCTCATCTCTCTTTGGGAAGTGAAAGAGGACAGCGAAACGGATTCCACAGGACTTCTATCGGACTGCCCTCTTTCAATCTGCATAGTTGGACCACTCGTAAAAGCAAATATTATTTGCAAAGAGATTGGGGTAGAAGCACTTGGTCGGGGTGTAGAGAGAGTGCAAGGGATTTCGTACTGCATTTCACTGATTTTCAGCCAACGGGCTTCAGAGAGCAATGGCGAGAATGCTGCAGCAAACATAGAGACTACCTATTTCCGGGATGATGCGTGGAACGACGCCATCTTTGATGATTTTGATGAAGCGAATCTCGAAAAAAGCGTCTGGTGCGCCCCAATATATGAATGCGAAAAGTGGACGGAGAACACGAATTCCAGCATGCGGCTGCTAGGTCTGCTACTCGAAGAGGTCGAGTGCAATACTTTTCGTCGTGTTGGAGCGTTTTCCGTGGGGTATCGCCGTGATCAAGAAGCATTGAAGCAGCTGCCAGCTTATAAATACACGGTCATTTAGCCCCGAGAGTTGTGGAAGGAAGTCGAGGGACTAGAAGTGCAAGTGATGGATATGACTTGGGGAGACGCATCCAGACACGCTGACCAGCACGGTCAACATAGCATTTAAGATCAAATCCCGAAGTCGCAATGGAGAGGCGATCTCACCGATAAAAAATATTGCTTCCAGCTACTTAAATTGATCCTTGACTCCACTTTGGAAACATATTCTAGCAGAACCGCAAGATCCCGTAGTTCCTCTCCCATTACCTCAATCTACTGCGAATTTACCGGTCAAGAACACGACTAGGATCAGCGCCATGTCAACGTAACTGTTATTCTCTGGACTACAATCTCTACAGGCAATTAGGAAACTGTTGGAGATTGTGGCCACGTTATATGGACGAGATAATAATGAGGGACTGAGTTGATTCAGAAGCTATGGAGATCAACGAGCATATATATCCAGCCATGACTCATCGGGACATGTGACTAAGCGCACAGTACACGGTGTCCAAGATCATATGGTACACGTGATATACACGTGATATACCGTGATAGAAACAAACGAGAAATTTATGATCTGCTGAAGGCTTCCATATCTAGGTATAAGAAAAGGAAATGTTTGCACAGGACTATCTCCTATTTTACTGCACCTCTACACCATATCTACGAAATTGAGGCTCACTCTATAGCCAGGCAAATATTCGCATTGGCCCAAACCCCCAGAGCTCAATGTTCAACATTTGCTCGTCGGCCAGATCACCCTTAGTATAGGGGTGCATGGTTGGTTGCGGGCTCTGCTTCAGCGGGCACAGCCACATTGGCCAAATATCGAATGTCTCCGCTGTATAGTCGATGAACTTCTCCGCATTCGGGTATAGAAGCGCCATATCTTAGACCACGTACCGACTCACTTCGCCGCTGGCGTGGAATGCGCGGTATAGCATCCTCGTGTGGCAAAGTTCGTCGAGGAACCAGTGCGTATATTTGTTGAAAGGGAAGTTTATGTACTTAAAGGCAGACCTGCTGACCCAGAAGCCACCACGATTGTAGCGAAACATGTACTCAGCCAGCAGGATGTATTTAGTAAAGGGCTCAGTTGTGAGCCAAGTTTTCTCTTCAACATGCAGGTAGAACCAAGGATCCTAGGGGTGGCTGAACGTTTGTATCGTTGCGCTGGCTGGCATATCATTTGTCATTTCCCCGTGATGACGGCACAAGAGGTCTGAGAAAACAGGATTCCGTCAACATAGTGGTTTCTCCTCGTTCTTCGTCTGCTTCTTGACCCCGTCAATCGCAGCAGCCACACTCAAGGTGGGGTAATATGTGGTCTTGACAAATTTCTTCGCCTTAATAAGTTGAAGCTTGACTAGGGTTGTAACGCCCAGAGTTCCCACTGCACCTGCAGCTCCACGGAATAGGTCCTTGTTCTGTTTCTCAGATGCCGTCACCACTTCGCCGTCCGCCAAGACCATCTTGACTGAATTGATAGTCCTGTTGAAAAAGCCATATCTAAGGAGCTGCTCTCGCCAGCTGTGCCTGCGTACCCGCCTCTCACATTGATTTCAGGGAATTCCATTACCACCGGAGGGACCAGGCCGTGTGGCAAGGTCGCCTCTACGAGCCGATCCATGGGCACATTTAGCTCCACGAGCGCTGTTCGAGCCTGGATATCAACTTCGAGTAAATGGCCAAGTTCGCTTATGTCAACAACGCGTTTCTTAATGCATGGACACGTGCTGTTGGTTGAACCGTGGGATATCCGGAATGCCTCTTTGCGGGAGAAATAGTCCTTCACTTTTGCTGCCACTTCAGAGACGGCTAGCTGGTGCCGGTCCATAATGAAATGAATCTATAGGAAACAGAAAGAGATGTCTAAAGTAAAACACGGTCAATGCTATCGAATCATGCTGGATAAATTGATGCTGGAGGTTGGAGGACGTCGGTCAAAGTCGAGATTTTCTAGCGCCGCCTGTCCAGTGCATGACGCCTGCCTTGCACTCTCTCTTCCCCTCGCTCCTTGTCCTATCCCAACCTCCCAATGTTCAGCTTCTGGCCTAGAATTGACTACGCCAGTCACCGGTCAGTCGTTCGGAGATATTCCATGGCCCCACACCGAG
Organism: Beverwykella pulmonaria; assembly: GCA_001599595.1. Classification (NCBI taxonomy): domain Eukaryota; kingdom Fungi; phylum Ascomycota; class Dothideomycetes; order Pleosporales; family Melanommataceae; genus Beverwykella; species Beverwykella pulmonaria. The sequence continues at coordinate 66,261 of BCHH01000018.1, read as the reverse complement.
ATCGCTGCACATGTCATTAAGGCTCGGTTCTCCAAAGACCTTTCGGCTGCTAACTAGATCCGGCGATATCATATATCGTCACCAGTATGTTTCTCGCATTACGTTCTACCGTGTGGCTCCTACAGCACTGGACGCCATCGGCTGTCTCATTCCGCCAATTGTCTCACATTCCATGCTGTTGCAAAAACCTTGCACGGAAGCAGTTCGCCTCAAGCAACTGACCAGTTACAAAATGCCCCCTCGTACGGCGCATGCAACCTCGCAGATCCTATCGCAAGTTTTATCATGAACCGCTTCCGGAAGCATCTTCCAAAATGAGCGGATTAACACCCTGGCCGAATCCTGGTTCATCCCCGTGGCCTAAGGCACCCTTTCTCAAAGCGAGGAGATGTCAAATCTGACTACCATTCGGATATCATGAATGCAAAGCCATCAGACCGAGGGGTTGGATAAGTGGCCCGTATCACTGCATATATTTGCGGTAGGACAGGCAATCAACCATGGTATGCATTGAGACCAACAATATATTCCTCTATTCTGCGATCCGTTCAGAATACAGGTAGTGTACACGAGGAGATATGTGAGGTGTGGGATAATGGTGCTCACTTGCCATAGAATAAAATACAGCACAGCCTTCCCAAGAGACAGGGTCAGGCATCTACAAGTTAGGCCACCGAACAACCTCTCTGCCGATTAACTACACAAGGACACAGCCCAGACTGACTAACCTCTACATACCAGCACAGCCGAGTGTAACAATGTACTTCCTGGTCTCCTCCGCGGCCGAGTTGGTGAGATGAGTCCGAGGTGTGTAGGCTTGCAGATCGAACAACATTGGTTTTTCTACTAATCACCGTCTTGATTCTATTTCTCTTTCAGCCACTGATTATGAATGTCAGGTTTCAAAACTAACGACTAAAACTCCACGAGGCTGAGCCTCAGCCTTGCACTTCCGCCCCCACTACCCCGGCTGATCTGTCCCACCATGTATCACATTCCCCGTATCACTTCTGCTGTGCACAAGGCACATGCTGAAGCTGAAGTCCGGGACGGGAAGGTCAAGAAATTCCTGCAGAGACCATTGGTCCGCTCGCTGACCTTTGCTTTTTGCCGTCCTTTGAAGGCACGAGATAGACCCTTACTATGAGCGAGGAACAACGCCTGGAAACGCCCCTGTCGTATCGGCAATGTGTAAGCAGATCCTTCCGGGTCCAGCTGCGGTACGCTTAAGAGAATGCTTGATAGGGTGAAGGAAGTGGTACCAAGAGCCTCATATTTCTGCCCCTAAACTATCGCGGGCTCTGGTTGGGATTATGCAGCGCATATAATATGCCATTTGGCGTAACTATATTTGGTATCTGCGTGGTTCAGTCGTTCTACGGCTAGGCCGACGTTATACGAATACATTCAACACACCCACCCCACGTCGAACACCCACAACGGGAGGACTGCATGCCAGGTTCTGTTTGGATTTGTTGCCTTCAATAGGTGCCTTGTTTAGCCATGGAGTCGAAGGCCGAAATATATAACCCACAGGCCTTCATGTGCTGTTTCTTCATCCCTAGTGGGTTTCACGTCCCATATTTTGATCTCGCAAATATTTTTTAAATCAGAAGAGCCATCACTCATAATGCGGTCAAAAATTTTCCTCGCCGTTGCCTGTTTCCTGGAAGCTACACTGTCGTTCCCAGAAAGCCTCCATCAGGGCTTCGAATCCTTGGAGTATCGACCACTGAAGGCGGCGAGGAGACATGCAGACATCCTGAAGCGCTCGGACGACATCGTAACGAAGAACCACATTGTTCTTACTTATGCGGAAGGCATGTGCCCCTTTCCCTTGAATTCCTTATTCTTATACCTCCACAATCACCTGCGTGTTTATTGTTGACATCTGTTTATCCCTCAACGATCAACTACTCACTTCTCCCCTACAGATAATAGTTATGTTGATGGCACTACTTTTGCGTCCAGTGTTCACCTTAGCGGAGACCGACCCGCTCTTCTTGTTGAGGATTTCGAACACCTTCTTGACACGGTGGAGTGTTCGAAGTCGACCATGACACTAGCATTCCGCGAGAGTACTTCCTTCGAAAACGCGAGAGGTGCCTGCGAGTCCTTGAAAGAGGGACTTGTTGTGGCTTCACATTCCTCCTGCAGCGAGTCTAGTGCTCATAGAGTCTTCAAGTAAATTGACGCCCCTTAGATGAAGATTGTATCTAACGTTTGTAGTATTTCCGGTATCGAGTACGACGAGAGTAATTCACGGATCGTTCTGAGTGTTCAGGAGACGACCTGGCTCAAGAGCTTCCGCACGCAGAAAATCAAGTTCGGCCAGACGACCGATCCTCACTACCTTCATGGACACGACCGACTAGCCCGCCGCCAGTCTGGAACTATTACGGGATCCTATGATGTCGCATCCGCTGCGTCGAGCCTCATACCAACCTCGACGCCCACTGCTGAGTCAGTCACATTTGACTTGTCAAACGATCAGAGAGACACAACATTCTCGCTTGGCGGACTTACACTTGGCTCACCTCTCCCCTTCACAGTGGGATGCAAGCAGTGCACCACAAAGGGACAGCTTGTTCTCACGCAGGGCGAGATTAACTTGACTCCCTGGGATGAATTAACTAAGCAAGCGTTTGGCCCAGACAGTGAACTAGACTTCATCAAAAGTGGATTCTTTCAACTAGAATTGGACAACTTTGAATCATCTATTCTGTTGAGAGCTGTCCCTTCAGCCAGCGGGGGGTTCACCTATGACTTGTTTTCAATTCCGGTCTATGGCTTCAAGGTAAGTTGCATGCCACTCTATGCTGGAAGAGTACCTTGCATGCTACCTGTCCTCTTTTCTTCCTTCTCATGTGTTGGCGCTGACTCGATCATAGATTCCAGGGTTCGGTGCTGCGGGGGTATTATTCCAGCCTCAACTCGCCTTCGACATTACAATCTCCGGGGGCGTGGAATTGACATGGGGCTTCAAAGTCAATGTTAGTCTCACTCCTTTCGCCATTGCTGCCCCATCTCCCACTAACGATGCACTAGGTCCCTGACAAATCCACCATCCGGCTCGACGTCGGCCAGTTCAACCAAAGCAAAGTCACGGGCTTCGACAAAACAACCGTTGAATCACTGCCCTTCAACGCCAATGCCTCTGACATACAATTGAACCTCAAAGCTGGTCTGCGTCCATTCATGCCCATCGGCATGTCATTCTTCGACGACAAGCTTCAACTCCTCGGCGGTCCATTCCTCGATCTGCCCTACATCAATACCACGATGACGCAACTCGCTAGCAGCGGTGTCAACGCAAACTGCGAGACAGGCAAGGGACAGACAAATTCCAAATTCCAAGAAGCCTTCAAAAACCTTACGCATATTGAGGCGAACTTGGGCATGGCTGTCGGCTTCGAGTTCGAGGCCAAGGTCGACATGCCACTTGTGCCCCCGGTGAAGTTCGACTATGGCATTTGGAGCACTACGTCGGCTTTACCAACAGCGTGTTTGGCGTACGGGAAGGAGACGGGTATGTCTGTCGCTACGGTAGCGGAGAAGAAGGTCAATGGGGCTCATGCTGTGTCCCCGAGTTGGATCGCACAGACTGCACTCATGGTGGTTTGCGCTGTGATGATGCTCATGTAGAGATGTCGTCTCGTATTATTCGCGCTCTTGGCTGTGTACGCTGGAGGCCGCGGCGTACGGTCTCTATCCTGTCTTTCTCGCGCATTGGAATGTCTCTGGTCTTGTCAGTTATGAAGTAAAAATTTTCAGGCTTAGGAAGGGTTTCATAAAGGTTATTATTTCACAGATTGGGGTTCCGGATGTGGAATCAGGCTGGGCCATTGGAAGTCAGGTTAGGTGAGTCTTAATCTGGCTCTACCTCGGACCACTGAAGCTCCACAATTGATTAAGATTCATAACTTTTTCAAATTCCAAGCTCATGTTGTCACCGCCGCAATGCTCGACAGTCCTAGTCCTTCCAGCCTGGCCCCACAACCGAGCCGTGACACACCTGCATCGTGATCCCAAGGCGGCAAGCAGCTACCCCGCATCCCCTCCCGCATTAGCGGCCCTTCCGGGACTGTGAACAAGAGATACCGAGGTCGAGGCTGGGAGCTGAAGGGAGGGGAGACGAGTAGTGAGGGCGATGGAGTTGCGCCCGCGGCGGGAGAAACGAAAGTCTAGGGCAAGTATACCAGACACGTGCCCTAGCGATTGTACACTATCACACGACGAATGAAAGATGTGAGCGTCGCTTCTATTGATGCGATTGAGTATCATCATGCTGGGATTTTGACCACCTTGCGCCCCGTGACCTCGTACCGCTGCAGTTCCTGGATGATCTTGGACGCGTCGGCAAACTCGTAAACCTCAATCTTGGGCGTGATCTTGCCCTGGAGCGCGAGTTGGAGGAGCTCGTCCATCTGCTCGCTGGTGCCGGTCGACGAGCCCTTGATGACGAGGCCTGCATTTGTTAGTATCAATTTGGTCTAGAGGGGAAAAGATGACATACCCTGATTCGCAATATGGATAGGACACATGGGGAACATGAAGTCGTCCGGAGGCAGCCCCACGCACACGAATACACCATTGTTGCGGACGAGATTCGGCGCGCACCCTCCCCGTCCGTCAACGCCTTGACTGCGCTCACAACATCCTCCTTCGCATAGTCGACAAATGCCACGGCGCCCATCTTCCAGCACAGCTTCCGCTTGTCCTCGCCGCTGTCTATCGCGATGACCTTGTACCCCGTGTGAGCGGCAATCTACACGCCAATGTGTCCTAGCCCACCGCCCGCACCAACAATGACCACAAATTCGCCTGGCTGCACCTCGGGGGCCACCTTAGACACGGCACCCGCGAGGCTCAGGCTGGCACAAAGCAGCGGCGCGGCCACCTCAGAAGACACGCCGTCGGGGATGAGGGTGACGTAGGACGCATGGGCGACGACGTACTGCTGGAGGGTGCCATTGACGCTGCGGCCGGTATTGAGCTGGTTCGGGCAATTGTTCACTTTGCCCTTCTTGCACGCTACACAGGTCCCGCACGCGCTCCACAGCCACTTGATGCCAACGTGCTTGCCGAGCAGGTCCGAAGCTGCGCCCGGGCCGAGCTTGACAACGACGCCGACTCCCTCGCGGCCCGGAATGTCCTCGTATTTCCCCATGCCCTCGACGTTACGGCAGTCCGAGTGGCAGATGCCCGAGCACTCGACCTTGACCAACACCTCGCCCTGTCCCGGCTGCTTAATGGCGACGCTGTCGCGGATAACAAGCTTGCCTGCTGGGCCGGGGCTCTCGATCCAGGCGACCGTCTGCGAGGTTGGGAGAGTCATCTTGCGGGCGGATTGTATGGATGAAGTGTGTGAGTCCTGAGGTGGAGGATGAGATGTGGTTCACTCTCCGACGACGGCTGAGCTTGTGAATCACGGCGCTGTCATCCCGTGCCACTCCCGAGGATGGCACCTCACTGGTCATATCTCTCTCTCCATCATCGCTTCGCTCTTGGCTCTTAGCTGTAAACCAATATTTTCATCGGCGACACAACCAACTCGCAAAAACTTGAGAATCAATAACTGAGTAGGCCTTCATCAAAATCAAGAACACGCACACTATCATGCACAGCAACTTCTCATAGTAGAGGACAGTGGAGGGATCAAGATCGCCTGGCTACTGAGCCACGATTACCGCATTATGCATTAGGTCAAATGGATACCGGGAGAGTTGATGAAACCTCCCTGGCCGGCATCATCAACAACTGACGGCTCCTAGGAGGCGTCAGGTCTATTTAGATATTCTCAGCACGATCTGTGGCAGCTTGGAGGTAGAAAGTCCCTGCTGGAAGGGAATTTGGCAAGCCGGACCTCCTCTGAAGCACGATTGACGCTCTTGGTGGATCAGGGTTTTAGCATAGTAAAGTACATGGGACACTGCCCTTAATTTCACTTTGCTACTCTAGCTACTCGCAAACCCTTCATTCAGTCCTTTCAGTCCATCCCAGGGTGCAGAAACATTTGCACCTTGAATCCTAACATACAACGGTCTTCAATCATTTCGCATGTTTACACTGTGCGTCGATCCTTTGCTTCACACCATCGGACCTGAGCCTCCAAACAGCGTCTCGGTGTCTCGGCACCCCTCACATCGTCTGCCCAGATATCCTCTGAAGATGCCTCGCCTCCAACACTCCCGCCAATTCCGGATGCGTATCCCGCTCCGCCATCCAATGCCGCGTGCCACGCAATCTGACCAGCGAGAGCAGCTGCTGGCGTGGATGCGCTATGGATCTGTGCGGAGAGCTTCTGCAGAGGATCGGATTGAGCCGCAGGTTGGCGGATGATGCCAGCACGGATCAGTTCTTCTTCCTCAGCGGCGAAGCGGGTGTCGTAGTCGGCATCTGAGTCTGATCCTGACGAGAGGAGTTGTGCCCAGCTGTAGTTGGCCTGGGTGGGCTCATTGTTATGCGAAGTAACAGGAGCGCCGTTGGTGTTGGTAGATGAGGCGGGGGACGGTTCGTCAAAGGACGAGTCGAGCTGTGCGTCGTAGAGGCCGTTGAGAGAGGGGAGGAGCTCAGCCCAGGAAGTGTTGACGACAGGTGTGGCGCGCTGCATAGTGGTGGTGGTTTTGATAATAGTAACTCTGAAGATGTTGGAGATTGTTGTTTGGGAGTCTAATTGACTTCGGCTTGAATGCATCTTTCACAGCGAGATATCCACTCCTCTTATACCTCATTCCACGCCGTGGTCTCGCGCCCGAAACGGAACATCGCAGTTTTTTAATATGCAACACATCTGCGCAATTGAGGGGAACATGGCTTCTAGAAACTTTGAGGAATTCAAGATCAGAGGCGGATTGGAGGGGTTCATAGGGTCATGAGGGACGCCTAGAGTGATTCGGAGCCGAGGGTCACGTGCGTCGGCGAAAGGGAGTCGATAACGCCGATGTGTGACATCACGCGGGGGTTGTTTGGGAAGGTGGACTGCGCGATAATTTCTTTTTCTAAAGACGGAGAGCTTGTTGCTTTTTAAGAGCCAGCGCGCCATTGTGCCAATTGTGACGATGACGTGTTCGCTTGGGCCTGGCGGAAGTCGGAAGTTTGTTCTGTAACAATGTCCAATTGGCGCTGCAAAACGGGGTCCATTTTCACGGTATCTACATTGCTTTTCGCCAGTGTCACAATACATGCAAGAACTTGAGATTTCTTCGAAAATCGGATACCACGCATGTTCACTCTATCCTCTTTCGTATTGTCTACGCTTGAGACAACATTCCCATAGCCCTATCATTTTCCCCTTCGTGAATAAAAACTTCTAACATGCGGATCATCACACTCATTATGTATGCCTTCCACTAGAATAGCTCAGATATGCGCGAGTGCCGCTGCGGTTTCTTCAAGAAGTCTTCCTATCGATTCTGGATAGTGATACACTGGTGGGCCCCCTCTCCGTGGCTGTTCATAGTATCGAGCAGCTTGAGAACACTATAGTGGGTCATTATATGGGACCAAGGTTATTTGGTGTGTAGAAGGTCAGATTCAGCCTGGTAAACGACAATGTAGTTGCTTGTTGGATGCTTCTCTAACTTTATATCTACCAGGTACGACCTAACTATCTATCAAGCCTGCATGTGGGTATCACGGCCGTGTACATGCATATAGCGGAAGATTTGCGGTGGAGAAATGCTCCCGGATGTATCAACCGGCGGAATACAATTTCGCCCAGCGTCTGGAAGCTTCATGGGATCACGTGGAGAGTCGACACTTTTATTGAGGTCGCTATAAAATAGCTCATACCAAGAATAATTGTCGATTTACTTTTGCCAATTACATCAGGTATAAACTGTTACACAAGTCCTACTAAAAAAGTACCATTTTGGACGAGAAGATTGCAAACGTGGATGTGCGGGGCAGTTTCAGGCAGCAACAGTAATATTGAACGGGGCGACGAACTCCATTCTTTCTGCGCCCAACCTTGGGTCTGCCTGCAAGTCCGCCTGCCTATCTCCCTGCATGTATCCTGCATGTTAGCTTACATATCTACCTGCATGTATACCTAGATATCGACCTGATAATCCTGCACTTGAACAGCCTTTCAACCGCGACAGTGCCCAATATATAAATAATACGAGCTGGATCCCTAGCCTTCCGTGTTGACCAACTCCCAATTCTAAGACTCTTTTATCGATTCTACAGCTACTTTCTATTCCCCATCAATGCAGCAAGAACGACGAAGAGAACAGAGACGGGCGCAGCCACAGCCTGGTTTCCAAGCTCATACGCAATCGGAATATTACAGCGTGTTAGCGCCAAGTGGCAGCCTCGTCTCACACCCAGGTCATCAGCAGTCTATCGTCTACCAGAACCAAGAGCATAGTCTCAGTCAGGCAGGACGGTATGTTTGGCCCAGAGGTCAAAATGAGACCAGTCAGATATATGCTGGGTGTCAGGGCTCTCAAGACCAACGAACCATCGTACACAATAATCAACATTACGAACCCAGTGAAGAAGAACATCATGCTTCCGTTAGAGGTCAAGATCAGACCAGCCAGATATATACTGGATGTCAAGGTTTTCAAGAGCAACAAACTATCGTAAATCAGGATCAGCAGCACGACCCCAATCAAGCTGGAGAGTGGGTTTGGCGCGGGGGCCAATGGGTTTGGTTCGAATACCCATATCAGCAAACCCCGACGAGTGGAACAGACGCTAGAAATGATGCTCGTCAATTTTTGAGGGAGGTGGTTACGAATGCATTCGATGAAACACGTGTTGGGTCCAACAGCCCTTCGGAATCGTATACATATTCGGCCGAATACGAGACTCCTTCTGAGTTGCATATAGCTTCATTTCATGGAGTAAATGATGACTACGAGAGTCATCCCGGGTCATTCTCGACTCTATCAGACGAAATACATATTGAAAACCGGGACGCTACAAATCCAGTCCACCATCAAAACTCATCACTTTGGAATGCTTCCGATCCACCATCAGTGTTACGTTCTAATGAATCAACCATTGTTCCGAACCAGCATCAGGAGCCATTCCAGACCGCACGCATTCTGACGATTACCAATCCAACCTCGACTGTAACAATACCGCAATCATTCGCTGTTCCAACACCACCGTCTGTAGCTGTTCCAACACCGCAGTCCTCGACAACGTCACAGCCCTCGACTGCGACGATACCACAGTCCTCAATAATCCAGGGACTAGGGACAACATCTCAGCCTTCCACACATCGAAGTAGCGAAACCCCGAGAGAAATTAACTCATGGATTGCTGAACCACCTGTGGTAATATCGCAGCAGCCAACTTCTATAACAAAGCAGCTCTCAACTGTGACAGAACCGCAGCCATACAACCCCCAACAGGTCACGAAAAGTAAGTCCTCCACACATCGAATCAGAGGTGTTCCCTCAAGGGATGCTATGCCGTCCGCGACGACACCTCAGAAACCCAAAGCGCATCAAATTACAACAGCTCGTTCTTCTACACATAGAACTGGAGATACCCCATCAAGAATTGCCGTGCCATCCGTGACAACACCACATCTTTCGAAACATAAAAAGCCCGTGGCGAACCCACGGCACTCCACGCAGCGAACGAGAGAAACTCCGAGGAATTCATCCTCGAAGAATTTTGTGCAATCTACCATTTCCCCCGGCAATGTTGCGCAATCCAAAGCAACGCCTCAATCCGTGGAGGTATCTCAGTCTTCTCCATATCAAACAATGAGCTCGACCTCATGGAATGCTTCCCACCCCACGACACCGCCTCATCCTGCGGAGGTACCTCAGTCTTCTCCATATCAGACAATGAGCTCGACATGGAATGCTTCGCACCCCGCAACAACGCCTCATCCTGTAGAGGTACCCCAGTCTTCTCCATATCAAACAATGAGCTCGATCTCATGGAATGCTTCACACCATGCAACAACGCCTCATCCTGCGGAGGTACCCCAGTCTTCTCCGTATCAAACAATGAGATCATCCACATGGAATGCTGTGCAACCTGCAACAATCCATCAATCTGTAATGAGATCTCAGTCTTCTATACCTTACACTACAAGGCTTTCGATTCCCCGATCTGCAAGCGATGGTGTGAATGCAACGACACCACTAGCTACTATAAACCGAGAACCTCCGACCCAAGGCCTCCGATATTCTCGCGATCCAGGAGGATTAAGCAATCCAGGGGCATCCATGGGGTCTGGAGGGCCGGGCGGTCCACGCGGACCAACTCGCCCACGCATCCAAGGACCTGCAGAGGATTCTAGCGACGAATCCGAAAGCGATGATGACTTGGACAGTCCACGCGGACCAACTCGCCCACGCATTCAAGGACCTGCAGAGGACTCTAGCGATGAATCCGAAAGCGATGATGACTTGGACGGCCCATACGATTCACTTGATGAGGATGAAGCCCTTCGGCGTGAAATTGCCATGGCTATGAGACTAAGGCTTATTGATGAAATAAAAGAGGAAAGCGCATCTTCATCACCTACAACAACCAGAAATCTCCCCGAAAGCACTCAGCAATCCAGATATGATGCACCGCCGACTTACCCCGTTCAAACTCGGCATGACCCACCCCAGGGTTCGCTATTTACGAGCGCATATTTGATAGATTCCCAAACTACTCCACAATCACAAAACAGAGAACGAAACCCTCCTATTTCATACAGGATACAGCCGCCACCGGCTAACATACTTCCCGAAACTTCTGGCAGTGGCACGGGAGGACCAAGGGAGCCAGGCGATCCAGACGATTCAGATAGCCCAGACCCTTCAGACATTTCAGACGGTTCGGAGGTGTCAAATAGCGATGTGAGATCAGATGATTCAGATGATTCGGGGTCATATGATTCCAGTGACTCTTTTCTGAGAGATTCAGACAGTTCTGATGATTCAGATAGCTCTGCCGACTTAGACCTTGAAGAAAACCCACGATATATGTTCCCTGGCCACGGTATGTGTTCAGCCTTAGCAAATACATAACTACCAAGATGAGTTACTAATTTGCAATAAACAGATATGAGCCACGAAGAATTGGAAGAGAGAGTAACGACAAACGACAAACGTATTATAAACCCCAGAGCCTGGGAAGAGGAGGTGAAGGAACTGGAAGCGGAAATCGTGGACAACTCTTCTATTCGACAGCCCGCCAACGCACAGAATCTGGAGTTGTCCCGCACTATTTTAATGAACGCGGTTCAAAACCTAAAAACAATGCAAAGCAGATGCTACTGCGATGGTTCATTTAACATACTCGTAGTTGATCAATCACGGCCCACGGTCGCATCCCTCATACCGATATCCGAAAACAATGTCTCGAGTTTTATTAATCATCTCACTACCTACATTGACTGCGAACACCACACTACAAATGGAACAACTTTATTACGTCAGACCGCAGAGTTTCTAGAGCTAATGGGGTTTCAACTTGGCACCAATACCTCTCAAACAGATGATACATCCTCAATCACCCCATTCCCGGACAAAAAGGGCAACGAAATTAAAGACATATTGTGTCGTAGCGTAATGGTGGCGGCTAAGATAGTTGATTACGGAATTGTGTCTTACGCCAGTGCACATCTGGAGAGGTTTGATGAGACGTACTCATCCACTTCTGAACATATGATATGGGACCATCCGTATGACCCTTCAGGGGAAAGAAATATCATCCTGTCTCGCCGAAAGTTGATGTGTCTTGATGGCCTCTTATATGGAAAACTTCCGTGGGTGTTCGAGGTCGTGGGGACAGACTCCAATCCTGCTTCGTGTAGATTGTTTCTATCTACGACCATTGAAGATTTGGCAGATATCTGGGGCCCTGTCTGGGGGGTGAAAGAATCAAGCTCCGCTGTCTGTATACAACATTATTCCATAGGTATGGGCTACATTATTCTATGTGATGTAGATGGTGATAGTCCTAAGCTTCGCGAAGAAGTATTCTGTCATTGGACTGATCATATATACGGCGGAGAAGAGAAAAAATTTCCGACACCACCGAAGGGCAAACTTCAGCGACTGCTCATCGGAGCTATTGATTCCACATGGGGGAAATTCAAGAAAAAGATGGAGGACAAAAATCGATGTGATATTGCCGGAACCTCTCCCAATCAACGTTATGTGGATAGCCACAACACGCAGGTAGGTGGATCGATATTTGGCCTTTCGCTCGGTCACACTCTGGTAGTGAAGAGACGAGAAATTCCTCTGTGTGATGAGGTATCCCAATTGTGGACAAATGCTCCAGAAGAGCGAGCTCACGAAACGTTACTCAACTCGTATGCTGTCAAAATCAGCGCAATTCCCGAAAATGTCGAGAGGATTTGCCTTGCAGAAGCGTTATGTATTCCCAGTATGCGTAGATATCTAGGGAAACATGTTGTTTGGCCAAGAGGGGCCAGAAAAACCTTCTTCGCACTTCTGCGGAAAAGGCGAACAGGCGAATTCATGGACAAGGTACGATCTGAGGACTGGGGTGTCTGCTTTCAAAAGGCATTGAAAATAGCTTTCAATGCTCTCAAGAAGACAGGAACTCGAGGGGGCAATACACTGCACGCTTTCTGGACCATGGACGGTGCCAACGAATATTCGATACGTTACCCTTCCAAGACATTTTCGTGGGTTGGTATGCTGAAGGACTCGCCGCGGACTTGTTCCTTCGCTTTGGTTACTGAGGAGTGCATCAAAGTCAGCAGAAAAGAGAAAAACGAAATCTGCTCCCCGAACCTCTACCATTCACATGCAAACCGGCACTGCTGGTTGGTAACTAGAATTTCCCTGAACCAGTTCGACAAGTCCGTTGGTAAGACTTTGAAGGAGGGACAGGTTATCAAAATACGGCACCATGGTAGCCTAAAAGTAATACGCCCCACTACTCGTAAGAGGAAAGTGTTAACGGTATTGAACACTGGGGTTTCAAGTTTAATCTTGAGAATCAGCTCTGAGGACAATGCACATTCGGAAATGACCATACCGGGGGGTTACGGTGAGATTTTGAAGGTGTATGTAAGATCTCGTCGAGATATGGAGTTCCTGGGGGTGGAGAAAGAAGTCACGCGGAGGCGCAGGAAGAAGGCTAAAGGATTGGTACGGAAGCGTGTTGTACAGAAGGGACATGTACAAGCTGAAATGCAAGTATTGTATAAGTGACAAGATTTCCCTGTACGTAGTTTCCTCCTACGTGTATTTACATTAATCTTAGAGTTTCTAGCGTAACGACAATGCAGCTTGTTTGAAATCCGTGTATTATGTATATGATATCCTTAATAACTACGGTTCTACAGCCACGCATCAAACCACCTGATTGCCTGAATAAATGAAGACTCCTTTGCATACTTCTGTCGTGGGATGTTAAGATCCACTCGGACAGCAAAACCATGAGGAGCACCAGAATATAATGTAGTTTGATATGTAGCATTCTTGGCTGTTAGGATATCCTCAGCGTTGCGACGAAGGGTGGAGTTAAAGGCGCCATCAAGTTCTGCATACACTGTCAATAAAAGGAGTACAAAGGCACTAATTTATCAGCTCACCTCCAGCTGCGATACTAATCGGTCCCACAATGCCTTGGATCTCTGTAGCTTCCAGGCTGCTTGGGTGCGCAATGAAACCGACATCAATACCTTTGCCTTGCGCTAGAAATCGAGGAACGTATTTTCCACCGAAGCAGTAGCCTACGCCCCCAATCTTCTTCACGCTGAGATCGCTGTGCATATAAGTGATGGTCGATGCAATGATTGAGTCAATTTCGGTAGCTGGATGTCTTGTGCGCCACTCGGTCAGGTTAAGGGTCCCTTCCGGAGAGTTCACAGGCACGGCGTCGCCCTTGAATAAATCAGGGAAGATGACCAAGTAGCCCGCACGAGCTAGTGAATCCGCAAGTCTAGTTCAATTTCAGGCATGTAGTCTTTCGAGTATTTCTAGAATGATTTGCTTACAGCTTGTTCTGCAAAAGAGGCACGCCGTAGATGTCGGAGACAAAGATGATCGCATTGCTGGCGTTGGCGCTTTTGTCTTCGGGGTACGAGTGGTATATATTTACTGTTATGTGTCAGTGTGCTGTGGGCGAGATCTTGGTCGATCGAGTGAACTGGGAACGAATGTCACTCACTTCCGCTGATGTTCTTGAACTCTCCAACAGGCGTTCCCTCATTGCTCACTGTCGGGCAAGAAGCTACGGGTTTCTTCGCCAGAACAGTCGCAATTCCTACCAATGCAACCGCAATCAATCTTGCCAAAGAAATAGCCATTTTACGAACAAGGTGACCAAATCCTGCTACCCAATGTTCGTAGGCGGAAGGAAGGTTGTCAGGTAATCGGCCTTCGGGGCAACGTGAACGATTTATCAATCAAAGAATTACGCACGCCCAGTACGCCTAGTACGCTATCATTTGATATTTGCTACATCGGGAATAGCATGTACGAAGAATATATAGTGGTTAATTACGACATGCTTGGCAGGTACGATTTGAGATAATGTTCCATGTTGATTACGGGACTAGACGGGGTTAAGTCAGCGTTTCCCTAAAACTTCTCACGGCTACCTTCCGTCTCGCGTATAGGTACTTCCTCCGGATCCTGGCAGACTTTACTCCTTCTAGCCTGCAATTGAATGATCATGAACATCATCTGACATTTTCCTCGGTTTCCAAGATCGGTCCTTTCTTAAAAGCATTTAAAGGCCTCTTCACTAGAAGCAAAGTATGAGCGGAAAAAGCCTACAATAAGGGAAGACCGTTATAAATTTGGGGTATATATCGTACGCCAAGATAACGTGAAAAAGTACAAAGCTAACTAGGTACATGTACATAAGCACTGTTGCAACCTGTTGGTTTAGGATTTAGGGACATGAAGGCATATAGTCGAGGATTGAAACAGACAGTATATTGCTCGAGTGCGTACTGGCGAAATGCATTGCAATACGATTTCAATGCATTGTAACTTGATCGAGCGCGAAGCAGCCAAGTTCTTGTCTTCACCACTATACGTCTATCGCATGCTGCATCTTTATCAATCTGATTTTGACACGCCATCGTATGCATCAGATCACGCTTGAGTACATCCCAAAAATAAAAGGTTCTCAGACGAGAGGAGTCAGCCATGCTGTGGATGGGAAATGACTTCAAGGTTTTATTCAACACTCGTAAAATATTCGGGCTTCTCGGCTCGATCATGAGCCTTGTCCACGGCTTCGCCTCGCTAACATCTCTCCGTATTATATAGATGATCGAGCACTTCGGCCTCGACTATGGCGTACCGGTACGAAGAGGCATAACTCATTCCTGAAACCAAGGTAATCTTGTAATGAATGATGGTGATGACGATCTGAGGGAAGCAAACCAAGGGTTGAGACTGAAACGATTGTATTATGAAGAAGCTATCTGTAATATTTATGAACGATAACTTAATAAGCCATAACAGACGTTCGAGCTTTGGCAAGTAGGTCATGTAATCCGAACCATTACAAATCATTATCGAGCAAGGCATGAATTGCGAAGCAAAACGGCGGCTCGTAGAAAATGTTCTATGGATCATGGTTTGATAGCTGCACGTGCCTGCGGAATCCTTCTCGGCTCTATTTTGGAGCTATGTCCCAAAACGGCATGCAATCCAAGCCTAAATAGGCATACAATCTCACCGCTTTGCAGCTCGTGTCCTCAAACGCAAGTATCTCTCATTTATTCCACTCCATTTTTCAAGTGCCTAGTGTGCTTCTTCAGCCCCATTCACTTCTCACCCAAGCCTTCTACCACGTACTGCATTGCTTGCCATTTGCAGCTTCCTGGAACTTCCCGCAGAGATTGTATGCCGTTTCTGGTGTGCCCCATAAAATGGCTACTTCCAAGTCGTCAGGTGAGTGTCCCGGGACAGGATAGAAGCGTTGGTTTATTTTCATCGGCCTAAATCTTACGGAGTAGCAGAGCTTCATTTCGTGGTATCGACCGGAGTAGAAAAACCTGATGCGGAGTTACGCAAGCTCATTCGAAGCCATGTTATGCTAGGGAAGAATCAGAGACAGCCACGACCCCGGCGGAAGAAAGAACCGAACGGGACACAAGTGGGGTCATATTCAGCCTTCAGAATATCACCTCCACATGCTGCAGGCTTCGATGGCAACCTATTCAAGCCTTCGGCTCCTTCCAACACGTCACCTCAACCCGCCCTCCCGGTCACCGTTCCTCGTAAGTTTGGATCGGACGTGTCTTCGATCTGCTTCGCCGATGCTGTAGAGTCGGGAACGATAGAAGTTGCTTTACAATGTGAGTTGTTTCCCTAAATGTGTCTACCAGACAAGCGACTCACCCAATTCAAACTAGTCTCCTCTATTGCCAACCAGATCCTTTTCCCACTGGAGACATGCATACGCTTCGAGAGAGAATCCGAGGTATGGTTAGCGCCTCTGGTGGATCCCATCTATCTTCACGCCATGGTTTTCATATCACAGTACTTTTTCGACACCGGGATGTCCGGAAACCCCTCCCCTGCTAATAAGCACATATTTCCCCACGTTTCAAAGACCCTGCAGCTTCTACGGGAGAAATTAGGGCATCATGACGGCCAGACAGCATTTTCAAATACTACCGTGGCTGCTGTAGTCAAACTCGGGATATTTGCTTACTCGACTGGCGATTTAACGTCTGCCAAGCATCATATTGAAGGCCTCTGCAAAATAGTTGCCCTCAGGGGAGGCTTGGCTGTATTTAAAGAGAATACAAAGCTTATGGTCCTAATAGTCAGGTATGAGTCAATACTGGTGATACGAGTCTAAGCTCCGAAAAAATGCGCTAACTGTCACAGGTCCGATTTAATCCTGGCGCTTCACAGTGGCTCAAGGCCCGTCTTCTTCACGAACCCCTCATCCCCAGAGACCTTTCTGCCATATCCAGACCTTTTATTAGCTTCACATATTCCGACACCTATCGCAACGGGTTCTCAATGCGAATCAGCTATTCTTTTTCATGACATGGACAACGACCTCGCCGGGCTCTGGGAATTCATGTTGAGATTTTGCTCAGCAGTCAACTTCGCCGCAGACTCTGGGCAGTTCATCTCTATGGACACGTTTCTAGACGCCATGGCCTCGGTCATGTACCGTCTCCTTAACCTCCGCTTCGACTCCAGCTCCAGTGACGAGCTTATTCGTCTCGGTCTTCTCGCTTTTTCATCTAGTATTTTCCTCCAGCGGAAACGCCCAGGAATCTCTTACCCCCACTTTATTTCTACTTTTAGAAATCGCATTGCTAGCCTGATATTCCCACAAATGTCACCGCAGCTCCGACTCTGGATTTTGATGGTTGGATACGTCTCAGTATTTGATGCTACAGACGACATGTTGCTAAATCCATTGTTACTTGTCAACATCGACTTGTGTGAAATTGAATCGTGGAGCAAATTGCAGGATCTGCTGAAATCATTCATGTGGATTGGTCGGGTACACGACAAGCCCGGACGGGCCGTGTTCGTTTCTGCAATCGCCTGCCGTGGTGGTCCACCGCCTGATCTATGTGTGGAAGGAGTAGACTGCAGAGTTCCATAGCAAGACAGTATTTGTCCAGCATACTAGCATGATAATAGTCTTTGGTAGCTTTCTAGCGGGAACCGCAAGCGAAATTTCAATTAATTCTTCCTCGTGATAAAAGGAATCGCTTGGAAATGAACAGAACGATAATTGTGGCCACTAGAGCCGTACCTGGATAGCATGGGAGCAAATCCTACGCTAGACCCCAGATATACACCCGCAACCGTAGGGGGTATTCATAATCAACAATTCTTACATGCATGCACATCTAAAGAGTGTAGGATCCTCTTCTTAGCTCAAAATTGCGTGTCGGACTAAGTCTTGTCCGTACCTATGACCATTTATGCACAGGTATCGAGTTTGATGCCGGAGAAGTCCTTTCATTCATCTCCGGTGATTCTCAGCCATCTACGGCCAGTTACTTAGACTTCGATGCTAGAAGTATTTAAAGAATGATTATTCCAAGATAATAACATCAGCACTTCATTCTCTGACCTCCATTCAATTACTGTCTCTTCGAATATTCCTCGCGAGACATAGCAAGATGAAGACCCCAGTTCGCACCACGATCTTTTTCATGGCTCTCTTGAGCGCCTGTGAGTGTGCACCCACGCATACTCCAAGAGACGCAATGGGATCCTCTTTCATCACGATCGAGGAACACTATGATTCCGAAGCAGCAATCCCGTACCAAGATAGCAACACTATTTACCAAATTATGGCAAAGACTATGGGAGATACATTCGGGAAATATATCTCGGACATCGACGAATACAGGCTGCCAAGCATGGACAAAAACAGTATTCAAATGCAGGTTAGTCCTTCTATTTACCAGTGATCTCTTATATTGGAGAGTCCTATGCATTGATCATAAACGAATTACTAATATGCACACAGATTCTTTCCAACGACCCCTCTCCCGACGCTCTTTATGAAGTGGAAGATGTCAAAACGATCAATGACCAGCTATCTGCAGCCATTGCCTCCCACCCCGACCGATTCCGCGGTTTCTGCTACCTCCCCATGGCCTACCCTCAAGCCGCTGCGGAAGAGCTCGAACGCTGCGTCAATGTCCTCGGTCTAGTTGGTGCGCTCATTGATAGCCATCTAAACAATATGACGTTCTACGACATCACCGAATACGACCCTTTCTGGGAGGCTGCCCAGCGTCTTGACGTACCAATATACCTACACCCGACCTACGCCCCAAACGAGGATGTCACGGAGCCCGGCGGCCGCGACACTCCAAACAATGGCGATTATAGCGAGGCTATTGCGGCGACGCTGTCAGCGCACGGGTTCGGCTGGCATGTCGATACTGGGTTGAGCTTCTTGCACCTCTGGCTTGGTGGTGTGTTCGATCGGTTTCCGCACGTTAAGCTTGTTTTAGGGCATATGGGAGAGACTATCCCATATATGTTGGATCGTGTCACACTTGCGCTTGGACCTGCTAAAACGGATGGAGTTACGGTCAAGGAGGCTTGGGCGAACAACGTCTGGGTGACCACGAGCGGATTCTTTAGCTTGGATCCTTTCACAACGCTCCAGAGAACGACATCCATTGATCGAATTATAGTAAGTGTTGCTGAATCTTTCAATTCTCTGGGAGGACTGAACTAACTTGTGCACCTAGTTCTCGGTTGACTATCCTTGGGCAACCAATGAAGACGGCGTTGAATTCATGGAAAAGTTAAAGACTTCGGGCCTAGTCAGTGAAGCTGACTGGGCATTGATTGCCTTCGGAAATGCTGCAAACCTACTTAAACTGTAGGTAGTTTCTAAAAATTGATCAAGAAGTGAGAGCTTGCAGCTTTTCCAGGGCTCATGGATGTTTGAGCTTCGCTCAGGGTTTCATGCAATTGACAACTAATTTTTCTGGTCATTATTCGAACTACAGTATATATTCCCAGAGCTCTTCACTCTTTTACAGTCAACTGGGTACTTATGAGCTTGTTCTATCTGTTCTTGACCACGAACTATTACAACTACTAATGTAAGCCGAGGACACCATAATGTCACGTGGATATGTCACTGACTAATCAGTCCGTCATATATATATCAGCTGTACATACATCACATTCAATACACATCTTGACACCTCTTCCTCCACGCTCCATCTTACAACTAATGTGGAACGTTGCCTTCCTGTTTTTATCCCCCCTTTTTTTGCAGAAGGCTGTGGGTATTGTGGACGAATCTAGGAACTTTCCAAGAGCCTCGATCCTTACGTTGATTTCATCTGCGAGGTATTGATTTCTGTCGATTCGATACAACCCTTGAACCTATCCCTGGAGCAAGAAAGTTGCGCGCATTGGGAAGCAGCGAATTGGAGATTATGTGTGACGGTATATATGTTATTCTATACGCACCTCACCCTATTGGGTTCACTGCACCTTTTTAGGTAGCGCTGGTCGAGTGGTATAGAGCTTGCTCCTGACATTATGTGCATACGGAGTCTCCAGAAAAATCTAGGTAGTCAAAAAGTTCTTTGTAGCAATACCGTCTTGGAGGTGACTAGCAGTTGGTACAGGAAAGATGAAGCCTGTCATGATGAAGCTAGCAGCAGCGCTTGGGTGTGTCACGATGAGGAGCGGAAGTCAACTGTCTGATGGAAAGTGTGTATAAAGAGTGAGAAAGCCGTGAAGAGCTGACTGCTCGCACGACGATTATATATACCCATGAAGGGTGAGCTAGCTAGAATAGGACATATGGTATGTCATGTGAGACACGTGACATATGTAGTACACGTGACATAGTAGAACACGTGATATATGTGACATAATCTACAGAAGTTGAGGGATCAGGTGAAGGCTGCCCACGACAAGGGATTCAAGGTCCGATACTGTATGTTTGACTCAATGGATTATGATGAGCCGTGAGCTAATGGCAAATCAAGGGGACATTCCGAGCGAAGACCAGTGGCAGCAACTAATCGATGAAGGGGTTGATAGGTTAAATGTAAGTTGTATATCGAGACGCGCTGAACTGTGTTTTCTAACAGACCCTAGGTGGAAGATTTGCAAGATGTTGCATCGCTGAACTGGAAGTTGTGAGATGGCGCGAAAGATCTTGCCGCGTTTACAGCGATATCATCAAATCGCTCTGTGTGACTCGGTATACGAAGAAACGAATAAAATGACGTCTTGTGGAAATTTGGGAGAGCATGCAATTACTGCAGATAATTGTGGCGCCATGCTTGTCTATCTCATTTTCACATACGCCCTCAATCAATCCCATAGGAACCCCACAATGCGCTTCCAGCCTACTGCCTTGAGGTCTGCAGGTTCTGGATCTCTGGCGATTTCCTCAAGTGCTTCGCGGATGGGTATATCTGCTAAAGGTACGAATTTTGTACTCTTGATGAACTTCCAAAGCAAGAAGGCAGCAATGACAAGCGGTATATCTCTATTTCGTACATATTAGCTTCTGCTACATTTGTATCCATATCTAATGCATGAGATGGACTTACAAGTATGCGGAGACAAAACTGGCAGGATCCCAATTGCCCTTTGCGAAAGTTGAAAAGCCGCCTGTCAGAAGGATGGCGATACACATGAATAGCGCCACTGGAGATGTATATGGAGTCCATTTGTTGTGAAAAGGCAGCTCGGTACGAGGAATGCCTTGCTTCTTCATTGCCGAGCATAAGCGGATGTGGTTGAGCAGAATGCATGACCATGACACAAGGACTCCAGCGGCGGTTAGATCTACCAACCACCAGAATACAGTCATGGCACTGCTGGACAGCGCCATGAATGCCAGAAACATGAAGCATGTGTTGAAGAACACACAGACGTACGGCACGCCCCAGGATGTTGTTCGAAGAAAAAAGCGTGGTGCCTGACCTTTGATAGCGAGGCCATACAAAACACGGGTACCGGATAGAAGTGCTTGATTAGACGAGGACCACGCGGATGTGATGACAACAGCATTGACTACAGATGGAATGGCTTTGATCCCGGCCGCTGAAGCGACTATGACGAAAGGGCTCATGGTTGCATCGCCGGTGTAGTCGTTGAGTCTGGGATCATCGCTTGAGACGATCATTCCCACAATGAGCACTAGTCCTAGAATTTAGCTTGGTCAGAGAGTGTTGGAAGGGAATACCAACCGGCGAGAATGTAAAAAATAAGCACCCGAGCAAAGACCTTTTTACACGCCTTTGGTATGTTTCTGCGAGGATTCTGCGTCTCAGCAGCAGCCATTGCAAGGCTCTCCACGCCTGCGAAACTGAAGACCGCGTTGGTCATGACGGCCCAATAGCCAAGGAATTGGCCCCAGGGACCACTTGCAATGTATTCGACAAACGGACCTGGAGACTTCCAATATCTAAATCCAATCTGTTCTTGTCCAGGGATTCCGCCAAGATCAATGACGAGCCCCAGTATGATAAGGAAAACGACCAAAAGGATCTTCAAGCAGGCGAAGAAGAACTCGACCTCGCCGTAGATACCCACGAAGGAGATGCCAACCATAAATGTAAGTAAGATGAATATGCATATGAAGAGGGAGGAATTCAGGTCAGTCCAGTACTGGAACAGCACGCAGATGGCCGATATCTCAGCTGGAACTGATAACAGATTCCCGTAGACGATATTGAGCCCTATGGCAAACCCAAAAGCAGGGTCAACGAGGAATTCGGCGTGTCTAACAAAAGATCCGGTGACAGGTAGGAGAGCTGCAACCTCACCGAGTGCGAATTGAACGGCGCAGACGATAAGACCGACGGTAGCATAACCAAGAAGAGCACCAAGAGGGCCGCCGGTCTGAATGGAGCCCCCAAGTCCAAGGAAGAGACCTGTTCCAATAGCGCCGGCAATAGCAATCATCTGAATGTGACGCTGTGCAAGTCCTCTGGCGAGATTATTGTTCTCGAGCTGCGTGACAAAGTCACCCCCGTGGTCGCGGTTCCATGAGGCTTCCAGGTCTCCGCCATGCCCCATGGCAGGCTCAATTTCGACATCGATGTCTTTGTTTCTCATGCTCCCGTGGATCTTGGGCCAAGTTCTGTGGAGTAGCTGTTGGATGTTGTCGGTAGGATGGGGTGGATGAGATGGCGCCACAAACGTGTCGTATTGGGGGGGTGTCATTGACGAGTCGATCAGAGGCGAATTGTGGCCATGTCCATGGCCATTGGGGAAACTTGCTCGCCGATGCTGAATGGGGACGGACATGATAAAGGGTTTGATGTGTTGATGTCGAGTAGGATCGAAGTATGGCGTGCGCGCTATCACGCCGCATCAGCAGCGATGTAACGTGGGTAGAGGCCATGGAGAGGAGTGCATGTCGGGCTCAATGAAGCAGGGCGATGCCACAAAAAGCTTCATCGCCGTGCCTGTTGGCGATAAACCTGCGAAGATGGTTTTTAAGGTGCGCAACTTTGCCTCGGCACGCGGCTGCGCCCGGAGCTAGCACGAATACGGATAGGGCGCTTCGCGTGACTCAGGCGCCTTCTTGAACTAATGTTTGTTCCCTTTTCCATCGCTATCACCATCACCATTGTAAGTGGGCATGAATCGCGCTAGTGATCTCGCTGCCACATCTAATAGACCTACACTTACTAGAGTTTCCAACAGCACACGCGACTCACTTAACATGCTCTGATCAAAGCTCTGCGTCACATTCGTCCCATCTCGCCGTCGCTTTTGAGTTTGAGCTTGAACTATCGCCCAACTCCGCAGTCAGAAGTGAGAGGAGTATGAGCATATAGCCACTGTAGGCATGGCACGCTCTCTATCATGCTCCTCTGACGGGAGCAGCGACCAATATGTGTGCACCGAACCCCGCCTCCTCGCCGCCATCGAGGAAGGCAAACTCGACGAAGTAATCGCCATAATTGAAGCCGCAAAAGCAAAGAACTCCCCCACCTACCACCTCCTCTGCATCGGCCTCATGTGTGCCGCCGAACACGGCAATCAATACGCGGCCGAATACTTGCTCAACGTCGGTGCGAGTCCTGATGGTGCACCTGGGAATCGCGTTTCCCCCTTGCTGCGAGCGATTGAGAAGAACCATGATGAGGTTGTGAGGCTGTTGTTAAGTTTTGGGTGCAATGTAGATGTAGCGGATAAACAAGGACGGACAGCGCTAATGATGGCTGCGTGGAAGAATCGTTGGCATATTTTGGATGAGTTGTTGAGGAAAGGGGCGGATGTTAATAAGAGGGATAATGCGAAGAGGAATGTTTTGCATAATCTAGCTGCGGATAAACATTGTAATTGGGGGCGGGATGTTATTGACCTGTTACTGAGGACTGAGGTACATGTTCATGGGGAACTTGGACAAGATGAGCTGAAGAGAAGTCCCTTGCATTGGGCTGCTGCCACGGGGAAAGGAGAGCTTTGTGAGATGCTGCTGACGAGAGCACGACATCCAAAGGCGAATGTGAATGCAGTGGAGATTCGAGAGAAGACGAGTTTGCATTTGGCCGCCAGCCATGGGAGACATAATATTGTGGAACTATTGTTGAAGTATGGGGCGGATGTTATGGCAAAGAGTGATGGGAGCTGGACGCCGTTGCACAATGCGTGTGAGCATGGGAGTGTGAAGATTGTGAGGATTTTATTGGAGAAGGGTGCAGAAATTAATGCCAGATTGTTGAATGGAATGACGCCGTTGCATGTTGCGGTGCAGGCAGGGCACGAAAACGTCGTCAAGTGTTTGCTGGAAAGGAAGGATGTTCAGACGGCGGCCAGAGACGCTTTCGGGATTACGCCGTTTTTAAGAGCGGCGAAAAATAAGAGGGAGGATATTATCAACCTTCTCGCTCCGTTCAACGTGGAAACTTTGTCGGACGATGCGCTTGGTGCGTGCAATGGATTCAATGCGACAATCGTCGACTTCGGCCATTTCCACAATGAACACCGAGTCTCGAAAAGAACTATATACGGTATAGTTACACATTCATTTAACATTCATAAAATTTAACCATTATGCTAGATATTTTGTACGGGCGAGATCCGGCGAACCTACAGAAACCTACATGTACAATTTTACCTAAGGACAGCAAGGCCACCAAGTTTAGGTGGATACATCTTCCAGCCAACAACATACACTGGATTGAAGTCCTCCTTGTTAAGGTATTCATTGAAGAGGGTGCAGCAGATGTGGAAGGCTACATGGCTCTACAACAATCACTCGATTATCAGCATAGGGGGAAACTAGCACATTCTCGCTTCATGATACCTGCATGTCGAACTACTCCACGCGCACAGAAGTCTGCAGATGATGAGCTTTCCAATGACGTTATTACAGAAGAAATATCGCCCCAAATCACCGTTAGTTCTCGAATCGCTGTAGAATCTAGGACCGACCGAGCAACAAAACTAGGACGAAGAGACACTTCACAGCAGGTTTCCAACAGTAATATCTTCTTCTGTATACCTTACTTACACTACGAAACGGACCGTCGTCGCCGTGAAATGCAAGGCGCTATTGAGCGGGCTGAATTGCTGAGGAACGGGATCCTACCAACATCAACCAAAGCTAGCACGTACGACGAAATGCTGATCCGAGCATACCTTGTCACACAAAATGCCTCGCTTCACGTCCGCCGCACCTTGGACCAATCCTTCTACCATAACATTGATACCCAAGCTCGCGACCGGGATCAGGTCATATACCGCTACCAATCGAAGAGCAACGAAGAAGATAGTATAGGTCCCAAGATTTTTATGGTCGATCAGCTATGGATGTGGATACTAGGAAAAGATCTAATCGTGACCAGCTTTCCGCAGCGCTGGGAACAAGCAAAGAACGATTCGATGGATGTCCTTGACAATATCATCGAGGCGATCAATTCCAGGCACCGCGAACCCGTGAGCACCGTCTATGATCTAGCCATGACCATCACGGAGTGTTGTTTAGCCGTGTACGACCGCCTGTGCGCAGGTGAGAACGCGTTCCCATTCCTCGATATGTTCGAACTGACTATAGGCGATGCAGCCGATCGCGGGGACATGCTATTCAAGGAATTCTGCGCTGCCTCGCTACAGGCATCCGCGTGGCTGCAACAACGGTACCAACGCCTAGACCGCACGAAAAAAGCGACAAGCGCCGACCCTAGCTCAAACCCACTATTTGTCGACAAGATCCTCGACATCAGTCAGGAAACTATGCTTCTGGTCGAAACAAAGGATATCCGTGATGAGCTGAACATGATAGCAACAACATTCAAAACCCAGCAGCAAATTCTACCCAAACTCGAGATGGTTATTGCTGAAATATACAGGCAACAGCATAGAAGCCAACTAAGCCTCAATAAAAAGTCCAGGGAACAGCTAAGGAATATTGACATGCGTATGCAGGAAATATACAGGATGGATGAACAGACGGAGCGTATCTACAAATCCGTTATCGACCTACTCGACCTCAAGCAGAAGCAGGACGCGAACGCGTTTGAGGGCCGCATGGCTCGAGACCAGGCTGAAAGTACTGCGCGCCAGAGCCAAATTATCATGGTATTTACGATCGTCACTATCGTTTTCCTACCCCTCAACTTTATTGCCGCCGTCTTTGCAATTAATATCCGCGAATTTCCTCGCGATCCAAATGAAGACGGTTCGTTGCCTCTTGCCTACGTGTTTAAGTATACGTTCGGTATTGGTTTCGCGATTTCGGTGCCTATGATCATGATTGCGCTTTCACTTGATGGGATAGGCAAGTCCTTTGGGGAAATGAAAAGAGTTTGGGGAGAGAGATGGCCTAGACGGAGGATTAAGAACGGAGTAAGCGATCAGGAGAAGGGGTGAAGGCCAATGAATCTGGACTGGACTCTGCCAGCTGGGGGACCGCGGCTGTCGGACTGAATTGTCACGAACACCTCGACCACGCTAGCAGGGAGGTGCCCGATCTACTCTGGTCATATGGTTATTGGTGTTTTGTCGCCGGTGTTAGCCTCCTACTTGCGAATATTCTCAGACACACAGTCGGCGCTGTTATCGGTACAAAGTTAAAGGGCCAGCGCATACCATGAGGTGGCGTACGAAATCATAAAAAAGCTCTGCATGAACAACATGTCGCTGTTCTGGATCCCCGGCCACGTAGGGATTGAGGGAAATGAGAAGACTAATCAACCGACCAAGGAAGCGACAAGACTAGATAGTGCGGAGCCACCGCAGCGAGACGCCTACCCGGTATATGTAATAAAGCAAGCACTGAGAGGAGCTAAAGTTATGATCGGACTGCTCCTACGATGACGAGCGGATTTTGGCAAGTTCACGAGGAAGATTGTCGCGGCTCTCCACCCTGGAAAGGCCGCAGGACTATACCAACAATTGAACAGCGCAGAAGTTGCGATCATCACGCAGCTCTGGACAGGCAAAACGAATCTTAAGGTGCACCTTTACAAAATTAAGGCATCGGAGACAGCTGAGTGTGAGTGCGGGTTACTAGAATTGATCCCGCACTTCCTCCTTCGCCGTAGAAAGTTGGAAAATTAGAAGACAAGGTTTCGACAGCAACATCGGGTGATTTGGGGCTCTTTCGTACGTGTTTAAAGGCTTCTTGAGCTGGCAGGAAGGAGGCGAGAGCATTAATGGTTCTACCAAGCGATGGAAAGCAGATATTGACGAAGTATGAGCCACGATCCGATTCGCGATGGAGACGAGACGTCCACAGCCAGGCGAGCAAACCGCAGCAAACACAGAAGAAGACAACAACGAGCGACAGCTTCTAAGGATTCTCACATCACTTAAGAAGCATAGGAACTGCCCTGTGGATAGGATGCTGCAGAAAACCCAACTTACTTGACAGGCTTCTTCTTTTTGCTGGGTCGCTCTTCTGCCCTTATACCTTTGTTGTCTTGGTTCGTTGCATCTCTCCCCCCTTTACTCCTGCGAAGTCCTGTTTTCTTTCTCCATATGTCCTTTATTTCTCCCACATCATCTTGCAAGCTGTTAAGCTGACGGTGTATCTTTGTTAGAGATTCTATGAACTCCATCTAAGGAAACGTGTCTACGTCCACTGTAGCACTATTCTCCCAGCATAGAATGCAAGTGGGCCCCTTGGGACTTACTACTGGCAACGTGTCCGCATCGAACAGTATTAACGTTATTCTATGGGTCTATTTATCACTCCAGCCTGCAGGAAGTAGGTAGTTTGGTTGTGGAACGCTTGTATTGGGGGCCAGAGCTCGTCTCGCCTCACGTAATTGACCGATAGGCTCAGGCTCGTACTCAGGCTCGTGATAGGCCCCGTGAGCGTTGTGCTTGCCTTGAAGCTTGCCGTGAGCTTAGCAAGACAGGCCTATCAGAGTAGAGATAGTAGAGCTTCTCTATCGATCAGTGAGGTGTTGATCCCCCTGAACGGAGACGGAGACGAAGCTGGGAGTTGCTATCTAAAAAACAAAAACAAAAAACAATGCTAAAAGGGACGGCGGGTGGGTGATTCAAATCGTCGATCAAGCGTCGCGTGAGAGGCTTGATGAGATGAGCTCACATGAGGTGGATGTGATGAGGCTGAAATATCTCGTCGCGTGAGTTGGCTAGCCCTCATTACAACATGGTTTGACCTCTTACTGATGAATGGTGCAGCCAGGTCGCCGTTTAAGTCGCACAAGAAGGCGTATCAGGGGTTCGTCGAGTGGCAGCAGTACATGCTTGAGATGCCGAACTCGGTGCAATCACGACTTGAGTCGGCGAAACAGAAGGACGAGCCGTATTTCCTAGGTGAGTTTCTGACGAGGTAGACTCGCTCTGCATTATTGCACATGCATTGAGCTTTGACTCCTAATTCGGATGGCGCTGAGGAAACATCACAGAGTCCCTAGTCATCGCAAGCGACGCCGCGTCCAGCCGCGACGGCATCCGCCCCCTGACTGAAGTGGAGGTACTTGGTAACATGTTCTTCTACGTCATGGCCGGCTTCGACACCACCTCCACCACGCTCTCCTTCGTCTTCCTCCTCCTGGCCCTCTACCCCTCCGCCCAAACCCAGCTACAGCAGGAACTCGACCGTGTCCTCGGCTCCAGAGCCACATCCACGTGGGACGCCAACAAGGATGTCCCCGAACTCCTCAACGGCCACCTCGGCGCCGTCATCAGCGAGACCCTGCGTCTCTACCACCCCGTCTCGTGGTACGCCCGCAAGGCAGTCCGCGACACCACCGTCACCGCCGCCAGCGGCGCCACCTGCAGAATTCCCAAGGACACCATCATTATGATCGACGTCGCAGCCATTGGGCGGCATCCCGGCTACTGGTCCCCTTCAACCACCCCCGGAGACGACACCAGCATAGAACAGTCCCCCGCGCGCAACTTCAACCCCGCCCGCTGGCTCGACCCCACCGACAAGGTGGCCGCCTTCCCCTTTTCCGCCGGCCACCGCATGTGCCCCGGCAAGCGCTTTGCCGAGGTCGAGATGTGCGCCATCTTGGCGCGCGTGTTCAGCCAGTTTTCGCTGCGGCTCGAGGCGGACCCGGCGGATGTGCTGGAGGCGGAGGGGCCGACAGGGCATGGGAAGGCGTGGTTGGAGGAGCGATCGAGGGAGCGGGCGACGAGGGCGCTTTATGAGGGCATGGGGTTTGGGCATGGGATTTATCCAAAGATACATGTGCCGTTCAGGATTGTGCCGCGGAGCAAGGCAAGGTGAATGTCCCTCTCACTTGTACCACTAGAAAGCTTGTTGGAAACCGTGTCACGTTGTACAAGCAGGTGTCTGGACAGGGCCAGCGCAACTTGTCTAATGGTCCCCATAAAGTAACCTCTACACGAGTAACATGGCAACGTGACTATCGTGGCGTGAGAGATTCGCATGGCAAGTTACACGCTAGATAGACGCTTAATATGAGCGGTGGGTAGTTGGATGTGACGTTACCCTGATATCATCTCATGCAGCTGCTACACTATTACAAACAACTAAGTGCCCGTTGAAAAAGCAGCACAGCAGCTCGTATGTGATGATCGACGCCTCCCAATTCTATCACGCTTCCACCACATCCATGGAATTTCTGCTGCTTGATCGTCACGACAACGCTTAGGAATAAATCACTTCCACCTAGCCACAATTAAGTCTAGCTTCGCGCCCGGTGTCCTCCTTACTTCCTCAAGGGTAAAGTTCGAGTCTGCGGCCTTCAACAAGGCCTTCCAGTCATCCTCGTCGCGCTCCTGGGAGTTGGACGTGGCCAGCATAGTAATGTCCGAGTCCCTATTCGTGTCAGTGGCACTCACACAAGCAATGATTCGTCACGATGACAGTTGTGTGTGGCACCTACCTGTTCCATCTCTCCGCAGCGAGGGGCAGCGTGCAAGGCGCCTCAAGGCATCTCTCACTAAACAGAAGGCGGGCACCTGGCTTCAGGGCGGGAATCAGCGCCCGGAGGATCTTGAGACAGTATTTGTCGGACCAGTCGTGGAGGATCCAGCGAAAGTAGTAGATGTCAGCATTCTTGACTGGCTGCTCTTCAAAGAAGTTGTGGGCCTGGAATGTCACACGGTGTGACAGTTCGGCTGGCGATTTAGTCTTCGCGTCGTCAACAACCTTCTGAAGGTCCTGCACCACAAATTGTAGGTTAGGGAATTCTTTTGCAAGAGCGATGCACACAAGGCCGTGCGACCCACCAACGTCCACCACAGTGGCTTTGCCCAAAGAGGCCCAGTCGTAGGCCTTGACGGCGTACGAGGGCTCTAGGCCTGGGAACGTTGAGAGGAAGCTCATAGCATCTTTAAAGCGGCTCATGCGCTCAGGGTGGTCTTCAAAGAAATCAAACATAGTCTTGTCTGTGTTGTTGGCGAGTTGGAAACCCTAGTTACATTACATGTCAGTCAGTCCTTTAAGCAAGCTAGGGGCGCCGCTAACCGAGTGATTTGGCTCCTCAGAGTCTGGCCATTTAGCAACCGCATCAACTATCTACTATAGTAAGCATCCATCCTGGTGAGATATGTGCCTAAACCTACACGCATCTTGGCTGGTCCAACATCATACATTCCCATTGAGGCCCACGTTCCAAGAAGGGGCATAGCAACAAGCGCTTTAGTTGCAACAGTATGCTTTATGTGACCCAGCTGTGTCTCGCGGAAGAAGTGGTCTGTTATTCCATGTCTCAACAGGCGTGTAAGCTTCTTCTCTGGGACACCGGTCTTCTCGGCAAGCTCCTTGAAGGTAGTTCCTGTCTCAAGGGGGACAAGGTTTTGGATGTTGTATTTGAGAATGGTCTTCAGGCCGACAGATGTGGCAAACTGTTCAATTTAACACACTGCGTAGCCACAACAAGGTTGCTCATGACATACCGACTTAGCGACTATGGTTTGAATTGGCCCCTTGTTGAGCCACCATAGCTCGTCCAAGGCTGCCGACAAGGCCTCTTGAGCTTCTGCAACGTCCGGTGGAAACGGATATATCAATGGGCTATCCTCGTCGAATGAAGGCGGGGGCATCTTGCTCCCTGTAAAGAACTTGTCGAGCTTGCTTGTATGTGCCTCAATCTCCTTGGCGAGAGCAGCGATGCGGCTGGTTGATGCCATACTTGCAGTATACCTGGAACCAATGTTACTTGAACGACAAGGCTTGGAGGTTGAGCTTTGGGGAAACCAGAATGGGTGTGTTTGTGCAAAGTGTAGTGTTTGCGCTCTTCGGACACAACCAAAAAAATGTGTGTCTCGCCAGTGATATCTCATAGCGGCACAGCTGTATTGGTCGACAACACTTTTTAGGCAGAAGGTGGCATGTGGTCATGCCCGCGAACTAGCCCGTACGCAGCCTAGCGCGGGATGTCCCTTGCGTCCCTTGGTCAGGAGCAAGACAGGGATGTCAGAGCTAGGCTACAAGTGGTCTTGCCCCAGCCAATATTCCAAGACACTACGCATATCTAGCAGGACCAGGGTCCCCTTGACATAGCTGAAGTCCAAGCAATAATATCAGTGCGCGGAGATCTACGAGACAAATGCCAAACCTAGTGCACTAATACAGATAGAAAAAAATTCAATACCATAGTTACAGTACAGTACTCATACGCTGCCGTTCGGCTCCAGAAGCAGCTCATCACCACCCTGTCGCTCCGCCCCAGTCGGTGCCGCTACTTTTGCGTCGCTTTGCACCCTATGTATTCAGGAACCCTGTCGGCGGATTTCCGACTGAATCTCCCATGCCTGCACCGCTAACCATGTCTACAAAACCGATTCGTGTGTGGCTCGCGCGTGAGTCTACAATGACCGAGCGAGCTTTCGTCCGGCTAATGAAATCGTATCAGCGCCTGGGCCAAATCCCTGGAAAGTGATTCTTGTCCTAGAGGAATTGCAGGTTCCCTACGAGATCAAGTCGATCAAGTTCCAGGACATCAAAGCCAAGCCTTTGATCAACCTCAACCCCAACGGTCGAGTTCCCGGTGAGCCATGGTCGTCCGGCAAAGCCCAACATATGACCACGTCGACTGAATTTGTGAAGCCATTGAGGACCCCAACACTGGCCTGGTGCTATGGGAGACCGGAGCTATAATCTTGTACCTCGTCGAGCAGTATGATGCAGTGAAGAAGCTTACGTATGGGACCGTGCAAGAGAAGAGCCACGTCCAACAGTGGTTAATGTTCCAGGTCAGCGGTCAGGGACCTTACTATGGACAAGCAAGCTGGTGGGTTATGTCCAAGTGCACCCCAGCCAAAGTACGAGCATCGGCCAGTCAGCTCACACCGTGATAATCCAGGTTTAACGTGCTTCACAGCGAGAAGCTTCCCTCAGCTGTCAATCGCTACGTCGAAGAGGCAAAGCGTATCTGCGGCGTGCTCGAGCAGGGTTTGACGGACAAAAAATGGCTGGTAGGAGATAAGATGACGATTGCAGACCTTGCGTTTGTACCCTGGAACGACCGACTAGATGTGGTCTTGATGTGCCCAGAAGAATCTAAATTCGACGGCTTCCCGCAAGTTAAGGCTTGGCATGAGAGCATGATCGCTCGACCGTCCTGGAAGAAGGCTATGGACATCAGAGCGAAACTCATGGACGAACAGGGACTGATGTGGAACGGTATGCCCAAGGGTGTTTCCAGCATGGAAGAATACCAGGCCAACATCAAAGCAGAGAAGGACGCGAAGGCAGAGGCGCAAGCATCTACATAGTCCCGCAACGTAAATTCTACCCTGCGCACCTTTTCCGGATCGTGGGCTGAGCCTATCCTCATGGCTCTTTCGCCGCCTCTCATATGAAATCTGAATATGAGAGCAACGTGGTAGCGTTCCTCGTTGGGCCTTGCCCTTTTACCTTTACTACTAAACCCGCTGTGAAAGCACGAGGACATGCTATGCTCCTCAGCCATTTTATCTCCAAAGATTCATGGGGGCTGAGGACACACCCCTGCTGCGGCATAGCATTACAGCTGCAAGGCTGAAACCAATAAGAGCACACTTCGAATCCTTGCAGCTGCTCAGTATACTGGCGAACGAAATTTCATTTCAGTTGTCCATTGCCATTTCACGCTTCTTCTCTGTTCGTTCGCAGTGTCAAATCAATCTGAGATGATGGGACTGTGTGGAAAAGACCTGCGCTCGCGCAAAGTGACGAGGCAGCCGCTGTCTGGCTCATCCCATCCAAATAGCATGCGCTCGCGTGGTATCGGGAAGGTGGCCGAAACCTCGAAAATTTGTGCAGCGAGCGTCAACAAATCTATCACATGTGGGGCTTCACGAGCCGCCCGTCCCAGAGAAGCCCACTTGGGGACGCACAAAGATAGCAATCAATCGAATAGACTGTGTCGCACCCAGAAAATCAATGAAGTTTCTGAAGCTGCGCATATCAAAGCGACGAGAATATATTACAACTCAGGAACAAATGGAGGCTACCCTACTGGAAGAGTGGGCAAAAATTGCGACTCAAGATTACCGTGCATGTATACTCAGTTGGTCTAAACGTATGAAGGAAGTTATCCAGCGGAAGGGCGGATCAACTCACTACTAGAATTTTAACGACTCAAATATATCCACTGTATATGAGCTCTCTTTAGAACTGAAAAGCTTCAAAATTGATTGATTTTTGACAGAGATATCGCTATACCCTGGCAGAGCTCGGATCGCTGGGTGGCTAATGACTTTTACGAGCCGACTGTACAACCCTCACAATAAGCTTCAACCCCCTTTTGGATTACGTAATCTAATTGATCCTAGGTCTCACTGACTACTCAGATTCTATGTACTAGTGAGTTCTGCTCCGGCTCGATTGAGCTTTGAGCTGGTATGGGCTGTCGTTGGCAACATCTGCGGCAATTTCGGAATCATAGTCTGAACCATCAACTGACATGCTGTGGACTTGGTTGAGGAAGGCTGAGAGGCAGACAAGGCGAGATGCCAGAGGTACTTTATCGCATCACGTTCAGCCCCTATGCTGGATGCAAATTGAGCATCGCTACGAGCGCACCGGACTTTCGGCCTTTCATGCAGTCCAAGAGTCCTTGGCATCGATCCTTGAGATCACTCGATTGGAGAAGACGATATTCGCTTTCCTGTTTTCGAAATCTGTGAGTAGTGCTACAGGGATAGATTTGGGGGCCACACCAAAACATGAATTTCGAATACCATTTCTGAACATTCTCATTCATTAAAAAAAATCGGTTTCGGATTATCACAGCCTACGCATTTCCAGTGTAATCATCGTCCCACTAAACCACCGATGCGTTTGCAACATTTGTCATCCAACATTTTTCAATAGTCGATATAAGTACTTAGGCTTTGCCAGCGTTGAGTTTGAGAAGCTCCCTCTTGACCTCACCAACAATAGCATCCACCATAGCGTCCTCATCAACATCCCAAATCGTCCTAGTGTTCTTCTCGTACGCGGCCAAAAACGCAGCCTCGTCCTTCTTCCCCACCTCTCCATCGCGCCACTGCAGCACATCCGCCATGCGCCGCGCCGCATTAACCACCCACTGCCCCCGCTCCCGGCGCGCATCCGAGTACGCCTTCAGCGCGACCTCGATGCCGCGCGCGCGGTCCCCGCCCCCGGTCTGCCCAACCACAGTCAGCACCTCGACGAGGGCAAGCGCGTCCTCGATGCCGATGGTAGCGCCGCAGGCCAGCGTAGGCGGGCTCGCGTGGGCGGCGTCGCCAGCGATGCAGGCGCGGCCGGCGGCGTATGTCGGGGTGGGGTCTGCGATGTCGAAGACGCCCCACTTTGTGAAGTTTTCCGGGACGAGGGCGGCTAGCTCGCGCACGTGGGGGCCCCAGCCGCTGAGGCGCTCAAGGAGCTCGGCGCGCGCGGCGGGGACGACGCTGGTGCGGCCGTGGGGCCAGGCTTCCGGGTCGTGGACTTGCAGGACGATGCTGTAGACGCCGGCGGTGGTGATCTTTATGGCAGGTGCCCAAGGTCAGTTTGGGGTGGTGATGTAAAGGGCTGGAGGGCCGGTGGGGGCGAGGAGGAAGGTAAGGGGGGGGGGGGGGGGGGGGGGGGGGGGGGGGGGGGGGGGGGGGGGGGGGGGGGGGGGGGGGGGGGGGGGGGGGGGGGGGGGGGGGGGGGGGGGGGGGGGGGGGGGGGGGGGGGGGGGGGGGGGGGGGGGGGGGAGGCTTGCTTACAGGGAACGACATGATGTAGGCGTTTGGCCCCATATGGCCGGTCTGGGTGTTGGCTTTGTCGGCGCCGAGGGCAGCGACTGCGTCGGGGATAGGCACGAACGCGCGGTAGACGATCTGGTGCGCGTATTTGGCATCGTGCTCGGCGCCCAGGAGCAGCCTGCGCGTGGTTGAAAAGACTCCGTCACAGCCGATGACTATTGTTCCACAGCAAGAAGTCGTTAGAGCTTGCACAGCCTCCAGGGGTGGAAAGGGGGGGGGGGGGRGCTACGAACCGACATCTGCCTCGGCATCGGTGCCGTCAGTAAAGGTCAGCCTGACCTTATCGTTCTCCCTGCCGTCGTAGTATCCCACGAGCTGCTTCCCAAACCGCACCACGGCGCCTTTCTTCGCGAGAAGCGGCGTGATTTCAGCGAGGAGGCGACTCCGGAGACACCCGGAGTATCCCATGTCCGCCTCGGAGGTCTCTGCGACGACAGCCGTGTCGATGGCCTCGGCCGCTTCCTTTGTGCGCGGGCTGTAGCCATCCCAGTAGCGGACCGTCTTGACGGGGTTGGACTGCGAGATGCGCTCGAGCGCCTCGAGGATGTCGGGATCGATCCGCCGCAGGCACTGCCGCGCCATCCCCGTGAAGGCGATGGTGAAGCCGAGCTCCGGCCAGCTGGGCGCCCGCTCGTAGATGGTCACACGGACCCCACGCCGGAGGAGGCCGAGAGCTGTGATGATGCCGATAGCGCCACCACCGACGATGGCAACATCCAGAGGGATAGAGTCTGCATTCATTGTATGGGAACCCATGGGCGCGGTGAGGATGGAAACAAAGTGGCAGTTGATCGCCTGGTCTCGGTTCAGTGCTAGAAAATTGGTGTCAAACTCCTAAGCGTGGTAGATGAACAACAATCCAAGAAGTATATGAAACCAATCAGCTCGGTGTACGCCTTTGCGAAGCTGTTTGGGTTGGATGGTTACAAAAAAATCTGTCTTGCTGGCTTTACTATCTTGTATAGAGATGTCTGGCATTTTTTTGGCCACCACCTAAATAGATCTTGGTCCACGTTGCTCATCCGGACTTGGTACTTCTACTTCGGAGGCTGTTTCTCCGCAAGAACTCCGTATCTGGTGACATCGGGCTTATAGGGAATAAACGAAGACGTCGGTAGAACCGAGCAGTTAGACCTATGTAGGACTAGCTCTAGCGACAACGTATTATGTTATCATTACACAATTGTTTCTGACGATTGAGAATTGCTGGAACACTGTTAGGATCTGAAGATGGATCACCATCTGGACCCACATATGTAATTGTCGTAGTTCTCGAAAATACTACGGCGCAGTCTGTCACGTAACTTGATCACTGAGCATGACTTGATCACTGTTGGTCTCACAGGGCTATTGCAATAGCAATGGGGGTGTTCTAAACGAGGTGTTGATTCATGTATGTCTCTATGTGAGGTGCGGCTGAGGGAATCATCCCACCCTCTGCCGCCAAGCATTGCTAGTGCCTCACGTGATAACCACGTGATCACAACATTCCCACATGATCACCACATTCTATATACTCCCAACAATCACCTTAATTAGTGTAATTAGAGTAGCTGATTATACTGAGCCTCTTATTCCTGTGTTTAGCCTGTTTAACAATCTATTATTTAGATTCACTCAGGCCTTATCTTATTGTTGATTCAATATTTTATGACTTTAATACTAACGTCCCACCTGGGGCATCGTTCCACTCACGTAACATTGCCAACCTTCCCCCCTTCGATTATTAATGCTCTTGCCCGACAACCAGCCCAAGCCCGCAAAGACTTAACAAAAGCATCGTAAGTAATAGATAGACTAAGACTTAGGATATATAGCATCTAGTACATAGGATATGTAGCGTAGATTCCACATTCTAGGCATATAACAAGCTGCCACACCTGCCACAGAAAGAAAAATAACTTCTCGTGATATAGTATATTACTTCCTACAACCAGTACTACCTAGGCCCTTCGCTATACAAACTATCAGGACGAGGTGCCATCTACGAAACCATCAGTACTTGCTTCGATTCAAGGTTCAACACACACCAACACGTACCTATTTGCCCTTACCTACTTGCCATGCATCGAGCTTGACTTCCGTCTCAGACACCGGCGTCAAGATGCCCACAGCGACGACCTTGTTAAGCCAGTAGTACGTCTGGCTCCCCGTCACGAAAGTCAGGTGCACGAAAGCCACGCCGCCAGGTTGTGGGCCACTTCCCGTTTGGTAGATCTGGATGTAAGCGCCGTCGTGGGTCTGCAGGGTCTCGCGCACGTCGGGGTGGTAGTTTCCCTGGGCGTCTTGCAGGTTCCAGTCGCCACCGACAGCAACAACGGTCCCTATTGTGGGTTAGTTAATCTTTGGGGAACAAAGCGTGTGAGGAGAAAAATACCGTTCAATCTGGGGCCGGAAAAGGTACCGCCTGTGAGGGGGGTGAAGGTCAGATTGCCCAGGGGGGTAGAGCCGAAATCGAGGGGTGCGGAGCCGCTGAAGGTCGCGGAGTAGAGGTACGTGAGAGCGGGCTTGGGTGGCGTTGCTGCGCTGGTTGAACCAGCGAGCAGGCAGGCAGATAGCAACAAGGCATTCCCGAGTGATCGCATTTTGTCTGTGGCCGATGGACCGTAGTTTGATTACAGAAGTGAAACTGTAGATAGTGTTGAGAGAGATAGGGAAATCGAGACTTTATTGGTTCCAAGGCCCCTTGATATGGACGAACCTGCGGCTGCTGTGTCAATGGTAGGATTTTGTGCATAGCTAGCGTAGTGCGTGAGCACTAGGCGTGGATCTGGGGTTTCCATTGCCTGCCAAGGACTCAAAACTCCGCCGCCGCATCCTACTCCTCTGGTCAGCTGACGGGAGTCGCAACTCCGAACCGGACTTGTAATTCTGGTTCCGCCTCAACGACTCCACATCCGCGCGCCTTCTAGAGCTTGGGCTGAGGGTAGGTGCGAGGAATCATTCTGACAGCGTTCTCGAGCGACAGTGGCTTGATCCTAGATAGGAACTGGATAAGTGTATAAATACGGCGCGCACGATGCGTCCAGTTCTCAACACTTACATCCCAGCAATGCAGGACAGTCTGCTTCCGACATTCAACCTGTCAAAGACTTGAAGACTTCAACAGCTCGAGTGCTTTACACACAAGACCAGCATTTGGCGCTCCATCTGGGCGTTAATTTCTCTTTTTCTACTTAGTGTTAACTGGTGTCTGTAAGATCAATGTCATTATGATAGGGACAACCTCTGGAGCGGGGCTCGACAATGGCCCCTTCGATGCGACCGTCTTCCTCTTCGGGTCGCACACTGGCGCCTTCACCGAGCAGTCGATGGGGAAGATGATCAGGCCGCTCATGAACGGCCCGCACCGGGACTGGATTCTCGCTACGACGGCTGGGTTGCCGAGCTACCTGGAGGCCATGGAGAAGAGAATTCCGGCGATTGGCCAATCCATCGCGGGACACAAGCAACTCAACGACCTCGATTCGTGGCTTCGGCATGGCACAGCGTTATGGAAGGACGACGCGCCGTTGCCCAACATGATCGTCAGCCCGCTCCTGGTGCTGGCGCAGGTCGCGCAGTACTGGCGCTACCTCGAGCTCCAGGTCGCGCAAACGGGAGAGGCAGCAACGGCGGTGGATGTGCAAGCCCGCACACTCGCATCATCAGCAACAAAAGTTGAGGCCCTCGGTTACTGCGGCGGGCTGCTGGCGGCGCTCGCCGTGGCCAGTGCACACAGCCGCGCGGAATTCGAGCGGTACTCAGCCGTCGCGGTGCGGCTGGCCATGCTCCTCGGGGCGCTGGCGGACGCGCGCGAGCACCTGGATGTGGCGCGCGGCAAAGGCGGCGCGCTGTCGCTGGTAACGGCATGGACAGGCGCGCGACAGGGCGACGAGGTCCGGCAGATTGTCGACAGCTTTGGGGGCGACGCCTACATCGCGGTAAGGGCCGATACGGGGCGGGCGACGATCACGGCGTCAGAGAGGATGATCCCCGCGCTGGCGGAGCGGCTGCGCGGCGCGGGAGCCATCGTGGTGGAGACGGGCGTCAGGGGCCGCATGCACGCGCCTGATGCCGAGCAGAGAGCGTTCGGCGAGGCGCTCGTCGAGCTCTGCCATGCGATGCCAGGGCTGCAGTATGCGGCCCCGGAAAAGCTGGCCATGCCCTCGTACAGCAATTGCGAGGCTGACGCCGGCCGGCCCATCACCGCCGGCAGCAGGAGCACGACCGAGACGGTGGTCCGCAGTGTCATGTTGCAGCAGTGCGACTGGTATGGCACCTTTTCGGCCGTGGCGACAGCGGACGGGCTCAAGAAGCTGGTGACATTTGGGGGGGAGCGATGCGTGCCGCCCTCCCTGCTGCGCTCGCTCGGTCGCCAGGTCGTGTTTGTGGACGACCTGGATCTCGCAACGACACCGCCGGTGGAGGACGCACCCTTGGAGAGACACAGCAAGGCAGACGGAAGTCGTTCACCTCTGGCTGCACGTCAGAACCAGAATGTCAACCCCAGCAACGAGAGCCACGGTGAGAGTGAGAGCATTGCCGTCGTCGGCATGGCGATCAAGGCGCCCAACGCTGATGACCTGGCCGAGTTCGCTGAGATGCTGAAGTCGGGCAAGTCGCAACACGAGCTCGTCACGCCCGACCGCCTCATGTTCGACATGTTGTTCCGCACGCCGCCAGACCCAGACAAGGACCACTACTACTGCAACTTTATGCGCGACACCGACGCCTTCGACCACAAGTTCTTCAAGCGCAGTCCGCGCGAGGCCGTGTCCATGGATCCCCAGGCCCGCCTGAGTCTGCAGTGCGCATACCAGGCCGTGGAGCAGGCGGGCTACTTCTCCGAACCACAGCTGCGCGACGAGAGCGCCAGGACGTGGAAGAACCACATCGGCGTCTATGTCGGCTGCTGCGGATCCGACTACGAGCACAACGCCGGCAACCACGAACCTAATGCATTTACCGGCACCGGCGGCTTCCGGAGCTTCGTGTCGGGCCGCATCTCGCACTATTTCGGGTGGACCGGCCCGAATATGCTCTTCGACACCGCCTGTTCCTCGGCCGCCGTGGCCATCCACGCGGCCTGCCGCAGCATCCTCACTGGCGAGTCTTCGGCCGCCTTGGCTGGCGGTGCAAACGTCATGACCGGCATGCAATGGTTCCAGGACATGGCCGCCGGGAGCTTTCTCAGCCCTACGGGCCAGTGCAAGCCCTTTGACGACAAGGCCGACGGCTATTGCCGCGGCGAGGCCATCGGCTTTGTTTACCTCAAGAAGATGTCTGATGCTCGTCGTGACGGAAACCTCATCTTGGCCGAGATCAAGAGCTCTCTTGTCTACCAGAACCAAAACACCACGCCTCTTTTCGTGCCCAACAGCCCATCTCTGTCACAGTTGTTTCGAGATCTGCTGGCCAAGGCTAACAAGGCCCCGCGCGACATCTCTCTGGTCGAGGCCCACGGAACGGGCACGCCCGTTGGAGATCCCGCCGAGTATGAGAGCCTCAAGATGGCCCTGGGAGGCCCAGCCTCCGGGCGTGCCAAAAAGCTGCTGCTCGGTTCCGTCAAGGGACATACGGGCCACGCAGAGGGCGCGTCGGGGATCGTTGCCCTCATCAAGGTCATCATGATGATGCAGGGCAATTTTGTTCCGCCCCAAGCCAGCTTCAACAAGATGAACCACCTCATCGATGCGCGCCCCGATGACATGATAGAAGTGCCCACCACGCTTCGCCCATGGGACGATGAGCAAAAGCTGGCCCTGATCAACAATTACGGCGCGTCTGGGTCCAACGTCAGTTTCATCGTCGCACAAGGGTCGCCAGCAGCCCCTCGGACCAAGATCATCGGCGAGAATGATCACTTTCCTTTCTGGATATCTGGCCTCGATGCTCGAGCCATTTCTGCATACAGTGCCAAGCTGGCTTCCTACTGCCAGTCCTTGCCCAGGGAGCCCGGCACGCTATCGGATATCTCTTTTGCACTGGCCCGCCGGTCCAATCGCGCTCTGCCGCAGGGCTACGTCTTCAGCTGCCGTACCATGCCCGAGTTGGAAGCGACACTGGCCCGGGTTGCTTCTAAGCCGGACATGAACGCTGCTTCCGCCGCAGAGATGGGCATCAAGCCGGTCAAAGCCGCGAGACCTGTCATCATGTGTTTCGGCGGCCAGGTCTCGCTCTCAGTCGGCCTCGACCGCAACCTGTATGACAGGGTAGCTGTGTTCCGCCAGCACCTTGACGAATGCGACGGCATCGTGACCTCGCTGGGCCTGGCATCCATCTGTCCCGGAATCTTCTCGCGAGAACCAGAACGAGACCCGGTGAAGCTACAGATCATGTTATTTGCCATGCAGTACGCGTGCGCCAAGGCCTGGCTGGATTGTGGCCTCGAGACCCAAGTCGCAGCTGTTGTCGGCCACAGCTTTGGCGAGATCACAGCACTGTGCGTGGCTGGGGCTCTGAGCCTCCGCGACACGTTGAGCCTCGTCGCCGCGAGGGCCAGGCTGGTGCGCGATTCGTGGGGGCCAAACTCGGGCGCCATGTTGGTCGTCGAGACCGACGAGAAGCTCGTGCAAGAGCTTCTGCTCGAAGCCAACCGCACCCCGGGCTCGGATGGGTCAGCAAGCATCGCGTGCTACAATGGGCCGCGCAGCTTCACCCTCGCTGGATCGACGGTTGCGGTGGATTGCGCGCAGCAGGCACTGGCATCATCGGCCAAGTTCTCGGCTGTCAAGAGCAAGCGCCTCAGTGTGTCCAACGCCTTCCACTCGGCACTTGTCGATAAACTGGTGGGTGATCTTGGGCAGGTGGGCAAATTGCTCGTCTTCCGCGAACCTATCATCCCGATTGAACGCGCGACGCAGGAAGGCAATGATCCGTTGGACTGGACTTTTGTTCACTCGCATATGCGCCAGCCCGTTTTCTTTAATCATGCCCTGCAACGCCTCGTAAAGAAGTACCCCCAGGCTATCTTCCTCGAGGCCGGTTCCAACTCGACCATTACCGTGATGGCATCGCGAGCCCTGTCCCAGAGTAGTGCCCAAGCTGGCCAAGATCACCACTTCCAGGCCGTTTCCCTTACGAACACGGACACCGGCTTCAAGGGACTGACCGATGTTACTACCGATCTATGGAAGCAAGGCCTGCGTGTCACGTTCTGGGCCCATCACCGCGAGCAGATGCCCGAGTATGCGCCACTCCTGCTGCCGCCCTACCAGTTTGCGAAAGGGCCAACCTCGCGCCACTGGATGCCCATGGTGTCACCACACGAGGCAGTGCAGAAAGCTGCCAAGGCCCTTGTAGAGAAGAATGGCCGTCAATTACAGCAAGCCCCGGCGGCCCACGTCGAGAAGCCGCTCAATCTGTTTGACTTCGTCGGGTGGCTCACGGACCAGACTAAGAAGCGGGCGCGCTTCCGCATCAACACAGAGTCAGACAAGTACAAGACGCTCGTCCTGAGCCACGTCGTGGCACAGACAGCGCCCGTATGCCCAGAAACGCTCCTATGCGACGTGGCCATTCAGGCTCTCTTCAGCCTTCAGCCGGAGTGGAAAATAGATGAGACACAGCCGGTGGTGCGAGATCTGGTCTCAACTACGCCCATCTGCGCAGATGCCTCTCGCGTCCTTTATGTCGAGTTCTCTGCGCTGGACAACAAACTGATGCAATGGGGCGTACACTTCTTCAGCATCGACAAGGACGCGGCGGTAGAGCAGCCGCAAACACACGCCGAAGCTTGCGTCGACATGCGTCCGGCCACCGAAGCCGCCCACGTGCAGGAATTCACCCGGTTCGGGCGTCTCGTCAGCCACGTTCGGTGCCGGGAGCTTCTTGATCTCAGCCTCGCTGAGGAAGGTGTTGAGGTGCTGCAGGGACGCCAGCTCTACCGCGCTCTCACCCCCGACGTCGACTATGGCGACGTCTACCGCGGCGTTCGCTACATCGTGGGACGTGGCACTGAGTGTGTTGCGGACGTCAAGCTCGATCGCCACCACCGGCAGAGTGAGGCGTGGCTCGACGTGCCGCTGACTGAATCCTTCGTCCAGGTTGGAGGAATCTGGTTGAATGCAATGACGGATAGGCAGCCCAAGGACGTTTACGTGGCTGCTGGATTCGAAGTGGCCATGCGATCGCCCAAGCTCAGGGCCGCCGATCGCGCTAGAGCTGAGGCCTGGCATGTTTATGCCCGTTTTACGGCCGAGGACGAAGGTGCTACAGACTATACAACGGATCTTTTTGTGTTCAACGCGGACACGGGGGCGCTCTCTGAGGTCATTCTGGGTGTGAAGTACCAATGCCTTGCCAAGGCAGCTGTGGTCGAGATGCTCATCACTGGTGGGACCAAAAACGATTTGGTGGTTCGAGACAGGGCTCCGGTTGCGGTCACTCCTACGTCTTTCTCGCCCTCTGCCGCCGTCGTGAACACAGCACATGTCCAACCCGAGTGCAAGTCTAAGCGGGCAAATAAGCAGAAGCAGCAGTCGGACAAGAAGGAGGCGGCGGCCGAGGCTGAGACCGAAACAAAGCTAGGCCGGCGGGACATGACAGAAGAGGTGCGCAATCTTGTGGTCAACATATCGGGCGTCGAGACCGACGAGCTGGGGCTCGACACAGAGATGGCCGATGTAGGCATTGACTCGCTGATGGGTATGGAACTTGCTCGCGAGGTCGAGAGGGCCTTTGGCTGCACTCTTGACCATGCTAAGCAGTTGGAGGCGACAAGTCTGCGCAAGTTTATTGCCCTTGTTGAAGAAGCAATGTTTGGAACAGAGACTGAGATTCCTCGCGCCCCGGCCGTAAAGGAGAGGGTCGAAAAGGTGAAGAAGGCGCCGGAGGCAAAGAACTCCACACCAGGCCACCGCGATATGACTAAGGATGTGAAGAACCTTGTTGTCAGCGTGTCCGGCATCGAGGCCGACGAGCTAGAGCTCGACACAGAAATGGCTGATGTAGGCATCGACTCACTAATGGGCATGGAGCTTGCTCGTGAGGTCGAGAGGGCCTTTGGGTGTACCCTTGACCACGCCAAACAAATAGAGGCAACCAGTCTGCGTAAGTTTATCGTCCTTGTTGAACAGGCAATGTTTGGATCAGACGTCCCTCGGGCCTCTGCCATCGATGACGTCGAAAGTGTGGACGAGGAAGACTCGCTAGACGACTCGCTGGTTGCCGTGGACGAAGACCCAGAGTCGTTGAGCGACGATTCCAACGATATCCAGCTCACTCCCCCGAGTGGAATGCGCACGCCCCATACGATGACAACGACGGCGCAGGCCACGGCCACGGCCCCAGCTACCAGCAACCTCAGCCTGTCGCCCTCCATGGTACTCGACTCTTTCGCCGAGATCAAGATGGCGGCAGACCAGCTTCTATGCGAATACGAGATTGCCGGCACCGAAAAGACGGTCATGGCTGGCAACAACCGCCTGT
Source organism: Beverwykella pulmonaria (assembly GCA_001599595.1). Classification (NCBI taxonomy): domain Eukaryota; kingdom Fungi; phylum Ascomycota; class Dothideomycetes; order Pleosporales; family Melanommataceae; genus Beverwykella; species Beverwykella pulmonaria. The sequence goes on along the minus strand of BCHH01000018.1, from coordinate 21,793 downwards.
GCACGGCCCTCATCGTTGAGGCCCTGGACGAGCTGGGCTGCAACCTCCGCGCCGCCAAAGCCGGACAGCCCGTCGAGCGGATCCCGTTCGTGCCCAATCAAAGCCGCCTGATGCAGTGGGTATGGGAGTTTCTGGAGCGTGATGCCCGCCTAGTAGATATCGACGCCGCAACCGGCAAGCTCACTCGCACCCACATGAGCGTGCCGTCCAAAACAAGCGACGCCATCCTCGACGAGCAGCTCAAGCATTACCCCAACTTTGCGACGCCGAGCCGTCTGGCCCACTTCGCCGGAAAGAAGGTGGCGGGCGTGCTGAGCGGCAAGACGGATGGGCTCCGCGTGCTGTTTGGCAGCCCCGAGGGCAGGGAGCTGATGGAATCTCACGAATGCGACCAGCCCTGGAACCGCATGCATTATACTCAGATCCGCGACGTGATCAAGGGCATCGCAGAGCGGGCTCGTCTTGGCGAGCAGCAAGAGACGCTCAAGGTGCTCGAGATGGGCGCCGGCGTAGGCGCCATCACGCAGGTCCTGGCACCTTTCCTGGCATCGCTGGGTGTTCCTGTCGAGTTCACCGTCACTGACCCCTCGTCGACTCTGGTCGCCGGGGCTCGCCGTCGCTGGGGGGAGCAATATCCCTTCATGCGCTTCGCCGTCCACGACCTGGAGAAGGCGCCGGCCGCGAAGCTACGGGACCAGCACATCCTTGTGGGCAGCGCGGTCCACGCCACGCGCAGCCTCCTCGACACCCTGGTCCATATGCGTGAGGCCCTGCGGCCAGATGGTGCCCTCTTGATGTTGGAGATGACCGAGGGCGTGCCCTTTGCCAATCTCGTCTTTGGGTCGCTCGAGCGATGGTGGCTCTTCGACGACGGACGCACCGCCGCCCTCGTGCCGGCCGAGCACTGGGAGCGCAAGTTGCACGCTGCCGGCTTCGGCCACGTCGACTGGACCGACGGAGACTTGCCTGAGCACGCGTACCACAAGGTCATCGTGGCCATGGCGAGCGGCGACCAAGGACCGCGGCTGCCGAAGCCTGCGCCCGCGCCCGCCTTCGGTATAGACAAGGGCGACGTGGCGGCCCGCACCGCGACGGCAGAGGCGCTCGCGGCCAAGTACTCTGAGGCGTGGGCCACCCCTGCTCTCCAAGTTAAGCACGCAAAGCTCGAGAAAGGCGGCAACGGTAGCAACGGCGGCAGCGGCCTGGCACCCAAGCTCGGGGACGTCGTCCTAGTGACGGGCGGAACGGGCAGCCTGGGCTGCCACATCGTGCAGTCGCTCGCCGAGAACCCCACGGTGGCCCAGGTCGTCTGCCTCAACCGCCCCAGCGCCGTCGCCGCAGACAAGCGGCAGCACGACGCTATGCGCATGCGCGGCATCGCCCTGACGCCCGGCTCGCGCGCAAAGGTGCGCGCCCTCGCCACGGACATGGCACAGCCCGCGCTGGGTCTACCGCCCCACGAGTACGCCTGGCTCTCGCAGCACGCTACCCACGTCGTGCACAATGCCTGGCCCATGAGCGGGACGCGCCCGCTCACCGCCTTCACCTCGTCGCTGCAGGCCATGCGCAACCTGCTGGACCTGGCGCGCGACGTGGCCGTCCGGAACGACCACCGTCGCCTCGCCTTCCTGTTCGTCTCGTCCATCGGCGCTGTCGGCTGCTCTCCCGGACCCCGCGTGCTCGAGGAGCGCTTCCCGCTAGCCGCCGCGCTGCCGAACGGGTATGGCGACGCCAAATGGGTGTGCGAGCGGCTGCTAGACGCAACGCTGCACGAGTTCCCGCTGCTCTTCCGCGCGGCGGTGGTGCGCCCGGGCCAGATCGCCGGGTCGAGCACGAGCGGCTTCTGGAACCCCGACGAGCACTTCGCCTTCATGGTCAAGTCTGCGCAGAGCCTCCGCGCGTGGCCCGCCTTCGGGGGAACCCTCCTGTGGACGCCCGTCGACCACTGCGGCGCCGTCGTCGCGGAACTCGCGCTCAACCCCGCAGCCGTCGGCCCCGTCTACCACATGGACAACCCCGTAGGCCAGCCCTGGCAAGACGTCAACCCGGTCCTGGCGCGCCTCTTGGGCGTCCCCGCGGGCGCGATCCTGCCATTCAGGGACTGGATCAAGAGGGTGAGGACGTCGCCGCTTGTGGCCGAGACGGAGAACCCGACCGCGAGGAACGGGATGGCGGATTTCTTGGAGAAGAACTTCGAGAGGATGAGTTGTGGTGGGTTGGTGCTGGACACGACGCGGGCGAGGGAGCACAGCGTTACGATGGCGGCGGAGGGTCCCGTGTCGGAGGAGGTTGTGGGCAGGTACGTGGAAGCGTGGAAGAAGATGGGGTTCTTGAATTAAGGGGTCCCGACTCCTGTACTCACCGTGTCTTTTCTCTCTCTCTTTGCTTTTTTTTAGTATCTTCAAGTCGGTTTTGGGGTCTTGATGTTGTTATATATGCTGTGGTGGAGCAGAGTGTGGGCGCGCACTCACGTGCTCCCACAGGTCACCTGACTGGTTGAAAAGGGTCCCGATCCAACATCGGGAACAATCCTGACTTCGAACAACAACCGACACATGATCGGGGTTCGATACTCTTGTACATTCTCACACTTGTATTCTTATATTCATTTATTGGGTTATCCACTCCCCCACAATGCATCGTTTTTTTAATCAATCTGTTAAGAGGTATATCGTAGAGTAGAGGTTACAATCAAGGGAGATTTAAGAGACTTGTCAATCACTGTGTGGTGCCACAGCATTACTCTGGAATGGAGCATGTATGAGGTGAGACTGAGGATTGTGATGGTTGATATCGTGAACGTCTAGCCCTCCCGAGGGGAGGGGGATAGGACATCCCACGGCCGGCTGGTTAGCTTCAAATTATCTGGCAGAGTCTTTAACGTACAATACAATCCAACCGATCCACCAAGTAGAGTATCTTTCTCCCCGCGGGCATGTGGTAGGTGTGAGTACCTAGTCTAGCTAGCTGGTCCCCCTCTTGCTTGTCACAGATTGCGTGCATTGACCAAAAGTATGTAAGGGTAACGTATGTAGAGTAGGCGTGTGTGCTTGTGTGTTCCTGGCACTTGCAGAGATTTTTGAATCTACCGCATAATCTGGCACAAATGACCTATACTAGGCTCTTTTAGGAAGGTTGGTCCTCGAATCAGATGGCAGCTGGTGGGGCCGTTTATTGCTTTGTAATCGCGGGGTCCTGCCTAGCGCCTCCTCAATCTCGTTCTCCGCACCATACACATACGCCTGGTGTTCTTCGTCCTCAATACTCTCAATCGTAATCTCCTTATCCTCCTCCTTCTCTAGCTGCTTAAGAGGATCTACGGCGTGTGTCTCCCACCCATCAAACGAAGCAACTGAGAGGTCCTTTATCTTTAGCATATGATCCTCGCTGCCATTTGGATTAAAAGATATCCTATACTGTTGGAAGCTTTTCTTAACAAGGTCCTCGTTTAAACGGCCCTAAGCAGCTGCCACAGCCTGGGTTGTGAGTATTCTCTGCTGAGATGGGTTCCAGGTTTCCAATCCGCCTACGGCCATTGCTTCTGTCTGGGGCTCCGTCTCCTCTCTTAGCAACGATTTAAAGGCCCCATTTATAGCAGTGTCTAATAGTTGAATAAGGGACGTACAGCCAGAGGGAACTACAGCTGGAATATTGTGGTTGTCCCTTAATAACTGCAGTATCGCTGGCGTGCGATGGAAAGACGCCTGATCAAAGACCATAATGTAATCCTGAGCTCTTTCTGTGCGGAGAGGAATAAACTCCTTATTTATCCATTGAATTAACAGCTCCTTATTGTTGTATGCCTTTGGATTGAACTCCACTGTTACGCCGCTGTCATAAAGGTGTTTCTCTTTACCCTTAATCTGCGAGCTCTCCCCAGCAACGCTATGAAAGATAAGCTTTGGTTTAATACTCTTCTGGCCGTCAGCAAATATATAAAGGATTAAAGTTGCCTGTCGTTTGCTCCATCCACTACGGAGCGATCTCCCTGCCACAGTATTAGCGCTGACAAAGTTATAGGTATAGCTATCTAGATACTTAAAAGGTATATGCGCTCTGTCAAAGTTTAGTATCGCCTCTAGGGTAAAACGATTGCCTGAAGCACCCCACGAGTTCTTCCTTATAAAGCGGAGGAAAGAGTTGATCATCCTAAGCTGATTGGCAGGCAATTTCTGGGCCTGCTTTGTAAGACGACGACGAGCTATACCCTGCCGCTTTTGAAAGCCTACCAACCAGCTATAGGAGAAGGTGAACTCCAAACTGACGCCGTAGGTTTGATTAAACAGCCCCTTTGATTCCCGCTGGAACCAGCCCCGTGAAACCAATTGGTTAGTCGCATACCGCGCCTTGAAACGATTAAGCAGCTCTAGTTCTAATGCATCTAACGCTAGGACTTATCGCCCGCCTGCTACCTTTTTTGGACTGCAGTATATCATCTCTTGTTTCCCACCATCTGGAAATGTTTTTTGTAGGGATATTAAACAGCTCTGCTACTTCAATGTTGGTTAATGGCTGAAGATTGCCCTCAAGCTGCAACCCTTTTCGTACTTTAACGTGGGACCGAAAATCCTGTATCCATGTTCGACGATCCGCAATATAATCAATGACTCGAAGCTTCTGTTGTAAGCAGGACACTCTGTCACGTGGATATGCCACTGACTAATCAGTCCGTCATATATATATATCAGCTGTACATATATCACATACAATACACATCTTGACACCTTTTCCTCCATCCTCCAGCTTACATCTGTTCCCGGGTATAGGAGTGGTAGCGAGGTCGCTTTGAAGGCGGCGGCTCATGCAGCTTCTGAGTATTCCCAAAGCCCTCCTTAGGGCAAAGACCAGGACGTTTCCTTGGAATAGGAATTCTTTCAGCAGCTGCACTATCTTCTACTGTATGAAAGCGACGCTTGTTGGGGGATATGTTCTGGAGCGCAGGGCGAGGAGTCGATTGTACAGGCACAATGGGGGCAAGAGAAGGAATAGAAGCTTCAGCAGATGATGATGTATCAACCCAGATAGCAAGGCCTGATTTAAAACGGCCCCGAGGTATGGCAAGGGTAGAGAGGAGGATGAATTTACGGCTCCAGGTACCTAGATACCAAAAGAGGCAACAAGGGCCCGAGCGTTTTTTATGCCAAGGTAAATTCATGCTGATTAAACGGCCCCACCCGCTGCCATCTGATTCGAGGACGAACCTGCCTAAAAAAGCCTAGCATAGGTCATTTATGCCAGATTATGCGGTATGTACTCATACCCACCTTAGTAAACACCACTAGTCTGAGAATCACGTGCATGCAGCACAACATCAGAGTCAATCAAACTCACCAGGTCCGTTAAAAAGGTGGGTCCTTCCAATCAAAAGTTGGTGGCAAAACACGTGATTCTCGGACTACCGGGGCGCTGGAGTATGTATGAATGTAAACAGCACCTTCGCTAATTTGTCCAATGGCAGCGTCCCTTGTCGTGGGACACCTCACCTGAGGTCCCGACTCAAATTGAACCTCATCTTTGACAGGACCTAAGATATCGACCCAACTAGTCAATCCCTGACAGATACCTAACTTAAGCCGTGCTTCTACATAGTGATGCCTAGGCGTGCGTTGTATTGTGGCATGGGCGGTACGATCTAGTACGGCGGTCCGATCCAATTCCATCGTACCGAAAGTTCGTAAAAAAAGCCAGCAGATTAATGTAGATTTTCCAGACGCCCAACTCAAGGAGCGCCTTATGCCTTTTTCATCTTCAACCCCACCCTCTTCCCGACGAACTCGCTCTGCAACCCTTTCTCCAAGTCGGTCGCAATGAAGTCCATGGGATCCTCCAAAGACGTCGCGTATCCACCCGCGAGACCGAAGACGTTCAGGTACGGCCCGAGCAGTGGCACCCATTTGAGCGTGTCGCGCCACTCGGGCGGGGAGTTCGCGCTCGCGACCACGTTCGCCGCCGAGCAGTCGTCCGGCGGGGGGATGCGAATCTCCTTGTGCTTGGGGCTCATCTGGTTGGCGCAGAACAGCGACCACGCGATGTCGCCCTCGTTCTGCTTCCGGATGAGCGCCAGATTCTCCTTGTGCTCGGGAAACATGGGCATGTAGTCGCCGATGAGGCGACCCGGGACGGCGCTGTCGAGTACGGGGAATCCGGACATGAGCCAGGCGCGGATTGCGGGCCCGCTGCGCTCCTCGCGGGCTTCCACGATGGCGGCGACGACGGCGGCGAACGCTCTGTTGTACTCGCCAGTCTTGGAGCGGCCGAGCATCTGCGCGACGCCCGCAGCATGGAAGACGGCGTCGCAGTCGTGCGCGAGGATTGCGGCCTTCAGCGCGGACTTGTCCAGGACCGAGCCGACGACCACGTCAGCCAGGACGGCGCGCTTGTCGGGCGCGAGTTTGCCGGGCGAGCGGACGTAGGCTACGACGGTGTGGCCGTGCTTGATCAGGGCAGGCAGGGCACGGCTGCCGACGTTGCCGGTGGCACCGAGTAAGAGCACCTTCATAGTTGTTTGGTTCAGCTACCGTATGGAGAAATAGCGTAGTACCAGATCGTAAGATTGTTTCCAGAAGCTACGGTAGGTTACATACAGCTGAGGGCATAGTATAGTATATACCTGATTGTTTCCAGCCAAGGATTACCTAATCGGCTCGCGAAGTCCCCGTGGAATTTATGTACGGAAAACAGCCCACGACAGGGATGCGCATCCCTGAGAAAAGGGACCGCATTCCTGTCAAATCCTCAGCGAGCGGGTGTCAAGGTGTGTATGTGGCTTGGACTTACGAGCCGTACCGCCCTGCCCGAAGGATGCACTAATACACACTTTTAGGGCTGTGCTGCCGTTTTCTCGTATGTACACCCACTCTGGCTAAGAGGGTAGCGCGAGGGGAATCTCTCCAGGGGTGTATTGTACATAGCTTTTACTTGCACATGCATAATTCTGGGCGTCGGGCGTTGACCGAAGCACTGAGACCAGCAACTTGGCCACCCCTGCAGCGCCGTGGGATGGGTCATCTCGTATCAAGCACAGAGCCAAGATTACTCATTTTCATCCACGTGCGTAGATGTGTAGTCGTCGTCTGTGGGTGATCTCAGGGCTTAAACCGGTGCCAGAACATACGGGTGAGTGCCCGGGCTCTTGTTGCTGAGAAGTCTGGACGCTCGACGGAGGCCTCGAATCCAACCGTTAAATTTCCATGTTTGGTACGCTCACGAATAACAAATCAACCAGCATGCCAGTGTTTCCATCGACGGGCTTGAAGACAGTTCAGGTATGAATGTCCTGCAAGATCTCATCAAACATAACACTCTCCCACTGTATGTTGTCCCAATCATAGCCTGATGTTACACATCCGAAATCGTCGACGCTCCGCTCTGGCAACATATCTATGGCCTCTCTCCTCTCTTCGTAAACGCTGTCATGGGCATCGGTCAGCGGGCTCCCCCTGCCTGCCGCCACGGCGACTATCTTACACCATTTCTCGACCCTAGCCTTCTTCATCTTCGAATGTTCTGCAGCAAAGTCCCATGTATCATTCTCCCAATCCAACCCCTGCGCCGCGGCCATCTCCTTCTTTGCGGCCTCGAAGCGAGCTCCCATGGTGTCCAAGATGCCGAGGACATCAACCTGAAGATGGGGTTTCGCTGCGACATCGGCCCTGAGCATGTTGAGTATCTGTGCGGACGCGACTTGGGTGAATAGTGAGGCTGGAGGTCTCGACAAGCTCAGATCTGGACATGAAGGCACGCCGCTGAGCGCAGGCGTTGGTTGCCAGGGACCCGTGAATTCTTTCTGCGACAAGGCCGAGCCGGCACTGGAAAGCTTGACCGCGCTGGGCCCGGCCACTCTTACCCATCGAGAGAGCATCATGGCGCCATGAACCAATTGGGTGTAGGCGGGCTGAGGCATGTAGAAGTAGGAGCAAACCGGGATGGCAAGCCAATTCTCGAGCCAGGCCTTGAGTGCGGCAGTGAAATGTGAGAAGACATCAGCTATCGGCACGCCTGAAAGCTGGAGCGAGGCGAAGGATTGAGATTCCGCATCTGGTAGGTGTGAACCTGCCAGTAGAGGCGCAAAGATCCGCAGGTATGCACTATTGTGATAGCAAGATAGAAAGTCTGGGCTCGCAGACTGGGTTAGCGAAGCACTGGCGGCGTCATTTTTTTTTAAATATTTGGGGAATCTTACAATCGGATTTAAGATGAGGGGGTAGTGCGTTCCGGAGGCTGTCTAGCTCAACTCGGAATGCCTCCAAGCGCGCCATTGATGAAGGCTCAGGCGAACCTTGCTGTTCGTCCACCGGTGAATCACTACTATGGAAGTGGAAGATTCTCTCGGTGAGTTTCTGGGTGCGGACCAACTGTATGGCAAGTTGATCTGTCTTGTATTCTCTAGCATCTTCAAGATCTTTGAGGCATTGGTCCATATATTTGGTGTATCTTGTGAATGCTAACTGTTTCACGACGAGGCCAGCACTGCTATCGAGTCAGTTTTGTCCTTTATGAAGCTCCATTCAGGCGTTGCGAGACTCACTTTGAGCTCATATACCAGACGCCAAGTAGCGCCCTCTTCTCTTCGTTCGTTCTGGACACGGGCTCCTCGGCACGTACCAAAGGCAGCTGACTCCTCTGTTGAGACTTGGGGCATGTACTCAAATCTAGATCTTCTACCAAGCTGACTGCTAGGCGGATCAGATTGTTGAACTGCGCATGAGCCATGCAATGGTAGTGGTAGGATCCTAGGAAAACCAGAATGCCTTGGAGGAGATCCAACGAGCGCTCAGATCTCACAAGTATGGCATTAGAGATATGTTCCATAACAGCGCGGCTCTGTCCCCTCACCAATCGAAGATGGCGGACGGAAGCTACCATTCTGATTACCTTCATGAGAAATGGACGACTTGCCTGCAGTTGTCTTGGCGTTGTGCCAGCTGGAATGATGACAAAAGGCAACGGACCAGACAGCTGATTCCTGTAGATGGACAACAAAGTCTCGTCAGACTCCACGGGGACAAGATCGTCCATGTCTATTGTTGCCATGCAGGTGCATGTTGGACCCGTGGGTGCGCTAGGGGTGAAGTCATGCGCTGGGGTGTTCGGAGCAGTTTCGAGCTGGCTTAGAGTGACTTGAGCTTGGGGTGAGGTGCTAATCGATGATGCCGAATGGTTGTTTGCGAGGTAACGCAGACTACCATTTTCCCCTCCGGGCGTCCTCGATGAGTAAACCAAATTATTTAGTCCCCCTTCCGGCAGAGCCATTCTCGTGTCATAACTGGCACTGGTCAGGCAGAGTCAACAGTGGGTCCAACGTGGATGAGTATAAAGCAGTTTAGCGGTTGAATATCGGTTGAACCCTGACGAAAAGAATCGGGTAGGGATAAGGGCAGTGGTACGGGCAGTGAACTCCCTAGGGGCAGAGCTCATGCCCACCCCACGCTATTGCAAGGTGTTGATGGGCAAAGAGCATAACAGGGCATGAACATGGACTTACGAGGACTTAGCTTGTCTCTTCTTCCTTGGACCAGAAGTTTGACCCACGCAGTCTTTCTCCAAACTTCGGCATCGATCACATTGTTGTAACCCCGAAGACTGGGTGCGAATGCAGCGTGTCTTTGCTGTCGCACACGGAGCGCAGGCCGCGCCCCATCTGGCGCTACGACCCGTCTTTGGTCTGTCCATCTTAACTCGACTCTGCAAACATTCGTCTTGGACTTTACCGCGGAATCGTGGCGGCTTCTGGGAGCATACCGTTGTCGTAGGATGCACACGCCGGGGAAAATAAAGATCACGTTGGTTTCGGAGTCCTCGGAGTTGGCGGCAAATTCCGCGGAGTTTTTCTCCGGATCTTCCCAGGATTCTGCACGTTTTCGGGGCTTATCCTTTCAGCTGCAGCCACGGCTGCATTTCACCAGATCTTTAAGCGACCTTTACTGGGGTAGATGGGCTAATGCTTAGGACAGCGCGACGCCCGATTCCTATCACCAAAACTACTACTAGCATTTCAAGCTGTATAGCTCTATATAAAAGGTATCATTATAAGATAAGATAAGCGAAAAATAAAGTTATAACGTACTCTATAAGCGAGCCGCTCATACAAGCGAGCCGCTCACCTCAAAACACACCAAAATTTCGATATTTCACGTCTAATTATCTCAACAACCACGAGATAATAAGTTATAAAACCTAAATTTAAGACTCATATGTATATCTTGCGGCCTTTGTTTAAGTTATATAGTATTTACCTTTGCTATTATTAAGATACAATAGTATAGCCTTATTTTCGCCCCCAAATTTTATTATCTTAACACCTACATGCTTAATTACTATAAGGCCTCTAAAGGAGCTGTAGGAAATATATAAAAAGTGTTGATTCCAATTTTAATAGTTTATTATCGCATGGTTGTTGAGATAATTAGATGTGAAATATCGAAATTTTGGTGTGTTTTGAGGTGAGCGGCTCACTTGTATGAGCGGCTCGCTTATAGAGTACGTTAGAAGTTTCTTGTATCTATAGATCTAAGAAATAGATTTGAGCATTAATTGGCTACTGAGTGGAATGAGGGCTTAGTCTGTTGAAACATATATCTTAGTGACCTTTTCCTCAGCACCTTGTCCCTCATCAACCGAACCGGCTTTCCTCTCAGCCACTAACGCTTCCTTCTGCTTGATCTCGAGAATATTATGCCAACCTAAGCCCCAGCAAAACGCAAGCGCTCCCGCCGCCAGGCCCACGCCCAAATACATGACGCGGTCGATGCTCTTGGCAAACGAGTCCAGCAGCGCCTGCAGCGCTGCCCCCGAGAGGCCCAGGCTGTGCACGCTGCGGGCGCCCGCGCCGATGACGAAGTCAGGCGCCAGGCCGATCACGGACGCGTTTTTCAACAGCAGCTCATGAAGACTGTTGTTGAAGATGACGTTGGCGACGATGAGCCACACAGAGCTACCGAAGGTCTGCACGGTCAAGACGATGGCCATTGCCTGGGGCACTTGGCGCAACGGCACGAGGTTCTGCACCGCCATGTAGGGCTATTTGGTAGTCATGTCAGCGTATGTACCTTTAATGAGCTTGGGGGAAGGATGTGGAGTCTTACGCTGCTGTTTCCAAACACGCTGCCCACGCCGTACAAGATTTGATAGCCGATCCAGCGTGCCGTAGACGTCGTGGGAGAAAGGGTCGATAGGAGCCCGTATCCGACAGCGGAAATGCACGGGCCAATGATTGCCATGGGGAGATAGTAGCCCGTAGTCTGGGTGAGGCCGCCGGCTGTCACCATGGACAGGAGCATGCCGAGCGTGGTGGGCAGCATGTGGACACCGCTCTGCAGCGGGGTGTCATCCTTGACGGACTGGAAGTAGATGGCGAGATAGTAGTCGGCCACGAGCATGACGCCGTAGTTGAATAACCCCGTTATGGCGGCCGCGCGGATGATGCCGCTCCGGAGCATGGCCCACGGCACCATGGCGGCGTCGCCTTGGTGATACTCCCACGCGAGGAACACCGAGAAGCTGACAGTTCCCCCGACAATCAGGCCGATGACGACGGAGCTGTTCCATGCGAACTGGTTCCCGCCGTACTGGAGCCCCAAGAGGAACATAAGCACGCCCCCGCTGATGAGCACGAAGCCGACGAGATCCAGCGACTTGACGGCCGTGGCGAGCACGCTCCGCCAATGCGGCTTCACCTCGGCCTCGGGGATCGTGTTGAGGAGGAAGGCGACGGTGATGATGGGGAAGAGGCAGAGGTTGAGGTAGAAGCACCACCGCCAGGTGGCGTGGGTGTCGGAGGTGAATGCGCCGCCGATGAGGGGACCGCCCGCGATACCGAGCTGCCCAAGGCCCATGATGGCTCCTAGAATGGCCGGTCGCTTGTGCAGGGGGAGCACGTTGGCCACGATGGTCATCATGCCAGTGAAGAGGCCCGCAGAGCCGATGCCGGCAACGGCGCGCCCCACGATAAACATGTTTGACGAGGTAGCGGCGCCGCTCAAGGCGGAGCCAATCTCGAAGATCAGGAAGAAGACCAGGAAGGACCACCGGATGTGGAAGAAGGTATAGATCTTGCCAGTCAGGGGCGTACAGGCGGCGCTGGTCAGCTGGTAGGCGCTGGCGTACCAGCCGACGTCGATGAGCGCGTTGAACCGATTTGTGACGGCCGGCGTCACCGTGGACATGATGGCCATATCTAGGAAGACAAGGAAAAAAGACACGGCTACGGCAGCCAGGATGGAGATGAGGGCGATGCCCTCTGGATAGGCGTCATGCTCGTGGCCGGCCTTGCGCTCCGAGACGACGGCAGGGTCCGCAGCGTCAGTCAAGCTCGCCGTCTGTCGTGAGGAGCTTAATTCGAGCCCAGCCTCGACGTCGTCGATCCGGGACGGGTGCTTGGGTTCCGTCATCTTGGCTTCGATGGTCGCTAGCGTGTGAAATATCCAAAAACCAATCGCAAAAATTCAGAACCAATCCCGATTAGACTTGACAGCCTGCCGGCGTCTTGGAGGATTATATATACTATTCATTTTCAGGACGTTCCCCTCCGCATAGTCGGTCTCTATCCTAAGCCTATCGGGGTGGACGGAATAATGACCGGAGTTAACGAGCAGAATTCTCCGGATATCGATTAGGAAAAATCTCCGCGGAATTTTCGTCTGGGTCTAGTGAGGCGGATACCACGAAAGGGGACAAAGACAGCACAGAGCTGTAGGTGAGAGGGTACGCAGCTTTACTTCTCCACTCAACTGCCTTTTGATAGACGCTCGGAGCTTATCAACTTGAGCTCCAGGATACGCTTCCACGAGAACAAACTTCCACAACTACAAACAAATCGATCATTATGGCTACCAAGGGTATTCCATCCTCGTTTCGCAGCTGGCAATACATGTCCACAGCAGGTGGCCTCGAGAAAAACCTGACACTGAACAATGTTCCTATGCTCCAGCCCCAGGCCAACCAGCACCTGGTTCGAATTCTTGCCGCTGGTCTTAATCCAGCTGACTACAGACTTTCCGAATTCCAATTCCTCCATAGGGTGGCCTTTCCCAAACCTGCGTCTCCAGGAAATGACTTTGCTGGCTATATTGTCAAGCCTGCGCCAGGTTCAACGCTCAAGCCAGGACAACTCGTGTTTGGATGCGCCGGGACAGTCTTTATGTACGGAGGGGCTATGTCAGAGTATGGGATTGCGCTTGTCAACCAGACAGTGCCTATACCGACAGGATTATCCATCATCGATGCCGCCGGCATCGCTATGGCTGGGCTCACTGCTTATTCATCTATCTTACCTTACTCCAAGCCGGGCTCGCGAGTCCTCTTGAATGGCGGATCGGGAGGGGTGGGAGGTTTCGGTATCCAAATTGCCAAATGTCAAGGACGCCATGTGACTGTGACCTGCTCTACTGCCAATGTCGCGCATTGCAAATCTCTAGGTGCCGACGAAGTCATCGATTACAAGACACAGAACGTGTTACAGGCTCTCAAAGACTCGCCGTACAAGTACGACCTTGTTGTAGACTACGTTGGCAACGATCACAATCTGTTCTGGGAAGCGGACGCATACACGAGTCCTGATGCGAAATTCGTCACAGTGGCAGTGAGTCACCATTTGACCTTTGTACAATTTATCATGATGGCGGAATACATGCCAACATTCCTGAGTGGTGCAAAAAGACAGCATCTAACTGTCTTCGGCAAATCTGATCGTGAAACCCTCTCGCAGATTGCTGAGTGGATGGTTGAGGGCAAGGTTAAGCCTGTTATTGACTCAAAGTACAAGTTTGAAGATTTGAGGGAAGCATACCAAAGATTGAAGACGGGCAGAGCCAGGGGCAAGCTAATTCTCGAGTGTGCACCAGAGGGAGAGTATGCGGCATAAAAGAAACATTTGTGCGTTCAACTTAACTCGTCGCGACGCCTATACTATTTACGAAATGATGCTCAATGTAGAGGAGCAGCTCGACTTCCATGGAAAGGTACCTGGATCAGAGTCTCTTGAATGTAGCTAATTATGTAGATAAATCGTAGATGAATCTTTGCTACCCTGTTTCTTTCATTTCACACATTCTCCCATTTTCAAGATGCTCTTTAAGGCATATCTCCTTCAGTTGGTAACTCCTGAAACGCACGTTCCTAGCTTGATAATTTGATATCACTGTCCAAATTTTGGACGGATTTGTCCCTATTAGACGTTACATTTATTCAGATTGTTAAACATATATAGTAGTAAAGCTGCATTTGATAATCTCTTTGCTAATTTATGTGCCTACACGTAGATAACTCATTTATCAATGGTCACTTCCAAGACCGATAAAGCGCTACCAAATGGCTGGACCACATTGGCCAAGTGCAATCCGGCATCAGCATCCGCAAGCAATGCCTTCCAATCATGCAGATCCCGTTCCTTACTGTTGAACGTCTGGAGCATGGTCATATCTCTGACCCGGACGAGACGCTCAATAGACACAGGTACCGACCCGGGCTTGGGAAGCACGGTATCCATGATAAGGAGCTTCGAGGTCGGCCTATCCTTCATTGCATCGACGAGATTGCGTACAATCTTTGCCGCTTGCGCGTCCGTCCAGTCATGCAAGACCGTCCTTAGGAGATACACATCCGCGCCTCGTACAGGCTGTTTTTCCATGAAGTCATGTCCTTGGAAGGTGATGCGTGCCGCGAGCGACGCCTTATCTGCTGATGAGTTCAACATTTTCCGTCCATTTTCCGCATTGGCCGGCAGCTCTTGTACTACCAATTTGAGATGCGGGAACGCCTCTGCAATCGCAATAGCCGCGTCGCCCGTCGATCCTCCAACATCCACGACGACGCCATCTTCGCGGATGCCCTCCCACGCGAAACCGGCCGTCAGGTGACGCAGTGACACGGTGTCGCTACTTCGTACGTTGCGCATGTATGCCGAGAACTCGGCCATCTTGTCTGGGTTGCGCGAGAGATAGTCAAAGAATGGCAGGTCAGTGTCTAACGCGAGGTTGAACGCTGTCTCGTACGGCTGGGTCGAGTCGGGCCCCCACTTTAGGGCAGCAGCGGCCATATTCTGGGCTACGGGTGCAGAGCCACCGCACATGTGTGTGGCGTAGGAGTAGACGACTGGGTCGCGAGCCAGAAGTGCTGAAGTGGCCGAGTGAACCACAGATCCTCCATCAACATCCTCTCGGAAGAGGCCGGTGGTCATGCTCATGTGAATGATGACCTTGAGACGTTGCACAGAGACTTTCGAAGCAGTGGAGAGAGCATCATAGCTAATCGAGGCATCGAGGGGAACAAAGTGAAAAATCTTGTATTGGCAGAGCCAGGTCAGGCAGGAGATGTATTGGAACTGAGGAGTCAGAGCGGGAACCGAACAGAGGCTTAACGATATTGAAAACACTTACACCGGTGGCCAGGTTGGGTAAGAAGTCGCTGGGCCCTGTCGCGAGTTGAAAGAGCTCAAGCGATGCTGCAAGGAGCTTCTGTCTTGCCAATTGAACGTTTGGTGGTGCATTTACAGGGATGATTACGCTGGGCCCATCGGCCTCGAAAGACGGCTGTGGGAGGTGGTTTGTCGCGAGGTACCCGCTCACGATGCCGGCATTCTCACTAATGGCCGAGCTCAATTGTTCGAGCGGTAATTTCTCAGAGACGCCATTCGACGGGGTGTCGATTTGCTGAAGAGACATACTGCAGAGACAGCCACCAAGTTGTTAACTCGAACAGGTCATGTCCTGCTCGAATATTTGTAGAAGCCATCCTCAGACTTGGATGCCGCAGGCACCTGTACGTCAAGTCCCGGAACCACCGCGGACGGACTAGATCAAGCTTACTCATACGGAGTATCGTATCTTTTATGCTGGAGCCACAGTCCCCGCACTCCGCAATAATAATGTATAAGTGGGGCATGGCACGGACAAAGTCCGAGAATTCCGCGGGAAGATTTGCACACGCCGCGCGTACATGAAATTCCCATACTCAACCTATATGATCCGGCACTTAAATAGATAGACTGAGCATGACTACAATCAACAAGTACATCTCTATCCTTCTATCAAACACAAGCCACGAAAATGTCGCAGTCGTTTCCGCAAACCCTCCCCTCTCTCAGCCAGCGTGAGGCTATCGCCGACGCCCTGTACCGAGCCGCCATTGCTAGTGATCATCATGACTCCGCACTCTTCGACTCGGCCTGGGCCGGAGAAGACGTTTCAATGGAAATTCATGATGACAAAAAAAGAGTCATGGAGGGCCTCTCCCTGATTCGCACCAATGTTCTCAATAGAGTTGGTCCCATGGATACCACGCACAATATCAGCATGGTCCGTGTGAATTACCAGGATGGATCCGATATTGCTTCTCTTACTGCCACTTCAACAGCACAGCATGCGGCTCCCGGGACGGGCAGGGACCCAAACGGAACCAAGTACACTGTGGGCGGGGAGTATTCCGTTGACCTGATCAAGGACGAAGCGGGTATGTGGAAGATTAAGAAGTTGGTGTTGAATGTTATCTGGACCTCAGGCGATGCTTCATTGATGGGGGGGGGCCCCAAAAAGTAAACTCGGTTGCATAGGAGGTAGAGGGCGAGTGTTTCGGGAAGCAAGCATGATCTATTTACCTGTCTTTCTGAGTGTTACATGGCTGCAGCCGAAGTGATAATGCAGAGCCTCAACCTTCTTTTGCAAGACGGATCAATGGATTCGTAGTCGGAAAAACTGGTTGCCTAGTCTATGGGGATAGCCAAGTTCGTCCGTTTAACGTACTCCTAAATCAATGAATCCTAGGGTATCTGTCGCCACCTCGGCGG
Organism: Beverwykella pulmonaria; assembly: GCA_001599595.1. NCBI lineage: Eukaryota > Fungi > Ascomycota > Dothideomycetes > Pleosporales > Melanommataceae > Beverwykella > Beverwykella pulmonaria. The sequence continues at coordinate 5,013 of BCHH01000018.1, read as the reverse complement.
CGGTAGAGGTGAATTTTGTACAAAACACACTGATTAATTTTCTGTGTAACTATCTGACGCCGTTTAACTGCCTACTATTACACACATCTTGCAAGCTTATCTCTGCAACGGTAAGAACGGTATTTTAGTAATACGATGGTGCTACCGTACTCGCAAGGAGACCAGGCGCTCGGTCTTTTGAAACAACCGTGTAAGCAACACATCCTTCGGTAAACTCACCCAACGCGCCAAGACTGACGTCTTGGCCCTACGCAGCTCAACGTAACTTTGCTAGTCAATGAAACTTTACAACGCGCCTTCTTCTAATTTATCAAATTGTTAACCACAACCAACGTACGTGACAAGCGGGTGGGCACTGCAAGCCTTATTAGAACCCCAGGATCAACCGCCTGCAGGACTATAGCTATATATATTTTTATGTTTATATTTGTCGGTATACCCGCCCGTGAAATGGGAAGGTATCTAGGACGCTGTTAATCGACTGCCCGTGGGTTTCGCAGAACGCTAATCCACGGCGGTGCAAGAGCGCAGGGTACGGTAGAGAGAGTATGGATTGCTTGTGACCACGAATCTTCTACGTAGCAAGGGCTAGCAGCGACGTCGAAGTCCACTACTAGCTTGCCAATTGTAGGTTTTGATTCTCGGGTTCGTCCTCCTTCTAAATTGCCGGGGCCGTATATTTATGCCTGTGCGGATCTCGCTCGCTTAATTCACACAGTCCCCCTTCTGAGTCATTATTATCTACCGTGCAATCCACCGTAATACCAACAATATTCTTCTCATTAAAAATAAATATTATCTAGCTATAACTGTTGGTATTGTTGCAACAGCGGTGATACACTGCTGCAACAACTGCTGTTGTCAATTACGAACTGTGGGTTTGACGCTAGCTCAGCGTCTAAACCCCCACAGCCCTATAAAGCTACAACTCTAGATAGACTGCAAAAGGACGACGAAATTATAACTGAATATCCTACACCTGATATAGCCACCAGACTCTCCTAGACTGTTGGCCCGTATCACGTAGAATCAGTGACCCCGCTTCAACGGTGGATACACGATTGTGATCGTGATCCCCCCAAACCGATACACGATTGTGATCGTGATCACCCCCGAAACGGATACACGGTCGTGACCGTGATCCAGAAGTCGATACACGGTCGTGACCGTGATCGCAAAACCCCTTCCGCCAACCCCCCCGCAGCAACCAGTTCCTTCCAGTTACTGCCCCAGGAATCTTCAGCTCACGCTCAGCAACACCATTACGGTTGACTGTAGGTTGAGCAGGTTCGTGTCCATTTCACCTTACCGCTCCGACCTACCGCAGTAGGCCGAGTAGCCGGTATACCGACAATAACTTTACTAATATAAAAGAGACGTTAAAGTATAATCTTTAACCTTACTAGAAACACGTTTAGAACCTATTTTTAATACGCTTCTAACATGTTTTTAACATGTTTTTAGTAAGATTGAAGATAATACTCAGCCTTCACTTGAAAAGTGGTAAAACAACAGCTAAATTTATATACAATCAACTCCCAGTTATGCAATACAATTTTGACAGGCAATTTTGATTAGATATCTGAATTATCTGGCTATTGAGAGCGTTAATCTTTGGTTTTAACTAATTTTGGTTAGGACGCGCGAACGGTTAAGTAGCTAATTAAAGATTGTATAAATGGGAGTTGACTGTAATAAAGTCTATATAAAGGGAATGCAAAGATTAAATAAACTTTTCTTAAAAAACAGTCATTAAGGAACATGCTAAGAACGCATTTCAAACACATTTAGAAAGCGTTTATATAGAGCTAATAAATTTGTCACTTTTCCTTTTAAACTGTTTGCTGTACGTTGCAAAAATAAGGACGCTGTAAGATATTATAACTTTAAATCTTGCTCTATGTTAGTATATTGTTAATTTTGCAATGTGCGTTTTGGATTTACATTTTCCGCACTTGAATTGTTGCTGGTTTGCTTATATCTGCTTTCTGCATTTAAACCTTGCTCTGTGTTGGTATGTTATTATTCACAGGTGCGCATGTGTTTGTTGATTTTTGTAATGTACGTTTTGCGTTTTAATTTTCCTTGCTTGAATTGTTGCCAGTTTGCTTACTCTTGGGAGTATATAGAATGTAGTGATCACGTGGTAATGTCGTGATCACGTGGCAATCACATGAGACACTAGTGATGCTTGGCGGCAAGAACTAGCCTCGCTCCTTCTGCGAAAAGGAGCCCTTGCCCGATGCGCCAGAGCGTACGCCGGAGCAACGTCGGACAAAGTAACGGACGAAACATTAGAAAATGGCAATTAGACTTTGACCTTTCGAACTTTATGCCCACTATTTGTCATGTCTATATTCCGCGTGCAGATATATAAATATGAAGGTCGAGCTGTGACTTTCCCTCACATCATTGCATCTTCCTACGACATCGCCCATCCGAATAGTCTTCACGTATTCAATCACTATGTCTCATCTGAAGTACAGTAACTACGAGGGATATGGCGAGAGCCACTCAAGCGGCTATAGCCAGGCGGTTCGCGTCGGAGACATCATTGAAATCTCAGGCCAAGGTAAGTCCCAGCGAGCCGCAGAAGTTCGAGTGTTTTTGAAGTTGTCAGATTATACGGGACCTAACAAGAAAACAGGCGGATGGGACCCTATCACCGAGGAAATATCAACCGACCTAGGCAAGCAGTTCGACCAAGCATTTGCGAACGTTGAGATCACCCTGCAGCAGGCGGGTGGTAAGGGTTGGGAGCAGGTCTATAAGATCCGCTGTTACTCAGCCCCATGGCGAGACGAAGCCGTCGAGCACTTGGTTCGCAATATTGAAAAGTACTGTCCAAACCATCGGCCAATCGTAACTGGCATTGGCGTGGAGAAATTGGCATACGAGAACATGCAGGTGGAGATTGAGGTCGCAGCTCACTTGGGCCCTTGATTTTGCGATCAAGCCGAGCAGCTTGCCAGGGGAAGACGTTCCATGGGTTGCTAAGCAGCCATCTATTCCTGTGTCGTGAGCCAGTTATGCACGGTATACAGAATACATACTCGAGGATCCGATATAATCTATAGATATGCCTGAAATATACCGTCCATTAGATTTTCGTAACGTTAGCACTGTCATGGAAATTGATTAATAAACAAGATTTGGTTAGAGAAAGCGTGGCTGATGTCAGGCGAATATTTCATCGTCTTCGTCCTCCGGAAGACGCTTCCTAATCACGCCCGCTTCCTAATCACGCCCGCTTCCTAATCACGCCCGCTTCCTAATCACGCCAGTGATGACATCTCGCAGAAATTCTAGGTAAACTTGTGAGTGACTAACTCAAAATCAATATTGGATGATGTCATAATAGTCCACGGATGGTATAGTTGATAGTGTAACGTTTCGTGCATTCGGCGGCTAGTAGCTATTACAGACGACTTCCTATAGCACAATACTCTCGACATAGCGTATATTTAAATTATAATAGTAGTTGAAAAGACCCCTCTTTCTCTCTCTCTCTTTCCTCAAGGCTAGTAACTCCAGTTACACTAAGGACGTCTAAGGGTGTAGTATCTTTACAACGTCTTATCAAGCAGGATGTACATATACTTGATAGTATAAGCAGCTGGCGCCTGCAGAAACATCTGTAAAAGCTTATAAATACTTTAAATATATTACTCGCCAAGCGTGCGCTTTAGGAAGAATAAATCCGATTTCTGTATAGAGTTAACAACGAAGCTAAAGTACGCCGGTCAACAAAGCCTATAGTATTAGACAAAGCGAAGATTATGAGCTACAAGAATCTTATAAAAGCACGAGTGGAGCGAGCTGCGAGGCAGGAGGCTAGGGCGAAAGGAATAGGTACACGCGGTCGGAAGCGTAAGAGTGCTGCTGCTGCTGGTACTAGTGCTGCTCCTACTTCTTCTCCTTCTCCTTCTCCTGCTCCTGCTTTAGAGACAAATGTACCAGAACCGAACTTAATGGTATGGACATGCGAACAGGTTGCTCCGGTGGTACGAATATACTAAGATTACCGCTAGAGAAATTAGAGATCTGTATACTAGATTTAGTTTTTATTGACTTATGGCGCAATGCAATAGACTGGTTTTGAGTTATCTATAATGGCAAAGAGCAGTCTGTAAGCTGGAGTGCGAAGGAGAGTGTATGAAGATATGTATTGTATGTCTGTGTGTGAGATGTGTGTGAGATGTGTACAGGTGATATATATGACGGAGTGATTAGTCAGTGGCATATCCACGTGACATAGTGTCCTGCTTACACAGTCTTTATGTGTAGAGTCAGCAGAGATAAGCGGTTTTCAAGCTTCCGCACAACCATATCACGTGAAAAGATTATATAAGATAAAATACGCTCTGTAAATGGAGCTAAGCGGCTGCACTAACCAGATTCGTCCATTTTTGTGTTCAGAAGTACCTACCAGGGTAGCTGTGCTGCACAGATCGGTCCACCTCAGCAGCAATAGAGCTTAAAATGGCGTTATAACACCTGAATAGGATTTTGAGAAGCCTACTAAGAGAATATATAAATTTTTAACAAGGTATAACGTTAAATCTAATAAAAGAGTTGTAGTAGAGTATTTATACCATAGATAATGACAAAGCTCTTTGAATAATAGGTGCAGAGGTGCTAACATAAGTGTAATTTTTTAGTAAAAATAGGTAGGCCTATTTATAAGAACCTATTACATATCCATCAGAAAAATTAGATAATTTACTACAGCGTGGACAGAGTGAGCTTGGTTCGAAGTCTAGGTACCGATGGTATTTCTCGTTACGGAGTGTTTCTCGCAACCCCGTAAGGGATATTAACCTAATTCTTTTTTTTTAAATCATTTATATTGTAGATGGCTATTACTGTGACGGTGCTGCTCGGCAGCTCAACCACACGTCACATGACCACGCATCAGAGGTAAGGGCATCAGGCGGTGAGCTCAACAACGAGCATCCCAGGAACATGCATCGGATGCGATCATGGCGCACGCTCAGCTCGACCACGTCGAAC
>BCHH01000017.1:685778-751674 GCA_001599595.1 Beverwykella pulmonaria | reverse complement strand
AGGCGCGCTCGTGCACGGGCATCACGTGGTATAACCACGTGATCCTATACCGGGCTAGACATACTTTACGCCGTATCGCTCCTGCGTACGGACACCCTCAATCTTTGTGCATCAATAGAAATAAGTGCGAAACCAATGCCCAAAATTACAGAACCTCCTCCCAAGGCTTCAACTCATAAATTTTGATCTCACTCCTGGGTTCTTCTAGGTTCGATGTCCTGGTCATATCAAATGGCTTCACTCTATCTCAGATTTGGCTTCTCCAAACATCCGAATTTTCCAATCATAATTAAACTTACACAATCAGGCCTGTAGCAACAACCGCACAAATGAAAGTCGGAACATCAGTCATCCAGAATCTCACGCTATGCCTAAACCATACTTCCATGTCGCGGAAATTAGTCCTTCCGTTTCCCTTCCTGTCCCTGATAATACTAGTATTCGCATATGACTTGGTACCGGACACCAAATGCAAAAGCGCGAGACAAAATCAACCATGAGCCAGTACTGTGCCGAGCTGACAGGCAGGGTGTAAATGTTGAAAGCAGTATCCCTAAGTGGGACGAAGTAGAGAAGGGTAATGAGACATAGAACACGACCGATCCAAAGGTTGTACCAGTGGGTACTACTTTCCCTAGGTTGACGGATGGCGGGACGGCGGGATGGCGCGGTGGCGGGGTGGAGCCACTAGCGGAGAGCATCACTCTGGCCAAAATTGGCGACTAAGCTAGAAAACTTAATAAATTTTAATTTTTCTAGTAGGCGAGAGAGTGTAGGAGCGCTGCTGTGCTTGTATGTGGGCGCTGATAGAGCGATGGTGGCGTGGAGTGGTACTAGTCTTAAAAGAGCGGTTGCTAAGACAATGCGGGATCTTCGCGAGAGGAACGACGAGCTGAAAAATGTAACAGCGGTCGCATTAGGCAATTGAACTGCCTCAAGTCATAGGCCAAGGAGCGGGCAATGTAGACTGAGGTATGAGCGCAGGATATTGACCGGTATTAAGAGTGTTAGGTCGCACAACCTCGTGTTTTCGGGGACTATGAGGCATGGGATAGCATGGATTTCTCAGACTACGAACCCCGACGGAATGTTGAAATGATCATCAGTCCTAACTTAATCTCCCCAGGTCCTCGCGGAATGTGGGGTCCGGCCTACATCGAGGAGACGAAGCCGACTTTTCTGCCGTAATTGAAGATGCCTACTCTATCTGAAACGGGAAGATAGTCTATTATTGCTTTTCATCCTCGATTTCATTCTCTCAATACCGTTAGCGAAGTCAAAGCAGCAATCCAAAGAGCTGCCATTGAGCATTTCTCAAGCAAGCCGAGAAGACAGAGCAACTTGCTGCAGATGCGATGAAAGCGGGACACCCCAATCAGGTGTGCAATGCCTTTCTATGTTCTTCCAATTACTTCCGTGCCAGTGGAGCTTGCGGTTCGGTCAGTCTCCTTCGAGCAAGTTGACGATATAATCGGGTCCTCAGATCCTAGCGCTGGGCTTATAGATCGGATTTATCACACAGTAGAACTTATTTAACGAGGGGTTGTGATGACGGAAGCACACCCGTGGGCGCTAGCGTAACCGGAGACAGGAGACTGGCGTGGATCAAATGTGATCATTACAAATGATGTTCAAGACAAATTAATTCCGAACATTGAAGCTAATCCAAGTAGTGTAGAGGCAGAAAATCTTTCTAGGGCCGTTTATGAAGGCGACTTTATGCAGTAGCCAAGTCGTACTATACCTAAGAATGTTGGGTTTCATACAAATGTTTGATATCAGTCTGCTCGTCGAGAGGGACTGCTAGAAGCAACAAGTTAAGTATATAGATTTAAAACTTTTTGGAACTGAAATCAAGAGCTAGCTAGCTACGCAAGTGCACTCAGCTTGATAATTAAAGAATCTACAAGACGTTTGGAGAGTTCCCTAAGCTGAAAAATCGACCCTGATTTCACACCCCTATGGTAGATTTGGTGCCTTTGCAATACTTGTTAAAGTTTCTCAAATGCAGGTCTCAACAATTCAAGACGGCACCCCCGCAGCCAGTAACCACTTTGGTTGTTCCGGCCGATGATACTGGATTTCTAGCAGAACCACAATATTTCCCCACGTTCTGTGTGCCATGGTTAGAACCCATGCTTCTAGGAATGCACACTCTGGATAATGATGGCAGAGCAATCCTATATTGATAGACATACCGTACTCCCTTTGCAGAAAACGACACAGCAACCATCACCGGGGGAACTCTGCCAAATCCAAGATTTGGCTGGGAAGCCAATGACATGTACGCCACTTGTGGAGTGTAAGCGCTCGTTAGCTGTCTAGATCCTCGGGGAAGAGGTCTACCTACTTCGTGGTCTATTATGATTCAAGTTAGCGTTTAAACTGAACAGAACTTCAGGGAGAGTGGCATACATATGCTCTTTGGGTTCCTTGATAATTATTGGCACTCCAAAGATCAATACGGTAGGCTATGGCCCCGGTGGCCATTGAGCAAGCGTAGAAAATTGTCGAAGGCTTCATTTTGATTACAGTCGAGGTGAAGAAAACAATATCAAATTGACAATTGCCCTCAGGATGTTTGAGTGTTTCTCACGCACCAGGAAGAAGTCATTCTTATATACAAACAGAAAGCGCCATAAGCTCTATCCGATTTCATAATGCAGAAACTTTATACAGCCATGACATGGTTCATACCTCGGGTTTACATTGATTTTACGTACAGTAATTGGCAAAATTGAGTGATAGTCATATCGCACCACTATTCCGTTGCCTCACTAAGTTTTGATATTTTCAGCTCTGGCATAGAGGCTAATCCGAAAATTTCACTAAAGTTTAAGTTCACGTAACTGAGAGGCTACATTGTATGTGGATTGCAAGAATAGTGTCAAGCTGAATTCAGTAGAGATAAGTCAATCACAACACTGCTCACGCGCCCGGATAATTTGAGAGTCACGTGTATGTGCTCAACGTCTAATTGGTCCACAGACCATTCTGTAGTCAGTGCGAGATATGTGACTCTCAAACTAGGCAATCTTACTAGTACTCCATTGTCTCACTAAGTTCTGATAATTTCGGCCCTTCGATTGTTCTAGCAAAGAGGCTAATCAGATAGTTTTTTTTCTCTAAAGTTTATGTTCATGTAACTGAGAGGGTACAATGTGTGTGGATCGCGAGAATGGTGAGAGACCGAATTGAGCGTAACGTCCAATGAGATGATATAGTCAATGGTCCAACCTTTAAACTCCAGTTTATATTCAAGCTGAAAATCAGTGCGGTCACCCCAGCTCTCATGGTTATCCCTTTTTGCGGAAAGTCATCGTAGGCCTTAATGGTCGTCTTCTAGAGAACATCAATAGTACGGCTTCGCAACCACCATGTAAGATAGTAGCAAAAGTAAGTCAAGCGAAGCCGTATCCTATCTCATTCACTAGAAAAAAGAGCTCAGGCCAGTATGGTGATCCGTACGTAGTACGATCGTAAGTTATAGCACCGTAATAGAGCCTTACGTCGTACGTACAGCCAGCAGATTTTGCGAGGCTGTATCGTAAGGTGCATACAGCTCAGACCAAAAAGTCGGTTAACACAGCAAGCGCTAAAATAGCGTATTTTCTCCCTTCGGTTAGGATGAACCTTAAGTGATGTTGCAGTTGTACGAGGCTACAGCTCAGCTGCCCCGTACTAGACCCTCGCTAAATTCTCTTGGCGCTACAGACCCCTGTACAATACGTTTTTGATTTAAAGGGGTGACCGCCCAACTTTCAACTAAGCCATTTTTGCGTTCTGACTTCCTATTTCAGGTAGCTAACAGCTAGCCATGGGTAAACTGCTTCACAATGGATTTACAACGTGTTCTTACGAAACTATGTTACTCTACAGAGCAGCGACTACAAAAAATACTTGATAGAGGTTAATAATACACTAGAGCCTATTGTTAAAGATGCAATGCAGGATGAGCTACTTATCTACGCAGGAAATTCAGAGTGCCTTGTAAGTCTGTTGTAAACGTTTTCTCAACATGCTGTCAGCAAGTTTCCAAAGCCTATGACAAGGGAACAAGAGATTAAAGTGTTACGCCCTTACAGGCTAGATATTTGTAGATACGGTCTAAATATGTTAAGATCGTCTTAAGCAAAACATGTATTAACAATTAGTTAGACGCATTTTGAACACGTTCTGAGACAGTTGAGAACCTGTTGATAATGTAAGTATACCTACTCTAGTGTAAATTCACATATACTATTCTGTACACAAATTAATCTAAGTGTTAATTATTTGTACCTTTTAGTTGCGGTAGCGCAGTAGTGCAGAACCTTGTCTCTGGCATCTAGAGTCTTTCTATTGCCTAGTGCGCCGTAGCGAAGAGCTACTTTGCCTGAATCCACCTTAGGCGATGGTTGAACGCTTGGATGCATGGTGCAGGGAAGGGGTCTTTGTTTCTCTTTCAGCTGCTTGCTTCGTCATCACTTAACGCGACATATGTATGGGTATCCGAACACCTCGCCCCTCCATGATCATCATTGATCATCCATCATGAACACACCACCCTCACTCTAACGAGACCACGAACATTCTTCTATCTTTCATCACACATCTCTTTCATTACTTTGGTAGCTAGATATAACGAAAATGTAATAGTATGCTGCCAAACCTCATCTTCTTTGTGAACATCACCCGACCATTTGATCTTCCCCCCCAGCGCATTGCTGCTTCGGACATCCCATGGCTGCGAGTCGCCCTCTACCCTTCTGATTTCTATATCACACCTCTACTCCACCACACTAACGAACCTTTTTTCTTACTATGTTCTGAACATGTTGAGAACATGTTTATAACGTCTGTAAATCATTTTGTGAACATATTTAGAGCAGTATAGCTGTGATGACGAGCACGGTCTTCACTATCGTGGATGCCGAAGGCAAATGAAAGGATAAGTGGGCTCTATTTCAAGTACACTAGGATAGAGAGAGAAGAGGTATTCTGGGAGAACGGTCTGGGCCGCGGCCGACCGAGCATGTCCTGAGAGTGTGGCATGGCGTGGTGTGCACACGTCGTCCGACGTGATTGAGCTGAGCGTGCGCCACCGTCGCATCTAATACATGTTCCTGTGATACGTGGTTGAGCTCACCGCCTGCTGCCCCTACCTCTGGTACGTGTTCATGTGATGTATAGTCGAGCTGGCGAGCAGCACCATCACAATAGCATAATATTTGTCTGCGCCTAGCAGAAGCTCGCTGAGCGCCTTGTACACTTAGTATGAGGTCTACTGTACAATTAGAACATCTTCATAAGTGACAATTGTACTTAATAAGGGCTCGAGCGCTTTGGAAATGTTGTGATTTAATTAGAGGTGAGTTGAAGAGCGACGGAGGAGGTGAGAAGGAGAGAATTTATCTCAATTATTGTGGCAGGTCCGTTCGACGCTAAACTTAGCAAAGCTCTAGTGTGGGCTAGATGAGCTGTAATCTCTATTCGGCTTGTACGGCTCTATTTTTGGTGTCGTAGAAAGCTTGTTTTTGGAGTAGTCCTATAGTATGTTAGTGATGCTGCAAGACCCAATTTTCAGTAATGTATCAACACTGACCCCCCTTGTTGTTGTCATCGCTGTGATGGATAATTTTGTACGCTCTACGCGCCGCAATGAATCTTCATATGCTGCGGCTTCTGCTTCTGGCAGCGCTTTGCCATATTACTTGGCTGCCTTAAAATACCTAGGTAAACAGCTTGTACCCGCAATACCCGTATATCCCCATCATTCGTCGCCTCCGTTGCTGCTTCCCTATTAATATCTGTTAGCAGGAGAGTGGAGGAAAGAGTATCAAGGTGTGTCTTTTGTGTGATGTATGTACAGCTGATATATATATATGACGGACTGATTAGTCAGTGGCATATCCACATGACGGTATGGTGTCCTAGGCTTACAATATCTCTATCGAATGCATACTTAGAAGAGATGCCTGATTCCCCAATTCTCAGCGCAAGGTTTTCGATTAAGGGGGACTAAATTTGGAAGGACTCAACGCGGCTGTTAAATGAGTGACTGGAGTATTTAGTAATGGACAAGCATCATCTGCAGGGCGGCTCTAAACGCTCTGGGATATGCCACTATGGCGCGGATCTGTTATATCAAGAGCCTAATAGATGTTACTAGCGGGTATGGCTCTGCAGGCTCTGCCGTAAGCAGCAGAAGTGACTGCTCAAAATACTCAGCTTCTACTTATTATATTAGTATCTACATGCTGAGATCCTGCCTGAAGCCCCTAAACTGAACAACCCTTGGGAGGTAACAGCAGCAGCAGCTAGGGAAAATAACGCCTTCTCAGAGTACCGTGGCAAGAAGATGAGTCGTGGAAGCCATACATCGATTGTATTATTTCTTATGATTTGGTCCTTCGGCAGGTGATGTCTCTGGAAAAGATGGTTTTCAGCGTCAATAACCATAGTACAACAGACGTATACAGCATATACGGTAGCCTCTGTACGTACAAATAGAAGATTATTATGGTTCCGTAAGCAAGTCACCTAAACCAGCTGCCGTACGTACGTACAATACAACTTGACCGTACAGCTTCAAGAAATCATACGGATATACAGTGTACGTACGGGTCGCCACACTGACCCAGTCTATAACCAGGATTAAAGTGGTAACGATGATAAAAAATGTACAGGAACAGCAATTTCGGACAGTGCTTTAAGATAGTGCATTCATTTTGTCGTTTGCTTTAACTATCTTGGCGGGCTCTTACTGCCCGCCTGCGGTACTGTATGCCCAGGTTTCGCAGAATGTTCTTCTCTCGACTGCCTGAAACCGAAAGCCATCCGGTTGATGCAGCTCATCTTTTCTAGCACTCGAGTCTCCATAGAGTGACAGTCTCACGTCGCTGGTCTGCGTCGGCCAGCAGAAGGAAAAGTGCACCACGCGTTGCATTCCCCCTTCAGCAGCGCACAAGAGGGAAGCTACAGTCGGATGAAGGGCAGAAATCAATGCCACAGTCCTATTGATCAGTTTACATACGATAGAACTCTAATGGTCGTTCAAGTGAAATAGATTGTACATAGTGTTTGTGTCGACGAGCGTGATGAGCCTTTGCGCCCGTGTTTTGCACCGGGGTCTTTTAATGACTCATCTCTCATGTCCCTACTTATTGAATCGATGGCTCGACATTCATTCTTGAGATCATTATCATATACGCTATGCCGAGATAGTGAGTTCCCAAACGGTGCCCGTGTCAATCTTCTTGAAGAGCATCCAGAGATGGCATTCTTAATTCGTCCTTTTCCATGTGTCCCTCAAAGACAAACAGCCAAGGCTGCGTGCTCCAGACTTTCCCGCCATAGACATGGAGAATCAGGCTCGGGGATAACAGCATGATGATCAGACCCACTGTCAGGAAGAAAGGCCGGCGGCAATACTTCTGAAGCTCAAAAGAAAGATGCCAGGTAAGACCCATCCCCGGACTAGGACGGGACGAGTAAAAAAGCCGCTTACCTGCTCCAGGTTCGATATCCCACAGATGGGCGTCAAAATGATCGTCCAGCGCTGCCCAGTAGTGTCGATCTCCAGAAACAAAGATTCTGGATCCTGGGATAGTACGTACACCATGCGCTCGAATAGTCGATCGTTATCTGTTGCCAAGGAAAGTCCTGCAAAGGCCTGGAAAGCGGAGTCTCTTTTTTGTCTTTGGCCTTTGCCGCAGCAATCCCATCAGCACATAAGAAATTTCCACGTCTGTAAAATACGAGGTCGCCATTCTGACCCGTATTAAAAGTGCTTCTAGAGCAAATACGACAAGCTCCAGGCGACTCAAGACAGTACTGCCATTGTAGTAGACTAACAATAACAAGACTAGTGCACCATCTTCAAAGGCCAGGGAACACATCTGTGAACTGGACATTTTTCCTTGTGCGCTAAATTTAGGGATATTAAAGACTATCTAGAATTCTTTGTTAAACATTAGATACTTGGTGCCCGTGTATAAGGACATCCAAATTGTTAAACGGAATGCAGTATTTATGGAACTCTCCCATCGCCTCTGCTACTTTAGTCGCCGAAGCCCAGTATAGGTCAAGCTGGCTGTTCCTTGAAGACTCTTTTATCTCTTTCTGAAGCCAGATCAACGCATTGTTTCATCCCTCCCCGTACGGGTGAGGCACATGGATGTCAAAAAATACCTAGCAGAGAATATTCTGCACCCTCTTCGCGTCTGGTCTCGCGTCTTCCTGCCCAGGACATCCGCTCATCAACGCTGAACTAATATAATGGGAGTTCTTGAAGAACTTGAATAGAAATATCTGTTATCTGAGAGCAATTTCTCACACACGTGAATTTTTATCCCCAAGCAGCTCTCCCTCCGAGGAAAATAATTCAATAGATTTCGGACGGATAGGCTCTTGCAGTGTCCAACCCCTGGTAATCCATCTGCTCTTCTGAAATGACAGGTTGTGCCTAGCGAAGCGAAGCCACTGGTTGGATAGGCAAACGTAGCATTGGGCTGCTTCATGATACCAGCGGAACATGGAATTGATGGCCTCTGAAAGCTCTATACCACTGGATTTGCCAATGCAACAGGTGTCAGCCCAAAAGTATTGAAGACTGTCCTTCGCAGCTTGCTTTCCACAGAAGCGGACCTTGCTATAGCCAACTTTTCTCTTATCTGCACTATCAACTAGATCTTTCAATTTAACCTTTTCATCGTCTGCTACCCAAGTGTGGGAAAGCACAGAATAGTTCAGGATGTTCTTGTCAGCTGCTTGACCAGGCTAAATTCGCGCCATCTCCAAGATGCCAAAGGCGCATAAGGGGAGGATTCCTAGCGACTATGAGGAAGGAAATTATGTTGCCGAGACGTGCGCGGCCTAAGCCGTCTCCGAACTGGGACTGTAGTAATTGGTAGATTATGGAAGAATATTTAAACAGGTTAGGATGATAGCTAGGCATGAGGCAGTGCGAAGTGACTAGGTTTCTCAATCTCATGTGGCTGAGTAAACGTGTTGATAAATAGTATTAAACGGCAATGGAGCTGCTGCTGCCAGTTCAGCGAGCATTTATCAGGAAGCGTCATCTCGTCGAAGTTTGTGATGGAGGTCGAAAGTTAAGTTATGCCAAGCCACTGTGAACCGTTGCTGCCATGTGCTCAGCGCTTAGGAGAAATCTCGGCTTGGCTCTGGAACTGGATTGAGATCTGCCAGCGTTCAAACTCTATCAAATCTTCTGTCGCCAACCATCTGACCCTAATGCTCTTGCATATGGAATACATGTAGGCTCTCTCTTACAGCCCTAAATGAAACATCGGGACCACATTTTGGCTGGATTCGAGAAGGTAGTCGGGCTGATGTAGAGGCACAACTTGATGTTGGGGAAGACTGAGGAGGTGAGGATAATGCTGTACCCAAATGGTAAGGTATATAAGAAGAAGTGGAGGAGGTGGAATCTTCATTTCCGCGTTGAGCAGGAGTTCTATGAGGGACGGGGACAGTGGGAGAGTCTCTAGTTATAAATAGACGGCCCCAGGTCAATGTTCCTGTGTTGTCAGTTACAAATAAACAGCTCTAGGTCAACGTTATTTTGTTGTTGTACATGTTCCATTCTAACAGTTATACAGTAGATATTATATAATATTACACAAAACTACTTGGGCTTCTTCCCCTCTATCCTCGCTTGCTCCCTCCTCGCTTTTTTTTTGCGTTGCGTGGCGCCTCTTCTACTCAGCGCAGCCAGCAGCAGTTAGCAGAGGGCGTTCCCTCCCCTCGTCGTACAGCGCTAGCATTATGGGGCCATAAATCCAGTACCCACGTGCGGCGATCAGCAATATAATCAATAAATAACCTTGAGCTTATCTTCTTTGGTATAGGAGTGGAGGCGAGGATGCTTTGATGGTGGCGGCGGCTTCAGCAGCTTCCGAGCTTCCCCAAAGCTCTCGCTAGAACGAGGGATGGGTTTACGGCCCCAGCTAATTATGTACACGAAGAGGGGAATCAAGGGCCCAAGCGTTTTTTATGCCAAGGCATATTGACCTTAATTAAACAACCCCTTTAGCAGCCACCTGATTGGAGGACCAGCTTCCCTCATTGAGCCTAGGGTGCCTCACTTGTGCCCAGATTTTGCGGTACTAGTACCTTCAGGACCACGCCTTTGACCTCGAATCAGCGGTAGTGGAAAGATTCTTTTCAGCAATCTCCCCAGACGTAACTTAATTATTACCACAGGGAATTTCGATGTAGGACACGCCTTACTCCTCCTCACCGTCAACCTCGCGCTAAAGACTATCCAGATCTGGTGGAGAGGCTCAAAAACCAAAAGAAAACAGTTATAGAGGGTTGCTAAGTTATTACCACACTCCTGATCGCAGCTTGTGAACACTAGTGGTTGCAATTGCTGTCAATCCTCTAATAGCCGCACTCTTACCATTCCTATGCTCCAAGTAGCCTCCTAAAATGCGCCTCTAATCCAAGATCGTGAAGGGTGACTGCGCAATCTTCCAACCGCTGGGACGCGCGGTTTTCAGAATACATGGACATCGTGCAGCTGCATACCCTAGCAGCCCATAGGTTGACGTATGCAAAAGACCGTCTCATAGTAGCTATTCGTCATGCGATCCTCACAGAGTTTAGTGCAGTAAACATTCTTACGAGATGGAGTTAAGCTTCAGGTATTTACAAGATGTAAGTGGACGGACAGGCATACTAAATGTGTGGTACGCTAGCTTAGCTGACGTTAAAAAACAATCAAGACACAGCCCAATTCTGGTCCAAGAGCCCTGTCTGGTCCGTCTGATAAGCAGAGGTTAGCTGATTTAATGAACGTTGCATTATTGAGTTGATACTGTCTGCACAGTATATGCAATCTCTATTACAGTACTCACCGACCAGTAGGACGGAATTGTCAGTCGGTTGCTTTTTTGCACGATCAATGTGCTAGTGTATCTACCAAGCATGAAACGGTCGCCTTTGCAAAAATCCAATAAATCAACGAGTGGGTGTCTCAACCGTCAGTAATTTTAGTATATTGGTGGCGTGCGGTTAAACTCAATGAACACTGAAACAACACTTTATTATCCTAAATTCACTCTCATCCACTCGGGCATATTACCTAATAATGCCTAGAGGCAGCCTTTGTGTAACCGCGTCACGCTTTGAGCTCCCACACGACAAATCTAAGGAACTAAATTCGTACGGGGAAACGATACGGTAGAAGCAACTTGATAATTACTAGCTAAGGATTGACTGCGAGTATATACTCGATATGAGCTTCTATAACAACACTAATGTTACACGTGATAAAACAGCAGTGTCGGCTAACAATTAAATGTCACAATTTTGGTTCTGTATATTGATCTACCGCTCTTCATATTGTACGGGAAGATATCGTGACAACCGTGTGACTCAGGTCTCAGCTTTAATATAAGTCATGCCACTTTATAATCTATTAGTCATGCATGAATAGAACCACACATGCTTTACACTTTCACCGGTCTAATAAGTGGATACCAGAATGTGTCTCACTAGGTATGAAAGCCCGTATTCATCTAACATATCACTCAAATGATCATGTCAAGCGATGAGGAATGTCTAAGAGTGAGGAGAAACCCCCTCATAGGGGCAAAACATTGTGGCGGGAGAAATGAAAGACGACTATATATATTGTAGATTTGGTAGCTTCTTAACTTTGCTTTTGACCATCCTACATTCTCATAGCAATTGAAGAATCACTCAAGCTACTTAAATTCTTGGTTAAGTCAGTGGAGCCCTCTTCGTCTATCCTTTTGATCTTTTTAGTCATTTTAGACCAAGGCAGTATTTACAGATATGCCACCAATTCGCTAACCAGCATTCATTCTACAGTATAGAAACGCCGCGTTCTACAAATCCACACAAAATGCGCTTCCTCGCTTTCTCGCTTGTGGGCCTCCTTCCTGCGGTGATCAACGCTGCCCCAGCCGAGGATACTACCCAAGTGTCATGTCAGGTTGGAGGGGATGCAGCTTGCAAACTTTCGGTTCGTCCCGTTCCCATATCCTTTCAAATTCTTGCTTTATTCCTCTTTTGCTTTCATGTCCATACTTCGATGCATACTTCCTAAAGACAGATGGAGATGGCTAACTTAACGTTACGGGACAATAGTGCTGGAACAGAAACGCGTTATGCATCTGGAGCACCCAATACAATCCTCCAAGATAGTAAGATTTTATTTCCCTGCCATAAAGCGCTAGCCTAGGGCTTACGATGAGATAGCATTTGCGTCTGCAATCCGTAAGGAATTAATATTCAAGAGCTTGTTCCGCAATATGCTTAGGAAAAAGATGGATAAGTTTGTCTCGCTTTTATGGAATGGGGAGGGACATTCGTTCAATAGTGGGAAGGGATGGCGGACAGGTAGGCAGCACTTCGCTTGATTTCAGTAGAATTTATATTTTACTATATTTAAAAATGATTTTTAGAAATAGCATTTCTATCACGAAGTGCTCATTGCTGATGCTCTTTGGCTTCTGTAATGAGGATATGTACAGGGCTTAATCAGTCGGTGGCATATCCACGTGACTGGTAAGTTGTCCTAGGCTTACAGATAATTTATACCGCTACCATCTCCACATTCAGTGAACAGGAAGAAGGTAATCAGCCTTTCTACCATAACCGGTCCACTCAGTATGAAATGACCACAATCGTGCAGCGGGTCACATGTGCCTCTGGTAAGTTATCCCAGCGTGCAGTGCCAATGAATGTGCCTTATTCGTCAAAGATGTCCATGAACAGGTGTAGATGGGGATCGCTGTACGGAGCATGTTCGTTTGAGCTAGAACGACACCGCTCACCGCATTCCCAGTACATCTGCTAGTCACTGAAATAGTTTAGTCGTGATAAACCCCTTTCTTGCATTACACATCCTTGCGTGTTGAGCAGAACCTTCTTCACATGGGCGTCGAAATCATCTAAGTTGAAATGGTGGTTGGAATCATCAGTATCGGCGCAGATATAGATCTGTTTGCCTGAGATATCGCGTCCGAGGACATATTCATTGTTGACTTCCGCTTGAGGAATCCCACTTCCGAATCGACAGTCGAAGTTGCAGTGATTTGCAGTAAGCCGAGGCGAAGACGCCTTCCATACGCGTGATCGCATGCTCCCAATCTTCCGTGTTCCACTGAATTATGAAAAGTGGGTCGATCTAGAGGTAAGGGATACCCAGTTATCAAGTTACTCGGACTGCATTCCGAAATGTCTCTGGTAGATCAGAGAATCTGAATCAGTTTAGTCATGTCTTAATGTTATTGTCTGTAGTGCATAATTGACGCTTGTTCTCATCGGTAAGTTTGCCCTAGCAGTGGGGTAATATGACGTATTCTGCCTTGTCGTTCTGCTTGGGACAGCAAAGACGTAAGACACCTAGATCGCAATCTGGTCCATCCAGATCACCCACGTAAAGGAGCCTTGTTGGCAACGCTCTATTGGATTGAAATCAGTTCTTTTCGCAATCGTAGGACTCGTCAAACCAACGAAGCCATGCGCGAAGTAGTGCGAAACGTGCAAGGCTTTCAGCTTTAGGTAGAACTGGGAAGCCAACTGGGATGTCCTTACCAGTATTAACTGAGTATTCTATAATAGTGTAAGCAGGAGTGAGTATAAGGGAGGGTATGAAGAAGTGTATTGTATGTCGGTCTGTGTGTGTGTGTGTGATATGAACAGCTGATATATATATATGACGGGCTGATTAGTCGGTGGCATATCTACGTGACGGTAGTGTCCTGCTTACAGATAGAAATAGGCAGTAAGAATTGGCTCTATCTAACGCTTAAACGAAGCTGAAGACACTGACCTGGATCAACACAGAACCGCAAGATGTGCGGACCCTCATCTCCTACTTTTAGTACCACGCCCTTTGAACTAGGTCGGCATTCGGACTATCATTATTGCATTGAGATTGAGCTGCACGGAGGAGTATTTCGCAAAGCAAGCAGCTCTCTAAAGCGGTATGTATACCAGAGAGACTAGCCTTGCAATCAACAGCCACAATAGCATTGTCCACAAGAGCACTGCAGCAAACGCAACACTAAACCGTGCCAAGCTAATCCAGCAACGTGCTCAATGGCAAAGTTTTGTAAATATTTTAGCAAAGATATTGTTAAAGGTGTAGCACCAGTTGTTAGGCTATTCCCCAATTATTATCAGTTCGAGCGGCAGTACGAAGGGAAGTTCAGGTCTCCGCTACGGTGCAATAGAGCCGGCGATATGGAGGGTCCTGTCTAACAATGGCGGCATCTAGTCGTCAGGATAGCGCCCTGAAGGTAGCCTCTGGTCTTAACAGAAGCTAACAAAGAGACATCAATCTGGACTCTAGCAGGGTTTACCAATATGGACACTGCCAGACTCTTAGCAAAACACGATAAGGAAATCTTCTAGCAATTAGAAACTTTCACTATTCTAGACTAGTACTTGGACTCCGGTGATTTTGGGGCAGCGGTGGATTTTTTGAAGCTGGGTACTAACCCATTTCTTCACAGGGAAGGGATATTATCGCCCTTCCAACAGATTTTCTTAGCCAACGTTGAAAACAATGCATTCTTCCAAGCCTGTATAGAGAAGCTCACTGGAGATCTGCCAGATCTTGGTGACCAGTTCCAGGGGTTGCGAATGCATATCGAGCAGGGAATCGACCACCGTTGGACTGGTACGAATGATATAATAAAACATCGGCAGCAAGCTCTTCTCAATGGTCACCGCGAGATCGTGGCGTTCATTCCTTCGAGGTTGAACTTTTGCACGGCGAAACTCCCCATGGGACTCCAGGAAGACTTGAGGTTGGCATCCGTGGAGAATTTGTCGACATGAGCGACGGCTTTCCAGGTTTGTGAACTCACGGTCCTTCCGCTGCCTACTACGGCGATGGTGGCTAAATGTTTGGATCGCTTGCGAACGAGGGCCATGTTGGAATCAACTTGAGTATGGAATCTGTTTATTATACCCTAAATGGAGAACTCTTCGGTATGTATTCTACTCCACTTGCTGGTGAGTGTCGCAACTAAGAAGTAACGCATGACGCGTCACAGGCCGCTTCGAAACGAAGAACACAGTTTTACCGAAAAGTCTATTCCGTGATTACTATGGACAAACGGCAGTGGAAAGTGCGAGTAACTTTTGCAGATAGCACAAATGACAACGATGGGAAGTTCAAGTTCTTGCTTCGAAGAGCAAGCGAGGAGTGCTATTTGAGATACAAGCGATTGACGAGTGGCAATACAAGACCTAAAGGAGGAGTAATTCTTCAAGGATAACCAAGCTGGATCATGAGGGAGCAAGGCATGTTCAAGGGTTGGGATCTGCGCATCTCTTACACTCCTCAAACACCCGCAAATATGCTTCTGTAGCTTGATAACAAAAGATTTTTCCCGTCATTGTTTTCCTAGGGTTCCCGTTCGCTCAACCCTTTTAAGCAAGATACCGGCGGACTAAGAGTCAACTGGATGATCATCGGCGTATCCCTGCGATTGTAATAATAATAATACTAAATTGTGACTTTTTGCTCGTCTTTTTGCACAAGAGCAGACGTACACGCGACTGTGCTACGTTACTTCTTGATCTCTCATAGGCATACTTCTTGGGCGGTAGGTTTGAGGCACGTCTGACCATAATTATGCCATCTAGCGCCTGAAAAGGAGACGCACATCACCCCAAGATCAGCATAAAGTGGTGGTGGGGTACAACTCGTTAAGAGGTCCCCACGCCACTGACATCAGCGGAAGACTTAGCCAAGGGAGACTTCAGGCTGCCCCTGCGAAGATCAATGATGTGACGTCGATCGATATCGAAATTCATGCCTAACGCGTCGCGAGCTAGACCGCCAGCGTGCAAGGAAAGGGTCCAGATGGAGCACAATTATTTATTGAGAGACTCGCGCTACCCGCAGTGGTGTGCTGTTCTTCATCACAACGCAGAGGCATAACTTGAATGTGGGCGCGCCCAGCTTTCGCGTATTGACTGACATCATTCAACAACACCCCAAACACCCCCACTCAGTTCCCACGATCACACATCCACAACGACCACAACACACAATTCCCGAAATTTACAGTACACAATGACAACGCCTACTTCTGCCACAGCTCCCTCGCGGGCATTCACCACCGGCAGCGATGAGGACGCCGTGCCTGGCGAGGACACCAGCGAGGTATGTCGAGAAACAAGCAGAGGGGGAAAAAAGCAATTCGTGAACTCATCCAGCGCAACAGCTGCTCACACATCGCGCAGGTTACAAGACTATTCGGAGAGCGGCTCGCAGCGTGGAAGCACGCTGTAGGATACCTCGAGGACTACATTACGGCCACGGAGAAGGTCCAGCATGCGCACGGCAAGGAGTACGAGAAGGTGCTCAAGGTGAGTTGCACACGGGGATCGTCATGACGAGCTGGGCTAACACAGTCTAGACTGTGAAGGACCCCTTGAGGGAGGGCCATCACTTCGACCAGTCGCTTGGAGGCGTTGCGGGCATGTTTGAGAATATCAGGTCCAACACTCAGGTATGTACTGCGAGCCGCCATGGAAGTGGCGCCCTTTTGACAGTCGCGCTAGGGAATCTCGAACCAGCACTACGACACTGCGAAGCAACTGAAAGGCACCATCCTCCCCATCTTCGAACGCCTCCACACCGAGATCAAGAACAAGACGAAAGAGCTTACAAAGGGCGCTGGGAAGGGCAGCAAGGCTGTGGACAAGGCTCGCAATGTGACTCAGAAGCACATTGAACTGCTTGGGCAGCACACGGCAGCTTTTGAATCCACTGGTGGTACGTCAGGTTCCGCAGACCGAACAAGATGCGACGGGTTGCTAATTGATCCGCAGGCAAAATGACAGCAGCCGACGACCCCTACGTCCTCCAGCGCGGCGTCAGGCACCGCCTAAACAAGCAAATCCAGGAAGAAAACAACAACCGCCAGGACCTCATCAGCGTGCAAAACAGCTTCGCGCAATTCGAAGCGCACATTCTGCAAACAATCCAGCAGGGCATGGGTCAGTTTATGCAAGTCGTCAACACGCAGGCCGAGCAGACAAAAACCATGTACGGCGACATGGTCGGCACCGCGCAGCGCATCCCGCTCGACTTTGAATGGAACGGCTTCATCCAGCGCAACAGCACCGTGCTCATTGATCCCGCCGCGCCTCCCCGCAACGCATCCAACATCAGCTTTCCGAACCAGAACCACCGTTCCACGCAGCCCCTCATTGCAGGATCCCTCGAGCGCAAGGGCAAAATCATGCGCAGCTACGACACCAACTACTACGTCGTAACCCCCTCCAAGTTCCTCCACGAGTACAAGACCGACGACGACTTCGCCAAAGACCCCGTTCCGGAGCTCTCTCTCTACCTCCCCGACTGCGTCGTCGGCGCCTGTGTGGGCCAGAAGTTCAACGTCAAGGGCAAGGACGTCAGCAAGGGGAAACTCGGAAACACCTTCAGCATGTCCCACGAGCTGCAGTTCAAGGCGCATACCAGCGACGCTGCGCAACAGTGGTGGGGCATAATCAGCAAGGCTGCTGGCAATGTGACTGCCGAAAAGCCAGAGTCGAGCGTGCCGACGAGCCCCGTGAGCCCCGTTGATAAACATCCTGCGCCGCTGCAGACCCAGGGGTTGGAGAAGCAGAATAGTGTAAAGAGCCCGACTTCGGCAACGGCAGGTCCTACGCCTACTAGCGCTGCGCCAGCTAGTGCTGTACCGGCTTCTGGTGTCCAGGGTGAGCCAGGAAAGATCTAAATTTACTTGGAGAAGACGAAAGAAAGGAGGGGAAAATATGGAAGGCGATGCGAGTAAGTGAGTGGATGGTAGGCAATGAGGACTGATTTTGTTTTTGAATGGTCTGGCAGGGTTTCCTTTGCTTTCTCTTGGTCGATGATACCATCCATACTTCTAGCGCACATACCTACTAATACAATTAATACAAACCCAGTTAACCCCAGGATATCAGTTGGTTGTACTGGATCACCACACAAAGTGCATGCGGGGAATAACCCATAGCGAAAATAGAAAGATTTTGTCGATACACGGTTGAAAGCCAAACTGAGCTGCTTGGAGCTCCAAAACTAGAGTGGTAGGAAAATGATCATGGGGTATATAGCGCCTGAAAATGCTGATGACTATGTCGAGACGTCGTACGTCGTAGGAGGTGGGTTCCGCAAGTGAAAAGACGTGATTGCCCTTTTAACGCAGAATAAAAGATGTCTATGATATAACGGCCATGATGGTGGCGGTGGCGGTGGCTGGCTCAGTCAGAGTCGTAGCCGACAAGAGCCGTTGATAGTGGTACAAGGGGCTTCTTCGAAGAAGCTGCCTTGATACGATTTTGTTCATTTTGAGAGGGCGTGTTAGAGATTCGTGGTTTCTCTGCTGTAGAATCCGCAGACCGTTTGCGCTTTAGGATTCCGAAATTGGGTTTCGTACTCGGCCGCGATTTGTCAGAGAGGAAAGGGTCGATGATGGCGCGCGTATTGCCCACGAGCGCTTGCTGGAGATTGTGTCTGCTCTGTTCCGCTCTGATCTCCACCTTGAGTTTCTTCGACTTCGGTTTCGACTCGCTGTGGACTTTGCTAGGCTCTTTGATCGGAAACAACGGTCTCTTCGCCATCTCATCGATCTTCCTATCGCTCTCCCCTACTGTGCCAAACTCCACAAGCCCAGCCCTAACCCGATCACTCTCCACTTCATCTGCAATCTCAATCCCCAAACTAAACTTCTCCTGCATTCCTTCCTTTTTTCTCTCCTCGCCCTGGAGTATCTTCCTCTGCCCGCGAAACTCTCGCCGCAATTTCGCGTTCTGTTCGTAGGGGTTTTCCCACACCGCACTCGCGTCGTACAACTCTACCACCCTCTCCCTATTCTTCTTCTCGTTGCCCTTCTCTTCCACCTTCCCCTCCAAGTTCGCAAATGCATCTTCCCTCCTCTTCTGCCTCTCTTCTTCCGTCAGCCCCTTCAACTCGGCCACCACCTCCTCATCTACTCCATAGTCCCTCTTCGTACACCCCTCCACAACGACATATGCCGCATTCTTTGGATCGGTTCTAATCTCCCACCACCCGCCGCACGCCGTGTGCTTCATGCGGAAACTCCATATTGGGGTACTGTAGTAGTTTCCTACTTTCTTCTTCTCGGCGTTGAAGCGTACGCCCTGGCCCACAATGGCAGTTGGCTTGCAGTGAGAGCACCAGACTGCGTAGGGAAGCTCGAAGCGCACGGTTAGGATGCCTTTGGAGATTTGGTTTGCGCGCGCGCCGAGGGGGTGGGACGTGTTGAAGCGGGGCGGCGAGTTGGAGGGCGGGTAGTACCGGCCCATGTTGAAGCCTTGCATTTTGAGTGGTAGTACGAGGGTGAATAGGTGTGGCGTGCACGGGTATCAAATATGGGTTGGAGGTGTGCGTGGAGTGGTCGTGATGGTAAGTGTTGGCAGAGAGCCGAACTTGAAGCCTTGTTGCGTAAAGCAGGTGGCTGACTAAACCCTGCGGCGATCAACTTCATCGTGAAATCACGAAGTCACCCCACACATCTATCTTCGCTTTTACACTGCCTCCAATCTAAAAGTCATGTACAAACTTGCATGCCAACCCCCTTCACCAGCAAGACCGACTCCAAACCTGGAAGACCTAACTAAGGCATTTGCTTCCGCAGCCTCGCCGAACGTTGTCAAATCCTTCTAGAACACTACGAAACGCTTCAAACACCCACGCTTCAAGTTAAGCTTAAAGACAGCTGTAACACTCTCTTGAACAACTTGCCCTTTCAGGAACGAATTAAGGTTATCTATTGATTACTGCACTAAAAGGCTTGTCTTTTTGTTGCGGACGGTGCTCCATCGCAACGCTAGCATCTCCTATAGGCGGTAGGGCTGCCTAAACGGGGAAGCTAAGAGAATGTGAACGTTTCCCACAGGGACACATGCAAAGTGCAGCATAGACTGGTGAGTATTGTGCGGTGAAGTCAAGATGCATACGTTCGAATTGTTTTGAGTCTAGAAATCTCCAGAGCAATACTACATGGCGGCCCTCCCACGGCATGATGCCTGACATGGAGTGAAGTCGTATCTATCCGCTAACTAATGTCTGCTTAGATCGTATCTAGCGAATAACCCATAGAGAAAACATGGTAGCTGTCCTTTTCAATGCATTTAAGCAGCATTCGTCGCTGGATCCGTGATGAGCTTAGTGATCTTGCCAATGGCGATAGTCTGCCCTTGGTCCCTAATTTCCATGAATGTCAGCCAAATCTCCACAACAGCATGCTATGTAGGGTAAAACTCACCTCAGTGTGAACCGACCCAGCTGTGGATAATCCTCGAACCGTTCCACACAAAGACTTCCCGCGGCACCTGTGACCTCTAGTCTAGCGATGATGCTCATGCCTCTAGTGGCGAAACCCGGCGGCTTTTTACTCTTCCTACCTGTGCCCTTTTCGAGCCTGTGTAGGAGAGCTGAAAATGTAACCTCTTCTTGGGCGGCATGCACATGCAGTACGCAATTGAAACCAGCACTCAGGATGGACTTGATATCGAGTAGCACAATCTGGGCCTCGAATTGAGACACACAGTGTACTGGCCGCTTGGGCGAGCAGAGCACGAATCCTGGCAAGACGTCTTCTTCTTCGACCCCCCGAATTCGAATTCGGACTTGCTCGCCACAAGTCGCGTGCGGGATCTCGTCTTCTTGCTCTCCGTACAGAGCCGAAATGGAAATGGTTTGGCGGTTGGGCATCAGTAGGTACTTGGAATCTTTCTTGAGAACCCCAGACTCGATCTTTCCCTCAATCATGGTTCCTAGATCGCGATACTTCGCCGAAACGGGCATCATGAATGGTGCGTTGACTTTTCGTTCGAGTGTCTTCATATCGTCGAGATACTCGAGAAGAGAGGGGCCATCGTACCATGGGGCAATATCTTTTGGTACCCGGTTTTTGATTCCGACCGTCGTTTGCGCGCTGATGGGCATGAAAGCTAAGTCTGTCTTAGGGTTGTAACCGACACCTTTAAGAAAGCTAGTCAGTTTGTTGGTGCACTCGTTGAATCGATCTTGTGACCATTCAACGGTGGGGTCGTCCATCTTGTTCACAGCAACGACAAGCTTGTTAACACCCTGGGTCTTAGCTAGCATGGCATGCTCCCGCGTCTGACCACCCTTTTCGAACCCAGTCTCGTATTCTCCTTTGCGGGCAGAGATAACGAGGACACCAACATCAGCTTGTGAGGCTCCGCCAATCATCTCTGGGACGAAAGTTTTGTGTCCTGTATGAAGATTAGTGGCAGCACGATAATATAGCAGAAGACCTACCAGGCGCATCCAAGATGGAGTATCGACGCTTCTCAGTCTCGAAGAAACCTCGGCCGACTTCTACTGTCTTTCCCTTTGACCGCTCCTCTTTTGTCAGGTCGAGTGCCCATGACAGATACCATGTCTCTCGGCCCGCCTCCTTGGCTTCGCGCTTGTACTTGTCCATGGTCCGCTCATCTACCATGCCAGTAGCAAAAAGAATACTGCCACCTAGGGTTGACTTGCCAGCATCGACATGTCCTAAGAAAATGACGTTGACGTGCTCCTTGCCATACATTTCAGCAAGCAGCGACTCGTCGACCTCCTCGGCTTGCTCCTTTTCTACGGCGTCCGCAGCACGTGCGGCAAGCTGCTTAAGCTCAGCAGCACGCTGGGGGCTGTTGCGTCCTGAAGACGGTGTTGGTGATGTTCTGCCAGATGTAGACGCGGCTTCGGTCTTTTCGATGGCTTTGGCTGCGGTGACCTTTGCGCCCGCTTCTAGTGCTGACTTGTCTGCATTGTCTTTTGCGGCCGATGGTGTTGGGGTAGCGGATCCAATAGAGAGCACCTTCGCACCGCCAGTCTTCTCCGCCTTGGGCGCCGTGGTCTCGGCACCAATGGACAAAACCTTTGCTTTTGGTGCGGTATCGCCACCGATGCTGAGCACCTTTGCCTTAGGGGCAGCAGCGGGTGCTGGGGCTGGAGTGCTCTGCGCTTGCCCTGCGCCTGCAGCTGGCCGCTTTGCGATTTGTACGGGGGCTTGGCGCTGCTGTTGTGGTTGCTGTTGCTGTCGCTGCTGCTGCTGCTGCTGCTGCTGCTGCAGAGGTTGATATCCTTGCTGCGGTTGGTAGGCATATTGGGCCTGGTTTGCATATCCAGCCTGTGGATTCATTTGGCCGTATTGCTGATTGTACTGCGGGTATCCTTGTTGTCCTCCATATTGCGGGTACCCTCCGTAGGCCTGTGGATTTTGGTACTGGCCATAGCCCTGCTGGCCGTAGCCTCCCCCATATTGCTGGAATTGTTGGCCGGGTGTGAAGGTTTGCGCGCCAGGCGTGAAGGAGGACGCGCCCGGTGTGAAGGTTGGTGCCTGTGCGTGGTTGATGTTGAGATTCTGAGCCTGCTGTGCGAGCTTCTCTTCTTCTTCCTCCCAAGATTCGGCCATATTGGTGGTGCGGGGCTGCTGAGGCGAATATTGAATCGAAATCGCCCGACTTGGGGTACGAGAGTGTGGTAAAAGATCGGTCGTATGTGTGCGCTGATGACGAGGGCGAGCTGGGGCTCCTTTAAGGAGATGGATGGGCAGAGTTGGGCGAGGAGGCGGTCGGGTGGGCGAAAAGTAAGAAATGATGGTGGGTCGCCGCCTTCAGCGTTGGGCATGGATTGGCGGGGCACAAACAGAAGGAAGGCGCAGGTGGCTAGTGAGAGCCGTGAGTCAGCGCCTTCCGTAGCTGCGATTCGCCAGAAATCCTGGCCGCCATAAACACTCACTTCACGACTCACTCACGAGGCTCCAGCGTGACTGGGACAAAGATATGCCCAATCTTGGCCTTTCACCGTATCGTTTTGCCTTTCCTCTTCCCTCTCCTCTTTTTGGCCTCATAGTCTAATCCATGCATCACCACCAATGACGCGTTGTTACGCACAATAAACACCACCACCTCGCCTACTCTTCAACCTCACAACCACCAAAATGGAGGTCCTATTGGGAAAGGCACGTGAGAATGGTTGTTTTCTTGCTGTTATACTCGGCCGCAGCATCGTTAGATCTGCATGCATAACCTATATCTAACTGCTTCACTAGGTGACCCAGCAGGCAATGAACTACGCAATCCGAACTGGTATAACAATCACAAGTGGTTATGCTTTACGCCAATGTGGTCGACTACTCCAGGTAAGTGACTCATGACGGATTCAGCTTTGACCAGTCTCGGATTTCATGCTAAATTCGATGCAGTCAGTAGAGGGGCATGAGAAGGAAGAACTTGCCTCGCTGCAACTTCGGCTAGAAGGGAAAATTCGAGTGAGCAAGCAAACCAGTCACACATTCTGACACACTCATCTGACCAAACAGATCATTTCTCCAGCAATCGATATGATTGAGCTCATCGCAGCACGCGGGAACACGTCATTGGAGTCGGCCGTGACCCTTACTAAGTCTCTCCGATGGGACATTCAGTCTCTTGGTATTCGGCTCTCCAAAGCAGTGGGAGAGGCTGACCTGACCCGGAGAGGGACTTCCAAGAGTAAATCACGTGCCCAGAACGAGCAGGAACTGAAGTTCATCATTGCCGATATCAAGAAGCTGCTGATGCGCATCGAAGACGCCGTACCTTTGATCAGCCTCGCAATAACGACTTCTGGGGTCAATTTATCAACGACTCTCCCTGCTACCGTGTCTCCGTCTCGACTTCTGCAGGCTAGCACATTCCTGACCGCCGGGGATACGCAATACTCCATGTCACTGCCAAGGGCCCAACAAATTGGACCAGCTTTCACCCTCTCCATGTATATGCTCTTCTCAGGACATGCATTTAGAGCCCAAGAGGAGAACGGAATTCGAGAGACGACCTGGAAGGAAGTCATGCATAAGGCACGTGTGAAGCTAATGCGAGTTCCCCTCGATCATGTTTACGACTACCCGGCGCCATTTGGCGCTGATATTGGACGAGCTGGTGAGAGAGAACATGGCCATATCCCGTCAGAAGGGCGACTACACGAATTTGCATACCAGCTCCTCGTCGTGGAAGATCTTGATGACGATCGCATTCACACGTTTGAGGATAACGAGGCCCAGCCAGGCCCGTACGAAGGCGTCGATCTTGCAGGCGTTCGAGAGATTATCCCCATTCACGAAATTTCCAAGATCTTTTATGCAGACACTGGAAAGATCTTGAATATCGGCACCGACGGTGAGACGAACAATCCCATTCTCCTCTTGAAGCGAGATATCAACGCTGTTCCACCAAGGCGGATGCTGGAGCGGAACACCATCGACCCAGACTCTGGCTCGGATAGCTCACACACCGTAGGCGGCTCAGATGCTGACGCTGAGGCTGAGGATGACCAGTCGGAACTAGACGACCAACTTCGACGGGAGTCTTTCACCATCCCTGCAGAGGAACCGGAACCACAACAAGAATCGCAATCTCATCCATGGCGACTACCTCCCAATCTTGATCTTGAATGGATGGCCTTTGAAGTGTATACCGAAGAGCCTTCTACTGATTCTGAATACGACGAGTCAGAACTAGATGTTCAGACGCCCTCTCCCCCAAACGGCACCCCACAGGGCGCCAATTCTAAGTCTCCTGATCTCACTGCTGGCTTCTCGAACCTTAATCTTCGCCCTTCGACACCATCCGAGTCCCCTCCGCCCCAGAACACCCAGCTAATCCCATCCCCTCAAAAGACATCTACTCCGATGCCGCAGTACACCCCCAAGCCCACGGCCATACCAGCTATCAAGACATCACTTTCCCTTCTGGAAATGCTGATCCGTCTCACTGCCCTCCAACAATTCCAACAATCCTCACACCTCACCATCCCCGACGAGCTCCTCACCTTCTTCCTCTCAGAGAGCAGCACAGTCGGTTCAGGTGGGGACTCTGAACTGCGCCGCCGTGTCCGACGTGAGGCACGTATGAGAGTTGGTTTCGATCCGTACGACGAGAGTCCGATCAAACGCCGCGGTGAAGAGTACCTAGAGCACGAGTTCCACGACGGGGACCACGAATACGACGATATATCTCCCATCAGAGACGGGAATCACTTCGACTATGACGGGTATCCGCACGGTAAAGCGGCTACCGTATACTCCTCTCGCTCGCGCTCTTCGACCCCGGTACGAAACTCATCGCCCTTCCCTAACTCTTCCCCAATTGCGGGTAATAGAGCAAAGTCCCCGGCAGATATCCCGCTGCCGAGCATGGAAGGTCGGCTGTCGCTCTCGAACATGTCGTCGGCGAGCCCATTGCTAAGGAGGGCGACGACACAGCCGAATCAGCTCAGAAGTTTCAAGCAGCCCAGCTTTCGAGGCCCGCCGACAGCTCCTGCGACCTCAAGCAGCCCCAGACTAGACCAGCAGAGCCGGCCTTTGTCGCAGCAGATGGGCCGCGGTAGTCAGGTGCCCGATACCCCTCCCAGCACTGGTGGGAAGGGCATATAAATGAAATGAATCGTTGGGTGATTTTGAGGGTTTGATATACTCGGAAAGAGACGTTGAGATTTCGGCAGCCATACTAAAGAGAGTGTACCGATTATCACCATCGAACCGCGGATGTTGGCGACACTATTGCTACGAATTCTTCACAGTCCGACGATGTGCGTTATGGCAGGCGTTTGGGATTCAGCTAAAGATATCATTTCTTTCCACAGCATACAAGGCGACAGCGGTGAGTATGTTCCATTATTAGGACAACGGGACAACACATAAGGAAAATATAAGCGAATAGAACTCAATGAAAACCAGTGTAGATTGAACAAGCCCCGAGTGAATACCTTGCTTGACCCTTGGGCATCTCTACCATGATACCAAGTGTATGGACAATTCCACAGACCATACGAACTACCCTACCTCTACTCCCAATCTTCCTCGTCGCTCTCCTCTGCCACGGCTTTCTTCTTATCCTGTGGTGACCCAGGCGCGCGACTCGTCGCTCCGCTGACAAGATCGTAGCTCGCGTCACTATCAGCTACCGACTTCTCATCGTTGGACCGGCGGGGTTCGGCGGGCTGAGCGGGTTTCAAAGAGTCTTCATTCGCGTCTGTGGGCTTGAGGGTCTCTTTTGAAGCGGCGAGATTTGTGGTCTGGGCGGGTTGCGTCTTGCTGGGAGTTGGGGATTCGTCGTCCGAGTCTTCATCCCAGGCTACTTCTTCTTCGTCTATGGGGGCGGATGCTATGAGATTGTTAGTGTCGAGCCTCAATTTAGCTGTAGTAAAGGTCAAATGCAAGCATACCTTTTAACATATCTCTCCTCCTCTGCTCTTCGCTCTCAATCACATGTCTCAAGAAGTAATACCTGCACCAAAACGCAGCGTACTCCACCTTCTCAGGCACTAATTTTTCCATCGCGCGACGCAGCTCCTCGTGCTTCTCCAGATCCTTGCTAATGGCGTCCGTCTTCTCCTCAACATCGAAGCCCTTCTTCCACGTCTCCCATTCTGGGCTCACAGGATCCTTCAGAAACGAGTCGAGCGACGAGTGAATGACGTGGATCTGGGCGTCGAAGCGTGTGGTGTGAATGACACGCTTTCCCTCGGAGTCTTTTGACTCAAACATCACCTTCGAGGGGTCATTGTGATCACCAGGCGACGTCGGGGGGGCGATAGTGACGGCGTCGCGGAGGAAGTTTGATATGTTGGTTCCAAATTTTAGGAGCGCCTCGTCGGCGGCGTCTTCGGCTTTTTCGATGTCTTTCAGGCGTTTTGCAGCTTCGGCCCGGAAGCGAGAGAGGATGCCTTCGGCTTCTTTGACGATGTCTGCTGGGAGGGAATCAGGGCGGTCTGGGTGTGGGGGCGTGGTGGGCTCCTTCGAGCTGCTGGCATCTTTATCGGCGGATGCAGAGGAAGATGAGGGTTCGCCGGTTTGTTGGAGGGAGAGAGACCGGGTGTGACCGATGAGAGAGGTAACGCCGGTGGTGATACCCGTAGTAGCTTTTGCGCTGGCAACAGTGTACTCTTTGCGCACTCCGTCGTAATATTGTTCTCCCTATTCATTCAATCAGCATGTTTCTGGGTCCACAGCTTTGCGCATCCGAAGCACAATGCCGTACCTGCTTCTTCACCGAGCCCAAGAAGCCTCCTAGTCGTGCAGCCCACGGACTGCTTGATATGGCCTTGTATGCATCTTGGATTTCGCTATTGAAGTCGGCGTTCGCAGGCTTGGAGTTGTCTGCCTCCTGCGGGATTGGGTCTTCCGGGTAGCTTTCTTCCTGGATATGGTCGTATGCGGAGTCCATGATAGTAGATGGCGAGTTAGGGGAGCCTCGCGCGGCGTGGGTGCGGATTTGTAGGGTGGTTCGGTGGTGTGGAGGTGGAGAGAGCTTGCGTGGTGCTGTTTGGAGGTTAGGATGGCGGGACAGACCGCCCGCAAGAGGTCTTGGCAAATGAGGTCAGTTGCAGGTACGAAGAGGATAATTTAGCCGCAATTTGGGGACAAGATCACGATGTCACAACAACGTTCGCCTTCACGGAGATACCAACTTCTTGCGCGAGATCTGGCAAAGACTTTAAGAGTCTCTGAGATGTGAAGTGAGCTTGTGTGATTAGCTCTTCCTGTTTCATAGAGCGCTCGGCTTGGCATCAGATTCTCGTCGTCGGGCTGACGCAGGGAACCTCAACCTCAAAAAGAGGATGCATTGTAAATGCCTTTGTAGAGATCCCAGGGGGTGAGTGCTGTATCTCATTACAGTCCAGTGCTCCATGGTGCCTATCTTCCATAAGCAGGGTCGTAACACATCTGGAATCAGTTCGCTCGTGGTGTTTCATGTCCTCCGCTTCCCCACCACCTTTGTGAATCCGTCTTCATCCACCACAGGAGCAGGCTTCGGTTTGGCAGCAACGAGCGGCGGCGCATCCTCCATGTCGACATCGCCATCGTCCTCGTCCTCATTTGACTCCTCGTCCACACTATCCCACTCCGCGTCCTGATTCTGCTCGTTGACCTGCACTCTCCCTGTCTTGACCTCCTTGCCCTTCCTTGCCTCCCACTTTGCCTGCAGCGCATCGATGGTCGCAAAGTTGCCCTCTGAAGCCTCCTTCCGTATCCCCATGATCTGCTTCGCAACCGCAACCTCTGTCTCGTCTTCGAGGCGCACACCGAACTCGTTCTCGAGCACTTCGAGGAGCAGAACTTCGATGTCTTCGGCATCGGTGTCGGGTTGGTTGGCGAATGCTTCTGATATTGCGCCCGCGAGCCAGTCGCGCTTATCGCTACTGTCGGGTCCGCCCCATTGGTTTTGTACGGCGACGGAGAGCACTTCCCAGTTGAAGAGGCAGTGCCATATTCCAAGGTCGAATTTAG
This sequence comes from Beverwykella pulmonaria, assembly GCA_001599595.1. Classification (NCBI taxonomy): domain Eukaryota; kingdom Fungi; phylum Ascomycota; class Dothideomycetes; order Pleosporales; family Melanommataceae; genus Beverwykella; species Beverwykella pulmonaria. The sequence continues at coordinate 723,373 of BCHH01000017.1, read as the reverse complement.
CTTCGCTTTGGGCTGTGGGGTGGTTAGTAGGAAGAGCGAAGAGCATGCCATAAAGTGCACCAACCTGTCGATGCAGCAGGGCCCGAAGGCTGCGAGGACGTAGACATGTTAGAAATTGTTTGTGGTGGCCCGCAGTTTTGCCCCTCCACTTTTTTTTGGTGGTTTTTGCGATAAACTTTGGTGGTAGCGATCTATCGATAAGCGGAGCTGGGCCTTACGTCACGGGGTTCCTTACGACGAAAACGCGTCTACCTCGCCTGTCCTAATTGGTGATGTTAGCGCTGCGGCTGAGCTTCAAACATAAGACAAGAATTTAAATAGTACACCCTCCATCCATGAACGGACTGTTAGCGTGAGCCACCACACAGACAAAATTTGTATGGAAAAGTGTCGATTGGGATGGAAACGCACTGACGCGCGCTAGCAGTCCGTTCATGGATAGAGGGTGTACCATCGTTACTCCGTCTCGGGAAGGCAACAATCCGTTTCTGTTCTTTTGAACACCATATTGGCCCGAAACACTGGTGACATCTCTAAACTGTCTGTCAGCCTAAACTACCAACGTACTTTACTATTCCACACCCCCAGTCCTAATCTAATTTGGCGCCCGAATACGCTACTTTTGTCTTCATTTGTACCACAACATGGCTTATCACTACAACTCTCTCCCAGATGAGGGCCACATTCGACTGCTCCAGCTAAGCAAGAACACTACCGGTGAAATCAGCGCGTCCATATTCGTTGCGGATTTAGACAACTCCCCAGAATACAAATGCCTGTCGTACACTTGGGGCGGTGCGCAATACGAAGATAATGGCGATGAGTGGTTCACACCGAACAAAACGATCGAGTTAGACCACTCTAAGTTCTTAGTCAGAAAGAACCTTTACGATGCACTTGACTGTCTTCTGCGCCTTGGAGTGCGTGGGCCGATTTGGATTGATGCCATCTGTATCAACCAGGAGAGCATTCCGGAAAAGAATTCGCAGGTGGCTCAAATGGCCAGAATATACGCGAGTGCAGAACAGGTGTTGGTGTGGCTGGGAAGAGCCTACCCGGGAGCGGAGGCGGCTCTTAACATCATGGAGAAGCTCAAGGCTTCAATGGAAGAGTGGTACAATGCGACATACTCGGATGAGCTGGCATCAGCATCCAAGGGGCGAACAAGTGTTCGCCAGTTGATGCTTGCTGACGCTACCGAAGCTGGAATCACAGATCCTGATCTTGAACACATTCTGCAGTTCGCTGCATCATACCGTTGGTTCAGTCGCGTCTGGACCATCCAGGAATATCTTCTGGCGGACAGTGTAAAGCTGTTGTGTGGGAACCGTATCGTGGATTCGCAGACGCTGTACAAAGGGTCCACAATGCTTGCATTCACTGGCGGCTTGGTGGCGCGGAAGTACCCGGAGTATGGGAAGAGCAGTGAAAACTTCCGAAACTTTTGGTCTGTCGCTTACAACGCATTCGTTCGTAAAAAACAGAGAAAAGGATGGCCAAGTGCTGGACTCCAAGCATTGACTCTTCGTGCGATGGAAGCAACAGATCCCCGCGATAAAGTCTTCGCGGTGTTCGGCTTCTCGACGACAGAGAAAAGAACACTGCTGGATTCCAAATCATGGAAGAAGACCAAGATTGAAGAGGAGTACAGCATTCCACCTGATTATCTCAAATCCGTCGAATGGGCGTTCATAGAAGCTACTTTGAGCATTCTTAGCAATTATCGCGTAGAGACACTTACTTACATTGGGGATCGCACTCGGAACAAGATTTCCGGATTACCTTCATGGGCTATCGACTTTACGCGTGGTCTTGAAGTGGAACGATTCCAAGAGTGGAATGCGAAATTTCGTGCTGCGTCCACAATACAAGGCCAGGTTGTTTTTGATCGAGGAAGTAAGGTGCTGAAACTTCTTGGAGCGAGAATCGACGAGATTGAGCAAGTTTGCGATGCTTTCTGGGAAGAGAAAACCTCGAGGGGTATCTTTGAAATGTATGATTTGTTGGCAAATGCGAGGAAAAGCGGAAATATGGACGATGAAGCGATTCGAGAGGCGTTCTGGAGAACGTTGATAGCCGATGGAAATGCAGCAAAACACAATGAAACCGAACAGGATTTGAAAGATGGGTTTGAAAGATGGATTATGTCCCAAACCGTTCTAGGAATGGCCGAGCGAAATCAATCAAAGGAGGGAGACTTTACGAAACTGATAACAACCCTACCATCCGATATGCGGCGATCTGGATTCGGTGATGGATTCAAGCTGATGGGTGATTCAATTTGGCAAGGCTATCAACAGATGGACTCGGATCGAAAGCTAACACTATGCCTGAATGGAGCCCAGGAAGCGTCAGACATGCCGGGGATCGGATTCGTCAAGGACCTGTTCGTCAGACAGTGGGCAATCTGCTGCAGGAACCGTCGCATGTTCAGAACGAAGCGAGGTTTTCTAGGGATCGGGCTTCAAAACATCAAGGCTGGAGATTTCGTTTATCTGATGGCAGAGGCAAGTACTCCCTATATTTTTCGGCAAGGGAACGGTGTGACAACCACTTTCTTAACGTTTGAAGGTGACGCATACATGCATGGGGTGATGTATGGTGAACTATGCCAGAAGGCTGATGAACAACCATTTGTTCAGATTACAGTTGCGTAGGAATATACATCCACTCTGTGTTACAGGTTGGAGCTTGAGTGTCGTTATCGGCCTAGACAGATATCGTTTGGTAGCGGGAACGGCTCCACCTTGGGTATCTTTTGTTAACTCTTCACTTTTCTCCTTCTTTCCACTTCTGTTCTTTAGTTAGTTTATGAACAGTAGTGACTCCCATATACCGCGTACCTCGGCGTGGATGACCCTTCACATATAAACTAACTCACCTCTCAATGTAAGGAAAAGCAAAGCAAAGCAAAGCAAAGCAACTAGTCTTACTATGGTAGAACAAAAAACCCATTTTTCAATGGAACACAAGGGTATTCAATGGGCCAAGGCGGTCGACCAACGCGAAGCACAGTTATTCTGTGCGGTTGAGGAACTCCAGCAACAGCTTCGAGAGCTCCGAGAGGCTGCTAGCCAGCGAAATAGCTATAAGATTTATTCCTTTTGCCCTTGAGCCTCAAATTCCCATCTACCAGGAGGCGCCATCTCCAGCTCGCTGCGACTACCACAACTACTTGCACACTACTCAATAGACTGTATTGAGTTAGGAGTCAATGACTGCGAAGAACAGGCATCAGAGGTAGCGTTCGTAAGGATCGCGATTCAGTATGGTGACAAGCTGTGGGATCGGGATGATTTGCGGTGTTCAAGGAATGACAGTTATACGTCTGCTTAAGATCAGTGCAGGAAACCGCTCGCTTCATATCGCCACTCAAATTTGTCGTTATGTGGTATGTGAGCTGAGAGCATAGATGTGACAGGAGACGCCAGCAGCAGCAGCAGGCTGCGGCACCCGGTACACCACGCGTCCCGCAACCCTCATCACCCACCATGGATGCTTACTATCGCCCACTGACTCGGCGTCCCATAGCTTCCCAGCCAACGAGAAACCGGCTAGACTCTACAAATATAGCCTCCATTAGTTTGCTGTATGCCGCGATGCATTCGTCCACATCTATCCCCAGCCAGCCCAACATGATGGCGATGAGCCTATTGAGTCTGTAGGGCCTTGTAGGTATGCAGTCTCATCTCCCACCTACCCATCCGTGCTCGTGCCACCAATGAGGTCAAATACCTCACATGGCTTGACTAGATAAAGACTATCCCCCTGTTTTTGGCGGTTCAGTCGCTCCATGAGGCCATTCAGGATGTGGAGCGTCGACAGCCCATGGACTCCGCCGCCATTAAGCGAGAGCTAACAAGCCAGTGGTGTGTTCGCCGCCATGCCATGTCGCGAGGTTCTGCGCCATCGGGGTTTTTTGCGATCAAATATTATCAAGTGTGAGGCCGGGTCAGTGCGTACAAGAAGCGTGTATGTGATGAGGGCTGCAGGCACGTTCCGTCCGGATGCTACTTTGGGTGAGACCAAAACCGGAAACGATGGATTTGTAGGGTCCAATGGAACTGAGAGACAGTCGGGGTACACAAACCTGTTTTCGTATCATAGTATAGAGAAGATTTAATCTTCTCCTTGTGAGTGTGTACTACACAATGTCTCAAAATTAACCCATTGATCTCTCTTGTTCCTCTACTGGCCAGGTTCTGTGCTCTCTCCAGAACTTAATCCGAGCTTCACCAACTGTAAATTTCCATACATGTTTTATAGAAGTCTTAAGTGAAATGTGGGATAATAAAGCTTTGTCTTCTTAAGGTCCCTTTTGTTTCTTAACTTGCTTATAAGGCTTCTTCTGGAGAGGATCTTAAGTCTATGGACACTTTCTTAGCCGTTTAAGGGATGGGAGGATCTTGTGGTCTTAGGTGTGTGTAACGGGCGAGCCCCTGGCTGAACAAGGTGTATGGAAGACTGACCACAGAAGGCTGTAAGTGCCAAAGAACAAGGTTGGTTCGGTCGAGAGTTGTACAGCTTGGCTGGCTTACTATATATACTAGCTATCGGGTGGTCCGATCTCATCGATTGGACCTCAACACAGATCCTCAACAAAAAGTTAGGGGGAAAGTATGATCAAGGAAGGCTGCAGGTGCAGCCGAAGCGAGCGCAAGAACAAATGAGATACTATTGAGTGAGAATACTGGGCGTCAGCCCGTCACAGTGTGCTTTTATATCTTAACGGTTTGTTTCCGGATTTGTCACAAATTTGAGAAATACTTTGTTCTATTAGATCCTCCAACGATAATAGAAATTAGTGTAAATCTCCCTCTTACTCTGTTGATTCTTAAGCATCCTGTTTAGAATTAGTTCAAGAGCTCTTGTCTTAGTCTCATATACGTTTACTATATTGTGTAGCTGTCACGAGAGTTACGTGTAAGGCAGATCCTACGGCAAAGAGGAGAATAGTTTATTACTACATACGGTTCTAGTGATGAATCAAGACGTTGGGTGAAGAGAAAAGGAAGCATTGGCGCGAGGTCTCTGCGTAGTCACGTGTGGCAGGTTGTCGCAAACTGCAATAGATTGCCGTAAACTACCGCAAACTGCGGTAAACTGCGGCAACCTGCAGACTACAGCACTTCGTCGTCGACTGTCACAACTCAGCGGAGACAAAGAATCGCGGTGAATGAGGCTCTGCGGTCCCGTGATCTCTGCGTAGCCTTATACAGCAGTTTGTTGTAAACTGCAATAGATTGCCGTAAACTGTGGTAAACTGCGGTAAACTGCGGCAGCTTGGTAGGGGCTATGTGTCACGGTGAAGGTGGTCGAATGGTTACCGTAGCAGGTAAAGACTACATCAAGATTAGAATTAAAGTGTACGTAGTTGTTGACTCTGAAGTTGTGATTAAGAACAAAATCTGTCGTGATTCTGTGAACGATTTTCAGAGGAAAGAATAAACGAGCTTTGGGGCCTAAATCTGGGCCTCCTAGCAGTGAGGTGGGATAAATCTGGGACAACTGGCGTCCTAGATTCGGGCCAATACTTAGCTTGCTCAGGATTGCACAACCACGAGCTTAGGTTACTTAGTCATTGCTAAGTTTTATGCCCTTGTATGCTCAGGTTTGAAAGCAGAAATGGAATTTGGTGAGGTAACTTTTGACCATAGAGTATATAGCGTACGTATCCTGAAAGATTTTCTAGATGTGTCGGGATCGTCCTCATTGCTGCCTAGAAGGTGAATCACCATCACTTCAGCAACAACCCACTTCCCCACCACACCAGTGTCTTGGTGTTGATCCTTCGCGCGATGTCTTCACGAGCATGGCAGAAACCCATCCAATCAAACAATTAACTTGCACTATTTTTCTTATCTTCGCGAGTTTCAAAGCTTTCTGATCGCCAGCTCAGCCACTCAAAGAATGCCTTACTCGTGCACGGTGCGCAGCAAGTCTGGAGTCACGTGCGACGGGGTAGGTCAACATCGTACGCCAGTACTACCCGAGCGCGCGAGTACGCGCGTCGTTGTAAGACTCAACATGGCGATCACTATTGAGGTGTCCCTTTTATATACGTTTCCTTATGCACTACACGAACTCTCTCTTTGCACCTCTCACATCATCCTCTGTATCTTGTCTTTTCTTCTACGTATCTTATCGCCAAAAAAATGGGTTCGCCTCTACGACCCTCAAACAAGGGCTACGCTCCTGTTCCCATTGAAGAAAGAATCGACGATGATGTAGCCTCACCTCAACAAGATGTCGAGGACGATGAAGACCTCTATTCAACAAGTGCTCCCCTTCTCTCAAAAAGATCGCGTGGTAATGAGCCTCCGATACGCGAAAGAGCTTGCTGGTATCACAGGATTGGAGGCTGGAAGCTCTTTCGACAGAGCCGCCACTATGCTTCCTGGGATGCACCTCGAAAACCTCGCACCAGGCGTCAGATTATCATGTATACGTTAGTGGGCTTCTTGATTCTATCCGTCATCGCGTTCGCCACGGCAACTGGGGTACTGGCCCAAGAGACTCGGTCTTGCAATCGTGGGTACCAGTATCAGCCTCTCCAGAATCTCTGGACCTCGCACGTACCCTTTGGCGACAAATCCAAGTCATCCAATGGCAGACTCAACTTCCCCAAGATGTACCCTCCCATCCAACCAACGACGTCTGCGTGCCAGGCTGCGTGGAACACGCTCTACTCTGTCCCCTGCCATGAAAAGATCTGGAACCGATCCTGGGACAATGGAAAACACAGCCTGTTCGACCCCGACATTGGGGTATACACACAGGCGATATGCGAAACGCGCTGCACGACGGCGATCACGAGGGCCCACCAGCTCATCTCCTCTCAGTGCACGGGAGATGACAAGTTCGATTTGGTGGACTACACAGGAGCCTTTTCCGCTGACCCTGGGCTCGAGGACGGCCCCGTCAGCGTGATGACCACCCTTGCCAACCGAATCACGCACACGTGCCGCCAGGAACCCACCACGCCAGCGCGCTGGCAAAGAGCTCCATACTGTGCGCCCCTCTTGTGGGAGGATTGGGCCATCGTGGATGGTATGAATGCAGGGAATCTCGAGGGCTTGGATGCGTTTGAAATGCGTACTAGTACGCCACGGACGGAACCGGGGAAGTACCGATATCGCCGGTCGGAGGGCAGCTGTGATAGTATTTCGAGGTCCTATGATCGGAGATATGTTGAGCGGAGATGGTTTGGGCCCACGGTCAATTCTACGACGTGTGGGTGGTGCACGATGGATTGGTTTGAACGCAAGTTGCTCGCCTGGGAGAAGAACAAGGTTCAGAATCCGAAGACGGGGAAGCGTGTTGGTCTGCCTGAGTATCTCACGATAGTCAGGCATGCTGGAGAGCGCTGTGATGCGGATGCTTGGAACCGAGCGTGGGGACGCGCCCTTCACAAATACAAGCAGTCGGGGGAGTTGTCAGATGACTGGGAGAAGGTTGAGGTTGGGAAAGAAGCGAAGGCTAAGGAGATGAACGGGCTGACGGATGACGACATTGAGATCGATGGTTTCGTCCACATCTTGTCATTTCAGGAGAGCTCCGACAAGTGAGTTTCTTTGAAGTCTTAGGTCTCTCTGGCAGATACAATAGTACAGCATTGAGCGCAATTGATTCTCTTAACCTGCGACTAGAATGCATCGCTTGTTTTACTAGGACCGATATTGTGCAGCACATGCAATATATCCAGTATGATCACTATCAAAAACTTGCAAGATTGCGCACAGTACGGCTTGCACGCTGCTTCTGTTTCCCAGGAATGTTCCCGCTCTGTTGCCTTGTGAAGGTACGTTCTAGCGTCAAGATTCTGTCCTGCACGAGGACCAATGGCTGTAAAAAGTTGGATACATTTAGCCGTGTAGTCCATATTGGCTCCTTTTGAGGCTGGGGGTCTAGCGCAGGGCAAGAAAACGGGGTGCGATGACGTAGCGCTGCGGGTCAGAGCTTCTTGCCAACCCCTGCAGTAGGACGATGAGCTGCAGCTCCACGTTCTGACTATTTTAAAGCTGCTGCTAGCTCGCATCGTGGCATCGCACGACACGCCCGTCTCAACCTTGTGGCCTTGCGTTTCAGCCGAGCTTCCCTATGGCTTCTTTTCTTCATGCTTAGCATATTGTTCTCTGCAGCCACTCCACTGGGACGCCGGCGCAGTCAGCATCCGCACTCATCTCCTGGAGTCCCCATCACGGCGCGCCACGATGCCGGTCAACACCATCACTGTGGCTACGGCCGTGACGCCTACGGTCATCGAAACCTATCTCTCGCATTACCTCAACCGCCGACCGCTGCACCAGAAGCCCACGGCGCATATTTCGTACCACGAGGGCCTCGAGCTCATCCGCCGCTTTCTCACCTACGCCTCGTTCCACACGGTCGAAGAACTGCAAGCATTCACATCGCAATGGGTCCCCGTTCCGCACTGGGTGCACGTAAAAGTAGTCGACATACCCAGCGGCCAGCTGGCGAGAGCCGCCGACTACCTGCAAAACCAGCTGGGCCCGGATGGAATACAGCAGATTGGCGGAAAGACGTGGTGGCAGTGGCGAAGGGACGATGCGGCGTTGAAGGCCGAGTGGATCGAGATGAAGAAAGACTATGAGCAGCGCAAGAAGGCCGAGATAACCAAGGGCCAGCGCATCATGCTTTATGTGCACGGCGGCGCGTACTTCTTCGGCAGCGTCGATGAGCATCGATACCAGATGCAGCGGCATGCGCGGAAGCTCAAGGCCCGCGTTTTGGCGCCGCGCTACAGGCTTGCGCCTCAGTTTCCGTTTCCATGTGGTCTCTTGGATTGTAAGCACTACCTATCGTTTTGTAGGGAGTGCATGTGACTGATCTCCGACAGGTCTCGCTACGTACCTGTACCTGCTGGAAGAAGGCCACCACCCGTCTACGATTATTTTCGCTGGAGACTCTGCAGGGGGAGGTATGGTTTTGAGCATGCTCGTTACGCTGCGAGATCAGGGTGTTCCCTTGCCCGCTGGCGCTGTTTTGATCAGCCCCTGGGTAGACCTCACGCACTCTTTTCCGAGTCTAGGCGGGGACGGAAAGCTGGACTACATTCCCGCACATGGGTTTGTGCACAAGCCTAGCGCAAGCTGGCGTAAGCTGAACCTTGAACTCTCTACGACCATCATGTTGACATTGATACAGCACCCCCCAATGCCGACGACCGGCTCGCATTCGAGAAAAGTCCTCGTAATTCACAGAAAAAAGAGAAGACGACACCGAGACCGAGCAAGGAAGAGAAAAAGGCTCAAAAAGAAGAAAAGGAGGCCCTCAAGGAAGCTAAAGCAGACCGTGTTCGGGGCTTTTCGCTCCGGTCTTCCGCAGATGGGCCTGATGCGGACGCGCTGCTCGAACCACTGAACGCGAACCCAGACATATTTGTGTCTGCGAACGGGAAATATAGTATAGGCCCGAAGTCGACCCTTTCCGTACAGCTCGATGACACGCGAATCGAAATCAAGGATCAGATCCAGCTATACGCTGCAAACCATCTCCTCACACACCCGCTGGTATCTCCAGCACTCCAGCCCACGCTCGGCGGCTTACCACCTCTCCTTATTCAAGTGGGCGGCGGGGAACTGCTGCGCGATGAGCAGATATACCTTGCGCACAAAGCGGCCCAGCCTCTTGCCTATTTACCACCTCCGTCAAATCATCTCACCGCGGAACAAATCGAAGCACAGGCTGCGAAACACCGCCCGACCAACGTTCAACTCCAAGTCTGGGACGATCTATGTCACGTTGCTCCCACACTCAGCTTCACTCGACCTGCAAAGCACATGTACCGGAGTATTGCGCAGTTTGGAGCTTGGGCGCTTGCCCGATCACAAAAGACCATGATTGACATCCTAGACGACGATGACATTTCCATTGTCAGTACAGGATCGGATTCCTCATCCTCAGATAATTCCGGTAGCAATCTTTCCCCAGACGACATCAAGTTAACCATGCCCTCAAGTGCACAGCATGTTGGATTCGAGAGCATAGCAACGAAGGAATCCAAAGGCCCCAAGGTTGGCAAAGCAGGCGATCCTCTCCCTGCTTTTGAGAACCACATGATTCGTCAGCGCATCGACCGACATGGGCACATATATGCAATGGAGCCTCCAAACGAGATGGAAGCCTTGAATATGGAGACGGTTGACATTGGCGTGCCGAAGCCAGGGCCTGTGAACAAGTGGATGAAGGCACAAAGCGAGTGGAATGGGAAGTTCGCAAAGGAAAAGCTGAAAGTTCAAAAGAAGAGAATGAAGGATATGGAAAAGGGGTATGAAGGATTCGACGGCGAGTCGCCGCCTCCAACTGCACTGGCTGGACGGAGGTTGAAGGGCATGAAGGCCGAGAAATCGAAGAAGAGGAGTTGGGGAATGTCGCTGTGGAGTCTGTGGGGTTCGAAGCACGACTCGATGACTGTAAGCGCCTCTTCCTATTCACAATAGCGGGGCCATGACTAACACAAGACAGATCGTACGAGAAGAGAAAGCAGATCAGACTGCAGACCAAGAGCTGCAAAATACTACACAGCATCCCGATGGAACCACTACCACCACCGTGGATGGAACTACCGACTCGAAACCCTCGAAGCCGCCCGCTAAACCCCACCGCAAGAGTTTCTCCCGCAGCCGCCCTTCTCACCTCGCGCCCAATGCTGCCACGTCCCGTTCCCGCTCTGGTTCCGGCTCCCGCTCTCGTTACAGCAACGTTACGGATGCCGGCCAAATCGGCGCATCTGCAGACGACCTCACCCGCCTTAACAGTCTTGCACCCCCTATCTCAGGCCTTGCAGAAGCAACGCGCATCGCGCCCGAACGCAAGGCCTCGGCCATGGACTTCGACAGTGAACCGAGCAGCAGGGAAGCACCTACACCTGGAATATTGATTGAAGATATGTCTCGCCCGCAGTCCCCCGAGACGCTAATACCGGTCACGGATACTCTGAGTACGCGCCCGACACGGGGAGGTGTGGCGTACCCATTTAGACTGAAAGTCGAGGGCGATGATAGGGATGTGAACGCTAGCACGCTTACGTTGCAGAGTGTCAATATTGAGACGCCGCGGGTGGAAGAATTCGAGGAAGAGGCTGAGGATGTTGATGCAGAGAATAAGAGTAATAGAGTCGAAGATGGATTAGTGAAGGACGACACTGCCTCCCAGGCTGGTGGAGATGGAGTTGGTGTCGGAGTCGCGAAAGCAGAGAGACCGGGCGTGGATAGATTCTTCACTGCGGGTGCTGGGGAGATGCTTTCTATGACAAATGGAAGGGATATGGAACAGGAAGAGGCGGAGAGACCGGGTGTGGAGCGGTTCGAGACGGCGCAGGAGAATCTGAGTACTCTCGCCCACGGGTCGAAGGCGTGAACGAGAGGGACGCATGGCAGATGTGTATATACGGTCGTTTTGATACCCCATTTGCTTGATTGTCCATCTGTTGCGGTGGTCTCGGTATGTGGGAATAGCGGACTGTGACTTCACATCTTGTAACATTCAACCTTTGTTCGTATTCTTACTTCAGTTCTAGTTGTTGTAAATACCTTGACTGCATATATACAATATTATTGGAAGGGCTGCTGTACAAGTTGATTATAGGGGTGAGCTCGGTGGTAGAGCCGCAGATTGCGGCCCTGAAAATTGCTAGTTCGATTCTAGCTCAACTCTTTATTGTTTTTGTTCCGTAAATTATTTTGGTTGTCTTTGTTCCTTTTCGACTGTTAAGTGCAGAACGGCTTTTAATTTCTTGGCATTGTTATATTTATCTTGTCTTGAGTACTTCATTTTTGCAGCACCTACGGTATTCTTGTAAAGATGAAGCTATGTGTCATATATACCATGCTCCACAATTTTACATGCTATGTTACATCGAACCCTTGACGTCATCTACCCAGCCCAATCAATATACTGATTTCATCAGCAATCCCACCGAAGACCTTTGCCCGGTCGCCGTCTGGTTCCGCAACAACGGTGGGTTTCCCTCTGTCCGCATCTTCGCAGATCTGTGGATGCAATGGTATCTCGCCCAGCAACCTCAGCTCCTGCTTCGCACACATTTCCCTAATCTTCCCCATGGGTCCAAAGATCGGATGCGGGGTGTGGCAGCTCGGACAGATGAAACTGGACATATTCGATACTAAACCCAGGAGCGGGACATCTACTTTTCGAAACAAAGATACGCCTTTTACAGCATCTTTGAGGCTCAAATCTTGTGGTGTAGATATGATGACTGCGCCGTCGAGCTTCACCTGCTGCGTAATGGTCAATTGCACGTCTCCTGTTCCCGGCGGCATGTCTAGGATGAGGACGTCGAGGCCGCCCCAGTCTACCTCGTGCAGAAGCTGCTGTAGCGCCTTCATGACCATCAGCCCGCGCCATGCGACGGGCGATTCCTCGGGGATTAGGTAGCCCATCGACATGCTCTTGAGGCCGTAGTTGGAAAGAGGGAGGAGCTGGTTATCTTTGGTGGTGCGTCAGCGGCCGAGTTGCGAAGCTGGACGGATGGTGGACGCGGACTGACTAGCTGAGAGTCGCGGTTCGCCAGAGAGATTGAGCAGCGTGGGGATCGAAGGCCCGAAGACGTCGGTGTCGAGGATGCCGGTGCGATGGCCGGCGCGCGCGAAGGAGAGGGCTAGGTTGACTGGTTTGTCATTTAACTTTGTTCATCCCGACTTGTTTTTGAAGAAATGTGTACCGGCAATCGTCGACTTCCCCACCCCACCCTTTGCAGAGCTCACAGCAATCACCTTCTTCACATCCTTGATATTTCGCTTCTGGGGTAGTCCACGCTGCATGCGGGGGATTTGCGGCGGGGCGCCGGTGCGCGGGAGGCCCTTCACTTGTCAATTGAGCAATTCATACTACAGAAATACATACCAGAGGGTTCTCATGCCGCAGACACGCGAGCGTGGAGAATAATCGCGGCTTCATCATCTCATGGTGATGTATGAAGGAGCTCTGGTGGGTGGCAGCCAGTGACGTGCGTCCGGAGGTCGGCGAAACTGGGCACCGAGAAAGTTCGAACTTTTTTGTGGGTTGGGAGCTTTTCTTCCTCACATCACAAACTCGACCTTTATCATTGCACAATGGGGAAGTCCAAACTGAGAGGTAAGATATATTTGAAGCCCATAGACGTGTTCATTCTAACCTTCAGAAACAGATTTCGACCCGGAAGCCCTCCTCGATCCAGCGCCGAGCTCCTCCTCCGAAAACTCCGCATCCGAAAGCGAAGATGACGGGAACGCTGGACGAGGTCACTACGCCAATATTGGAAAAAGCAAATTGAGGAAGACTGAAATCGTTCCTTTGGGGCCGCAATACACAGGATCGAAAATTTCTCGAGAAGCGGTAGATGATGATGATAGCGACGATCCGTTCGCGCGCGGCTTCGACAATGCTGAGGATAGCGAAATGAGCGGCGCGGATGGGAATAGTCAAGTAGAGGCGGAAGATGAAGTGCAGTATGGACATGGACTCCATGGGGGTTATGAGAGTGAAGAAGGGGACGAGCTAGAAAACTCGAAGATTACAAGAGATGTAACAGAAGAGGATAGTGATGATCCATTTGCGGCCGGATTTGACGAAGATGAATTCAGCGAAGAGGATGAGAATGGTCAGGTAGAAGCAGAGGATGAAGTGGAGTATGGTCATGGACTCGATGGGAGTGAAGACGAGGATGAAGATATGGAAGACTTCGATTCAGACAACCACGAAGACGATGATGAGGAAGGAGCCGCTAAAGACCAGGACACGAGCGACACCTCCGACGATGACTCCGAGGACGCCACTTCTAAGCTCCGCGAAATGATGAAAGACCAATCCATCACAGCGCAAATCTCCCAAGCTGCGATTGCGGATGTCACCAAAGGACAAGCTATCAAGTCGCAGCGCAAGACGTTCGACGCGCTATTAAACACCCGTATTCGACTCCAAAAAGCCCTAATCTCCACAAACTCCATGGCGTCAGACGCCCATCGCAAAGACACCGCACCCGAGACCTCTATCGAAGCCGCTGAGACCGCCGCGCTCACGCTCCTTAACAACCTTACCAATCTCCGTTCAACGCTAGATTCCGCCCGCACAGGTGAGAAGCGCAAACGCACCGACTTTACACGAACTACTTCCTCTTCCGAAATCTGGTCCACCATCCAATCATCCGAACGCGCCACGCTGCCCCACCGCAAAGCCATCCTCGAAAAGTGGTCGCTGAAAACCCGCGGTGCTGCCGTGTCATCCAGCAAAGGCCGTCTTAATACCAGCGTAGGGCAAACCCTCACCGATGTGCTCACCAGTCAACTGCAAGATATGCCGCGGCTCGTCGCGCGAACGCAGATTCCGCGTTCCTGTGCTCCGCTTCAATCCGCCGCCAACGTTCCTTCGAAAGACATCTACGACGACGCTGACATTTACGGATTGCTGCTGAAGGAGCTACTAGAGCAGCGCTCCGCAGAACTGAACACCAGCGGGACGAGCGAGTTCGTGGTCCAGCAGCCGTGGCAGATTGCACGTGAAGCGAAGACGAGGAAGGTAGTGGATACGAAGGCCAGCAAAGGGAGAAAACTGCGATATACCGTGCACGAAAAGTTGCAGAACTTCATGGCGCCTGAGGAGCGGGGCGAGTGGGGCGACAGGCAAAGAGATGAGTTGTTTGGGAGTCTGTTTGGGCAGAGGTTTGGGTTGGGCGAGGACGTAGATGAGGAGCGGAGTGAGGATGAAGAGGTGGATGCGGCAGAGGAGGGGCTGATGTTATTCAGGAGTTAGGGTGTGATAGGGAGCTGAAAATACGAACATTTATTCATGCATGCGATTCCGATTCAACAGGACTCTTTAAGGACATGTTCAACTCGTGAGATACAACACTCGTCAAAGTCCCATGTTCGTCATATGGCCTCTTTCCAAACCCAGGTTATCCAGAACTCATCCAGGGGCATTATATCCATATCTCCCCGCGCCCTCCCTTTTCTGTGTACGCCCCCAATCCTCTACGTCGCCGCATACACCCAGAAGCCTCCAAATTCCCAGTACGCCTCACTAAAACTACTGGCCTGGTCAGCAACCCAGGCATCACACGTGCCCGTACACTGCGCATCGGCATTGAACACACTCGTCTGCCCCGCCCAATCCCCACAAAGATCAATATCTACAACAATCGTCTGATTCTTGAAATGGCTACTAATATCGCACTCTGTATTTGGGAAATCCGCCAGTGCCGTTCCCCACGTACTCGGATCAGGGGCTTGCGCAGTGATGTCGGACGGGATGGCAGAGCGTGGGAACGACCAGACTCGAATACCGGCGGAGCGCAGCTCCATCGCATACACGCCGCCACCGAGAGCATTATACGCAGACCCGTACGTGTCAACGGCGCCCTGGACGCCACACCCCGCGTTGGAATCGGTGCCGTTGTAGCAGTCGTATGTGAGTGCCTTGCCGGCTTGCTTCCTCTTCCTCCCTTTCCCAATTTTGCACCCCTTCGAAGTATGCAGAGTGATTTGGTTCCCCGAGTCTGCAGCGTTGACAGCTTCCATGACGTCGATCTCGCCGTTTAGCGGCCAGTTCGATACGTCTGTGAGCCACAAGGCGGGCCAGGTCGCGCAGCCGTAGGGCGTGTGTACGACGTCGAAGATGAAGAGGCCGGTGCTGTATGTCTGTTTTGAGGTTATGCGTACAGAGCGCCGGCCTGTCGTTGCGTTTTGGTCGACGGTGTCGACGCGCAGGATGGCTGTGCCGGAGGTTGAGAGCGTGGTCGAGGAGGTGGATATGTTGGATGTTAGGGTAAGGTTTTCGGACACGGCGGTCGGACTGTCGACGTAGTGCACGAATCCGTGGGCTGGGTCGTAGCCGGTGAAGTAGTCGAATTGGGAGAAGAAGTTGTCGGCGGAGTCTGTTCATCACTGGTCAACTACGAGGTTGGTGGTGTCCAGGGGGAGGGGAGGCAAACATGTGTCTTGGAGGCTGTAGCTGAGCTTGGAGTAATCAGGATATGCGTTTGCTCGTGCCCCGAGAACGCCTCCTACAACGGCGGCGACGATGACCAGCACCACGCCGACAGCGATCCCGGCCCAGATCTTCCATGTCCAGGACTTTGGGTTGAGACGGGATGGTGAGGACGCTGAGGACTTGTAAGGGAGGATCGCGGATTCCGAGGAAGCCTTTTCAGTGGGGTATAATAGAGACATGACTTGTGATGGGAGCGCTCGAAGCGCAAGCGAGAGTGTGAGTGTTCGACAGTGCAGCGAGGGAATTGGTATTTCGATTAGATTTGATTGGAATCGTAAGGGTCTTCGCTTTATGCAACGATAGACAGATAGATTCACAGAATTGATAACAAGAAAGGAGAAACCTAGAGACAGCAAGTAGAACTTGCTCGGGAACGAATGAAACCAAGAACGTAAGAGCAACCACCTACCTCTATCAACCCTTCAACCAGCTTCTACTTTAATACATACGACGACCTCACGCAACAGCTCCACATATCGGAGCAGTGGCTGAGGTGCAGTGGAGACAGCTACCGTTTCTTGGTGACGCGTCAATCGGGCTAGACGGTTAGCAGTCACGTGCTAGCATCCGGCCGAACTTCCGAGAATATCTTTGGTGGTAGAATTTGCACGGTGGTTCTATTTCGACTGGTCTAGCAGAGATTGTTATCGGAACCGTTGGGCGACGCTGCGTACTCCTGTGCGTGTTGATTTTAGGCTGTGCAACGCGACTTTTAGCCCAACACGGACAGATTCCAAAGGCATTTCCACGTCTTCCTACGCGCCTTGGTCGTATTATTTGGTATTCGTTCGAATATCGAAGCTTGTACAGTGCCTTGAAGCGGTCGTATGTACAGTATCGGCGGTCGCGGGAACCAGAGTGGAGTTTCGTTCCCTGTCATCTTAACAAATCTCCCAGGAAGCCGCGATAGTCTTCTCCATATTCTCTCCTTGGGTTATCCCATGTCCTACTTGATCAGTTTCCTGACCGCTGTCTCCATCCATAACTTTGTATACAGTCGATGCGCAAACTGGAAGCGCCATGGCAGCGGCAGCGAGTCCTTCCCTTCGGGCGTGGTATTCACGAACACGCTCTTGAGATGGAATGTCGCTGTCTGCGCCTGCTCGTCCTTTGTCACTTCCATTGAGAAGAGGCCGTCGCTTGGTCGGGGGCCGGCTTCGAGGGGAGAGTCGCCGCATCGGACAACGATCTATTCGACGTTTTGTCAGTATTGACTCCAGCAGCCCTGACACTTGCAATCTAGTACACATCTACTTGCTGATTAAAAGTGACTAGAACGCGCGGTACTCACCTTCTCAGGGGTCTTCTCCACGACCTCAAAATGATCCGTAATTTTTGTGCCGACTTTATACTCTGCCCTCGCCAACTCCTCCCTATCCCAAAGATTGTCCTCTCTCCCAGGCAAACTCCTATACTTCTTTTCCAGATATCTCCTCTGATACGCATACCCAATCCCACTCCACACGCCTCTACAGAAATCCCTCGTGAGCTCGCTCTGGTCCGTCGTCTTCAATTGGCTTAGCGGCACCGTGCGGACCGCATGGTCGATGCACACGGGCGGATTGGAATGCGGATTGTGCTTTTTTGCGAGCGGCGTTTGTAGGTCTGGCGTGGACGAGTCGTAAGGGATAAATTGTGTTTTGCGCGACCAGAAACTGAAGGCCGTGTACCCGAGAGAGGTATTTACTACGGCGCCGCCGAGAAGCCCGACGAAGATGCCGAAGACGCGCTTGCCCGGAGGTAGCTTTTTTATTTGGGGCGGGGGGGCAATGGTGTTCATTTTGATATTTGGGGACTGGTGGGAGGTTGTGTAGCGGAGGGGAAAAATGAGGGTTGAGCTTGAGCCTTGGGCGGGCGGACGGCGGAATTGGCCCGAGATTTTTTTGAGAGCGGGTGGAAGGCCGGATATGGACTTCCGCCGGGCGACATCTTTTTCTGTCCACGAAATGCAATTACGAGGTTGCACATCACCAAATCTTTCCATGAGTGAGGAGACTGAAAATTAAATTACTATGTATTTATTGTTACTACACATTACTCCGGCACCCTACCAGCAACGCTCCTCCAAAACTCACACCTGCTCCCCCTTCCGCCCTCCCACGTATATGCATCCACAATCCTAAGATCATTCCTCAGCCCATCCCCAGTATAAATCGTCACATTAACCAGACTGCCTACCGATCCGGCCACCGTCGTCTCCATCGTACCTCCCGTCTGATTCAGGTTCGCCATCTTATACCCCCCATTTTCTGCTACGAACGGCGGCCAGTCCTCCAGTCCGGTATTTGACGTGGCATTGGACAACGCCCCGTTCGCGATGGCAGAGGAAATAGACGGGTTCCCCGTTCGTATGAAATTTCCCCAAATGCGCTGAAATGCCGTCACAAAATCCGGGCCTTGATTGGGTGTTGGCGGGCCAAAGTATGCCGCTGTATCCGAACCATGCGCAGCGTTCGGAACAGAGTACTGATACTTGTAACCTTTCCTCGTCTTATTCTGCAATCTTAGTTCCGTGTCGGCGGGGTTATACGCGTCTGCAAGCCAGTACGAAGGACAGATGAACGTCGATTCCGCGTAAATAGTATCGGCGATCTGCTGGGGGCCCGTGGCTACTTGACTTACGTCCAACGCCGTCAGGCCCTCGTCCCCGGCCGTCGCGAATCTGGGGAGGCCAGTGGCGTTGTTGA
The DNA here is from genome assembly GCA_001599595.1 of Beverwykella pulmonaria. Taxonomy (NCBI): domain Eukaryota; kingdom Fungi; phylum Ascomycota; class Dothideomycetes; order Pleosporales; family Melanommataceae; genus Beverwykella; species Beverwykella pulmonaria. The sequence goes on along the minus strand of BCHH01000017.1, from coordinate 704,675 downwards.
CGGGGTAGTAGGAGAGGAGTTGGTCAATGTCGGCGGGTGTGAAGAGCGGGAAGAAGAGGTGGATCCAGTCGAGGAGATCGTTTCGGGTGGTGATGTTGGGCGTGGTAAAGTAGAAGCCTTCTTCTGCGTTGTTTCCCGAGAGATGATTGAGCCCATTTAGTTTTCGGGAGAGCAGAGCTTGGCTGGGGGTAGATGGGACGAAGGTGCCATCTGTCACGGGGAGGAAGCCCCAGGAGCCAAAGGTGCCGGAGCTAGATACGAGGGCGGAAGCTCGTTGGAGGTTGTCAGTGTCCTGGGAAACGAGGCATTCGAAGATGGTTTGAGAGTTGCTGCCGTTGGCCCATGTTGGAGGACAGCCTGCGGCAGTGGCAAAGGCGTAATAAGACTGGGATGGTTTCGAGTCCTTATATCCGTACTGCTGCGGCAGGTAAGGCGATGCTGATATCGACTAAAGTGGAAGTTTTAGCGTCTTGCGTCAAGTTTATCATATTTTGCAGAAAGCTCACATTTATGAAGAGTGATGTGCCTATGGTACCTCCGTAGCTAATGTCATGTAGCATCACCGAGCCTGCTCCAGCCGAAATGCCCGAGATTGTGACCTGGCCAGGGTCTCCGCCAAAAAGCTCGATATATGATTGCACCCACTGCAGCGCAAGGTACTGATCAAGAAGACCTGCGTTGACGACACCATTCCTGAAGACTTCATCGGAAGATAGAAAACCAAAGGCGCCGAGCTAGTTCGGTTAGAAAACAGCGGATTCAAGAACATAGATAAACCTCACCCGATATTGGATGGACACTCCAACGAATCCATTGTCATTGGCGTTGATGATAGCCGTCAGGTCCTGAGTGCCATCACCAACTCCATACCCGCCACCGTGAATCCAGATCAGGACCGGGAGATTGGATGCATTTGCGGGGGCATACACGTTTAAGAATAGGCAGTCTTCACTGCCGTTTATCGGTGGTCCGAATGCTGGCCCTGATTTTGGACTCTGGGGACACGGCGAGCCAAAGGAGGCGGCAGATATGACTGGATTGCGGTTTGTAGAAGGTGCTTGCGGCGCTTGCCATCGTAGTGGGCCTACAGGAGGCGCAGCGAAGCGGATCCTGTTGTTGCTTAATATGACTGAGTGTGCGAATACAGCATTGGACTTGCCCTTTAAATGTGTTTATTCCAATCGAAGAATTGGAGCTGGCGACTCCTTCATAGATTGCATATCCAAGGTCAACCTGCAGGGATGATGTTGAGGGATTAGCTAATCGTTTAAATTCTTCAAATGGCTGTGCATCAGGGAATGCAGTGACGAATGGAGCAATGAAGGAAAAAGCGAGGGAAAGCCTGAGAGAAAGCATCATGATCGGTGATGCGGATCATCTCGTTGAACATCAAACTTGGGCAATATATATTTGGTGGACTCTTCGCGAGCGCACTTCGGTCTCGGCACGATGATAAACAGTGATGAGGTAACTGAGTAAGCCATTTGCTCATCGCTTGAGGATGTTGTTCGTCAGCGGACATAACGGGTACAAAATTTGTCAGAATCTCCGCGTCGCCTTTTAGTGATTCCGAGTAGGCTTCGACGAGATGGATTTGAAAGGAAGTGCGCTATCTTCCTTGCAAGTTCAAGGAGCATGCCTATAGACTTCGGAAACGTGACCCGAAAGCGGTTGCGCGTCATATAAGACACGGCTTTGTTGCCTTGAAAATTTGATGCGTCTGGCCGGCCAGCCTCTTCAGTATGCTGGTGTGCTAGCAGGTTAGTCTACAACGTGCTCACGGAGTCTCATCTGAAGATTGTTTCTGCCCCCTCCGCCGAGTCTTTTGCGCTCGTTGCATATGAAAGCCGAGGCATCGAGCTAGACGCCCATAGCCACGCGCTGGGAAGCCGTGATGTCCCCCGCAGCCTACTCAAAGAACTTCGGATGTGATATCTTGCAGAAGGCTTCGACCACACGTTTGGGGTAGACATAGGTGCCCCGCGGGGTGGTAATGGGAGGAGCCGGAGCTTGCATAACCGCCCCTTGATGAGCCTGCATTCAGGTCGCTTGGGCACAGGAAGGTATCGTTCCTGAAAACCTCGGAAGTTTGCTTCAATCATTGGATCCGTGTTCGCGCCGTGCGCCGCTCTCGTGCATCCAGATAAGGACTGAGAACTTGTGATCCTGTTGCACGGGGTTGAAGGAGCAAGCGAGATCGCGCCTCGAAACCGACAATCAAGTGCCGCGAGGACAAAACGTGCAAGAAAATATCTAGCATACCCGAATCATTTCCATTGTCAAAATATGAGGGAGCGTCAGTGAAGAATCAGCCGTGCCTCAACCCTGCGTGACCCCACAACAGTACCTTTGTGCGTATTATCATGAACTAAATCAATTTTAGTCTTTATGACACATACCCGGCCATAGTTTAGAGTAGCCCCCAGGCAGATGTTTGAAGAAATTCCAAGCGAGGTTTTACTCTTGCGCTGTAGCTGGCTAGCGATTGCCAGCGACTGCCAGCCAATTTGCGCAAACACAGCCCATGTAACACGAGGTTGATGGGCCACATTCGTGTGTCGATGGTGGGGGGGCTTGGGTTTGGGTTTTTGAGTCTTTCGAATCAAGCGAGCAATTTATGTACAATGCGCTGCGAGACTGGCTTTGACTAAGTATTCGCAGGCAAAGATCTGTGCTGTGGAGAGCAGTTACGAAGCAGCCCCGGGCACAGCTGTCACCCATGCGGTTGGGAGAAATCACATGATGACACCCAGTAGTCAGCTGCATGGTGATGGTGAGGAGGGAGGGGGGGCCGCTATGAAAGTGTGACCATGTACGGCGCACCACATCTAGAGACAAGACGGATGATATGGACGCCAGTGGCAGCCTTACGAGACAGATGCGGAGAAGGCTGACGGGATGCGCCTGTCTAGTCCGCATCAAGGAACGGCCCGAGCGGCAATCGATGAACGCCCCGTAGCGTGTCTCGCGTCCACCAACCACCACTTAGCCGCGTCCATCACCCTCGCCGCTCACTCCAAGCCCAAGTCTGGGGGCTACTGAAGATCGCGCCCATCTCAAGGAGGACGTTTCTTAACCAAGTCCGACGCGCGCGCCACTGCCGGTACGACTCCGAGATACTACACTTTCGTTTTATCTCGGTCAAGACACGGCAATTCTAGAGAACATCTGAATGCTGGCCATCAGAAATCTCGAACAAGTAGGATTCAGTCATTCCTCCGTGGGCGCATCTATCCCCATTCCGTTAGAATTGCCGAGCTGAAGCGGGAACCAAGAGATATTGTGTACGTTGTTGGAGTCTGACTTCGCCTTGTTCGGCCCCTGCTCGTGTACGCGAGGCCAATCAGATGTCCTTCTTGTCATTATTGGAAGACCTTTTAAGGAAATCTGCAGCTACGCAGAACCCTGCAAGATGCAACCGCATCGATCCTCCAGAGTGGTGGTCTCGCGAAGGACACCTTCACCCTTGTTGCGCGCACAAGCAAAGCCCTCCAAAAAAGAGACATCATGAGCCAGCGGATGATTCAACCCCGGAAAATATCGACGGCAAGCCAGCCTGATCTGTAAAACATTCGGCATCGAAAACGGTTACAAATCAATGTTGCTGTCAATGTCCGTTGAGTTCCACATTTGGCAGGGTTGAAACCAATACCCTTGCTCCATCTCGTCCACGTCCTAATGTCCGTCCACTCAACTGCACGTTGCTATCGTTGCGTTTACCAAACTGACGGGTCTTCCCAAGGCAAAAAAAACATCAAACAATGGTTGAAACTGGTTTAGTCTACAAATCAGACTTCTTGTCTCAACCCTTCTGCGGTCCGTCCACACTTCCATCAGCCGCCCAACTAGATCTATCTTGCGGCACTTTTTTCACTAGAAGCAGGAGGTTAGGCATGTGCCACTTCAGGGTCGTTGCCGTGTCAGAACGTTGCCATCTGTTGCCTTGCTGGGCCGTAGGCTTCTCATTATCCGTACTTACCTTCTTTAGCGACTCCTGCCCGATCCAACGCCGCAGTCATTAATAGTGGGGGAAGCCTCCACCTGTCCCCGACTCTGCATCAGCAACACCACCATCGCCGCGGTGTCCACTCCAATAGTGATGCGCTCATGGACACTCCACTACGAACACCACCTCCGGTAAGCCTTTTCTTTTCGTTCATCGTGAGTATCTACTTATCAAATGAATAGGGTATAACCCCAAACTTCGACGATCCAACGTTCCTCGGCTTGCCGGTGCTGGTCACGGCTGGAATATGTCTCTTCCTAATCTTCCTCTTCGCATCTGTACGCGTCTACGCAACAGTATCCATTCTTAGGAAGTGGAGGCTCGACGACTGTAAGGATTTAAGCTATCTCTATTTTTGACTGGCTTGCTGACTCTGACATAGATGTGTACTGCTGTAGCTTCGTACGTTCTAATATCTCTACTCGTATCATCAGCGTCGCGACTAATTGTTCATCTAGACGGCCGGAGTTTCGTTTATTGTGTTCGAGATATCAAGTAAGAATTTCATGCCATTTTTGAATTTGCATAGGCTTACAATTGTTACAGTTATACTTTCTAAACCTATTGGTTATCATGCCTGGAACGTCTTCGAACACGATATGACGAAGTCGTCTCTGATTGTAGGCCACCCAAGCCTATGAGCCGTCAAGATCGTGCTAATTCATTATTTAGCATCTCCTCGCCTTTTCAATCGCCCTCGGACCCGTTCTCTGGCTTCTTAAACTAAGTTTGTTTTGCTTCATATTCCGCCACTTTGGATTTGTCCGTTGGGTCAAGAACTGTGTATACATCGGCATCATTGTTCTTGCGCTGGTCTTCTCTGGATACACCCTTATTGTCACACTCTCATGTGGGCCACGACCTGGGTCCGATACCGTGTCTTACCTTAATGGCATCAATCGGAAACAATGCTCAGCACCTGAGGGAGTGACTGCAGTTTCTAGCATCATCACCGGAACTGTCAATGGCATTGGCGACCTCTACCTCATCACCATTTCGATGCCATTGGTCTCGAGCCTGCGCCTTACGAAGAAGCAAATGTATGGGGTTTACCTTATGCAATTGAGTGGAGCAATGTAAGTAGCTCACCGATACTTGCGAACTCACAGATAGCTGACATGAAACAAGTGTATGTCTCTGCAGTCTCATGGGCGTCTACTATCGTTACAAGTCCTGGCAATCAACGGACCTCACAGGAGGCCAAATATCTCTCTATGTTGTCCTGTAAGACTTTTGACTCCTTCTATCCCGCTGTTTCTAAGTACTTTATAGTGCGCTCGAGATAGCCTTGGGCTTGATAATCCCATGCATGCCATCTTTCGCCACTCTCTGGCGCCATTATACCGACCCTAATATCAATGACACGGGAACGTTGGCCCCTACGCCAAAGATGCGATTGGTCAGCTCCCTCTCCTTCTCCAGCCCGGATCCCTTGAGCCAGCCTGAAAGTCGCGCGACTTGGCGCAAAACACATCTCAGCATCGAAGAAATTCCATACAGAAAATCATCGGCGGAATACAACCAGCATCCCATACGAGCGCCTCGCCCTGTGCATGTCCAGCGGATGAAGGCACTTCCATCAACACCACTGCCATTCCCCAAATCCGCCCCGCCTTCTCCAGGCACACCAGGCAGCTTCCGCAGTATGCAAATACCCATCATGCTCTCGCGCTAGAGCTCTATTAATATCTGAAATACGTATACGTACTTCCGCAGTGGTGTTCCAGGTGCATTAGGCCAATAGACGGATACTATTTGCACTTAGATGGACGGCGCCGGGTTTCAAATCTCAGCCTCGCGATCGAACGCCGTGGCCGGTACATTGCTCTTGGCGAAAACGTGCCCGGCGACCTTACTTCGGGGCTACTACTTTTGCTGCAAATATACCCAGAGATTCTCCTCGTCAAGGATGCTGGAGTTAAGGGATGCCGTTTTTATATGATAGACTAGTCGCAAGACACTTACGATTTATGGTTTTGTATAATTTTATAGTATAGTATATAAGCAGCCCTTGGTATTTTCCCACCCGCTTGTAACAAATTATGAGTTGTCAAATTGAAGTCATCGCGACAAGTTCAAGACCAACCTGGAGCTAAGGAGCGGAGAACGGAGATAACTCTGATAGGTAGCGGGGTTCAACGTCACCACCACCAACAGACAGGAGTATTTTAAACCAACACGAACCTCTCCTCGAAATAGCCCGAACACCAGCACCACAAGTCCCAGGCAAGCTTTTTTCTGCACGAAGTCCGGACCACTCGCATACCAATTCTACGTTATACAACTTCCCCATCCGGCACGGTGCAACACCTGCACCACCTTCTAGAAACAAGCGCCACAGTCACACTCACGATCCACGATCCGGTCTTTTCATACAGGCCATCTTGGAACTTCAGCCGCGAATCGTGACTAGTGATCCTTGCCTATAAATTTTCTCTTGTATTCTACGAACGCAGCCAAAATGTCCGTGTTCCGCAAAAACAGCACTGCTCTGATAACCGGCGGCGCATCTGGCATCGGGCTCGCTGTTGCGCAACTGTGCCTAAAACAGGGAATGCGCGTTGCGGTTGCCGATCTCAACACTGCGACTCTAGACCTTGCGAAGAAAACGCTGGATGGTGGGGATCATGCCGAGTTCTACCATGTGGATGTTGCGAAGGAGGAGGATTGGACGGGCCTGAAAGAGAGTGTGGGAAAGAGGTTTGGGGACGTGGATTTTCTGATGCTGAATGCCGGAGTTGGCACCAGGGGAACGTGGGGGGACAGTGAGTATTTCCAGAAGGTATGTTTGGACGTTTTCCTATCGTGCGTTGGAGATGGAGGAAGATCGGATGCGGAGGCCGTTCTGGCGACCCTGGAGGATCGGCTCCCACGTGGGTGTTGCGGACGAACCTTCCATCGCGCAACCAACCCCGGCTAGCCATGTGGGCCTGTCGTAGGAAAGATACGAGGATCGCCCTCGAGGGATGAACTAGGAGGCCGCGATGGAGCAAGAAAGCCGCCCGATGGATCAAGAAGAAACAGCACTGTCGCAGTTCGCGCCCCCGCTGACGGCCCACAGATCTTCTCCACGAACCTCTTTGGCGTGGTCAACGGGCTCAACACCTTCGTGCCGTCTTTCCAATCGCGGTCCGCGACTTCCAATCCCTCGGCCATTGTGATTACGGGAAGCAAGCAGGGCATCACGAACCCGCCCGGAAACGCAGCGTATAATGCGAGCAAAGCTGCGGTGAAGACGCTGGCTGAGCACCTGAGTTTCGATTTGAAAGATACGAAGACGTCTGTGCATCTCCTTGTGCCGGGATGGACCTTTACGGGATTGGTGAGTGCGACCGCGTGTCTACCTCCTGCATGTCCTCTGACGGATTCCTTCCTTCCCTTTCCCTTTTTCTCCGGCACATTTCCTTGTTTTGGGAGAATTCTAGGTGGCCAGTGAGATGCTCCACGTGCCTTCACCCACGTGCTTTACCTGCATCCCAGACTGCGTCAGTGTGCCAGTCTAATCCTGTCAGCAACCCCTCTCGTTCCAGAAGGACCCAGTGCTCCGGATTTCTCTAGAACGAGTTTTCCGTGTACCAATATTCTCATATCAATACTGTACCTGTGACCCGTCACGTTCCCCCCCCTTCACCTTTCGTATCCAAAGTCCCGATTCGTTTCATGTTTCATCTTTCCAAGTTTCCCCTCCCAACCCGTTCCTCAATCCTCCGCCTTTCTTTCTGTTTCGCTCCCCTCTCTCTCTCCCAGCAGCCAACTAACCTCCCCACCACAGTCCGGCAACACCCCCGGAACTACTGCCACCAAGCCCAACGGCGCCTGGCACGCATCGCAAGTTGCAGACTACATGTACCAGAGCATGCGCGACGAAAAATTCTACATCATCTGTCCGGACGACGACGTCAGCGAGGCTACGGATAAGAAGAGGATGCTGTGGAGTGTCGGGGATATAGTGAATGGGCGGCCGCCGCTTACGCGGTGGAGGGAGGGGTGGAAGGATGAGGCTGGGAAGTGGATGGCGGAGTGCGATGTCTAGGCAGCGATATAAATGATTTACATTAAAACCAGCAGTCTTAAAAAATGGCTTGTGTTATCGTACTGTGTGCAATTCAAGATGTAGCAGTGAGGTTAGGGTCAGGCTACATTGCAAAGCCGTTGGTAATTCAGTCCCAACCAAGGTTGCAGTAGCGATAGTACCCCACAATGTAATGTTGTGAAAGACAAAACAGACAAAGCCGAAATGTAGTAGAGTACAAATATGCCATGGGTATCGGTGAAGAAAGTGCAATTCCCCTATTAACCCCACTGCTGGCATCATTTCCTCTCCAAAAGTATCTTTCATAATCTTGCCGTATGAGCGAATAAAGCATTCCTACCTGATGCTATCGCTCATAAGACTACAAGACTACACACACCCACGTTTTCATGCCATAAGAACTGCTACGAGAGGTCCATCTTCTCGGCCATCGTCGCCCAAGAATTCTAGTCGTCATCTGAACGAGGACCGACCAAGCAGGCGCCGCCGAAACAGGGACATGAGGTTCGGTGTACATAAAAAATCCTCCAAGCGCATATGAGACGCTCAGCCAGAATGTATTCTTGTGGAAATAGGTTTCCAGAGCTTCTCGGAACACCTCTTGGCCCATGAATCCAAGATACACGAAGTTATACCTACTCAGTCTAGTCTTGTACTTTGAATCCAAGGTGAGGGCGCTCGTTATAATGGACGCAGCCATCATCCACCGTGATGGTACTAGGGTTCGCTACGAGATGCTCATAGACGAATGTGTGAAGCTCTCGTGGGAGTCTCGCGGCCATTTTACGCCATAAACCCAGCCAGCTGCACTTTCCGTAGACGATCGTTTGAGTAACCACAGGTGAAGAAATACTATATACCAGTTTGCGAAGCAACTTCCGCCTCCTCGCACACCTATAAAGTAAAGGGAATGTGCATACCGATAGACTTGAGCGTATGCACCTTGTGCAATCATAACTTCGAAACGACGCGACTTAGTCAGGTAGCCGCAGTTGGTGGGGTCATCAATGACAGATAACGGATTCTGACTGTCGAACAAGCGCGACCTCGGGAGAGTAACATAGTATGTGCTTTGAAGACAATCCATTCTCCGTTGAAAATTCCGTCGCTTATTGACTATTATTGTAGAAATATGATAGTTCTTGGTGTTTTTGACACATTGAGGCTAAAAATGGCGAGGAGAGAGAAGATCAAGGTTGCAGCGACTATTTATGTGCGGAGGTGAGAGCGAGGTGGATAAGAAGGTTCAAAGTGGAATGCTACCACGTTTGTGGCCTAGCCTCGCCGTGAGTGTACATGACCACACCCTCAATGAGTAGATAGAGGGAAAATGCTGCCTGAAAGCCGCAGCCTTGTACTATTGAATCTGTATATGCATTTTGGTAGCTAAAGGCTCTATTCAGGACCACCTTGGAGCTCACATTTTCGCTGCACTAGTTCAATCCTAATAGGTTTCTCGTGCTCAATCAAATAACAGGTCCGCCCTTCGCCCTCAACCGGCCGCCATACACTTGCAAAATCGCGACGATGACTGTAGCTACTGCAACAATGACGGCTTGAATGCCGAATGAGAGAGCGAATCCGCTCTTCACGCCCCATGGCATCTGGAAGTAGCCGACGGAGAAACCAGAAATGACTACAGAATTTGTTAGCCATTGCTCTTTTTCAAAGATGGAGACCAACCTACCTCGAGAGAAGTTCAAAAGCCCCGAGACCTCGGAACTTGCAGTTCCATACGAATCCAGCGCATACGCTGTGATAGCAACAGTCGCTAGCATGACTCCAAACACATACATGCCCCATCCAAAGATGATGCCCACATAGCTCAGATGCTTCTCAAGTGTCTGTCCCACGATAATGAGGCCAGGAATCATGAATGCAGCCGCGATGTAATTCGTAAGAAGACGCGCTTCGGGCTTGAAAATACCCTCATGCTTTCGCACGTAGCGGTTCGCGATAAAGTCGTTGAAGAAGTGGCCAAAGAATTCGCCAAGGGAAACGGCTACAAGAGGGGTAAAGTAGAGGAAGCCGACGGCTTTGGGGCCGAAGCCATAGCCTCCTACAGCGACAGGAGTTTCGAGAAGGATGGTGGAGGTTATGTTGATGCCGACTGCCCACATGAAGCTCATTGCACTGCAGCCTAGGTCAATTATCGCGTTGTAATACATGGAAATAGCGCTTACTAGTAGATCATCGTTGGAAGCATGATGGGCTTGAAGAGTGTGGACAAGAGACGACTGCAGCACTGCCAGCATGTCTTGAAATATCCCGTGTGATGCTGGATCTGCCATATTCCAATGAGCCGGGACATTCTACCAGCCAAGGTTTGAGGTCTCGGTGGTTGTTGTTCCAGAGGAATGGAGCGTTCGTAGTAGGTCTCGTCGGCAATCATTAGAATGGCAACCAAGTCCGCGAAGCCCATGGCCGTTACGAGCCACATGACCGCCCGCCAGTCGCCAGTACCAGCGATGATGAAATTGGCGAAGAAGGGTCCGAGGTAAGGCGAGAGAATGAAGATGCTAACCCAAATACCGATCTTTCTAGCATGCTCGTGGAAGTAGAACATGTCTTTGACGCACGCAAGACCAACCACTTGATATGCGGTCAAGGTCAATCCCATCATTGCTCGGAATCCATAGAAGACGGGGAAGCTGTTCGAGACAGCGCATGCAAGCGTGAAGAGTGTCCCCGAGAGGGTGCTCCAGAACATGACAGGGGCTCGTCCCCACCAAGACGAAATGACGATCCAGATGAGGCCACCAATGCCACTATACAAGTCAGTTTGTATTAGCAGTTGCTTCAAGTTGACTTACAGCATGAGTACATTCAAATTGCCAGCCTCGTTAACCTTAGCAGGCGATAAACCCCATTCTTGACCCTGAAGAACGATAAGTGGGATTCCAGCTCCAGAACCATAGTCACCAAGAAATGCAGTCGATGATATGACCGCTAGCATAAGGTGCTTTCGAGTCCAAGACCAATTGAGCGGATCGTTTGGGTCCGTAGTCGGTTGAGGGATCAGAACGGTATGCCCGTCTTTGGCGAGCTTCAGGGTTCCAATCTGGCCCTTTTCGAGGTGGGCAGCACCTGCATCGAGCAGAACCACATCTGTCTCGTGTCCAATCTCTTGCTCGTGGATATGTACGCGAGTGCTTTCCGCCACTGAGATCTCGGGCTTCTCGTTGTCCATTTTGTGCGGTAACTTCCGTTGTGTCGAACAGCTGAAGATGGGGGGAGCTCCTGGAAGCTGAGAGGAAATCGAGAATGATGATGAGGAGGGAGGGATACGACAAGATCTAAATATGGGGACAGCTTCTTGTTAGCTCCATGCCCTCCACCGATCTGGTACACGTCCAAATAATGCGGTACTTGCATCGCGCATATCCATCTGCACACTGGGCACTTCTGATTGGGCGTAGATCCCCCATGGGTTAGCTCCACCGCTTAGCTCTTTTACGCCTTGAAGTTCTCGAACGGTTGGGGTAATGTGGAGAATTTAACCGGCAAAAATGTATTTGCACAACTGCCGATGTGGAATTTCGCCGAGGCCGACAACGAATCGAAGAACAGAATGCTCCCAGCCCAAAGACATGGAAGCTGTAGCGGAGACTCAGATGCAGTATTCAGCCGGCACAGAGAGCTGCATGGCAGCCCTACGACAGTGTCAAGTACCATACTTGGGCAATTATTGCGAGAAATGCTCTTCGATACGAGGAGTCAATGATCTCAGCCCTACACTTTGTATGCTCATACATTCTACGTATCGTATAGTGTGCGGAACCAGGTTGGCGGTACGTAAGACCAACCGCAGCGGCAGCGGCAGCGGCAGGACAGAGGGATTATCAGACGGATGCACGGATGGCGTTCAAGGCATAACTGGTTTCTGACGTGTCGCGCATAAGATGCAAAGAGGAAAAGGAAAAGAACGGAGGTCGTGAGGGTCTTGAGGATGTTGGGAGCCAGGGGCTCACGTCAGCATTTTGCGCTGGACTCGATCGATAATGCACGCAACAACCGATTTGCTCTACCTATCCCTTTCTTTCAACACTCGTCTCTATCTCGGCTTTCGTCCGCTCATCAATATGATCGAATTTGATATGAGAATCGCGGCTTTTGACTCATCTTTCGTTAAATTGCATTGATCGCGACATCTCGATTTTCGATCTTTAACTGCTAATGCCCTGTGTCTCCTCAAGAGCTTTCACACCCAGCGACAGGATGGATAGGAAATCCCGATGAACCCAGTCAGACTGTACAGTGTCATCGGATCTAGCGCGTCATCCACTATTTTCTTTTGTTGTTATTCCGGCTAAGGTCCGCGTTGTGGACAAGCCGCTGACAATGAATGCCTACGATCAGCGGCGGTACTGTAGTACAACAACAATGGTTCCTGACCTTGCCCCAATTCCAAGATGGAACTTCGACCTGCGACTTCCTTCTCGGCCTACACTACCCTCTTGGCTTTGGCTTGCCGCTACCCCGCACTTCAGCGGATTAACCTCCGATTGGAGGGGAACATTACACATTTCCACGGCAGGCCCACTTCCCCGTCCTCCTCAAGACGTCATGGTATATCGAAGCTATGTCAGCTTACACGAATCGTTCGGTACTAGCGCACACTCGCTGCTCACAATCGGCGGAAACCTCGGTTATGGTCGATACAGTAAGCTGTGGTATTCCAATCACTCTCGTCACTCTATTTCTGAGATGATTAGTTGCCCCTCCAGTTTTCACAGACTTGCTTCCTGAATGAGTTAATGTTATAGCTATAGCAGCGTCAGCTAAGAGAGCTATGTCAGAAGATCGTGCAGTTGTTCAGTTGGCCGCCTGACATCTCGTACAAGTATAAGAGATTTTCTGTCTCCATCTTGACCTGTACTTGACCTTGATCCTCCTACTTGATACTCAACTCCATTGTTCCATCATCCAGACCATCCGGCTCACTCCCAGCAATCATGGCACCAGATTTGAACTCGTTAAATGCCAATGGAAAATGGGATTATTCCACCCCAGGCTCCTCTGGATACTCGATTCCTAACATTGTATACAATGTGCGTTTTTGGATGAATGCGCCTCCACACCGAACTCTAATATGAAACCAGGACCCATCCACTCGAAAAATGAAAGTACTCACAATAGGCGCTGGATTCTCAGGGATCCTCATGGCATATCAAATCCAGAAATACTTGGACCCTTCGAATGTTGAACATGTCATATATGAGAAGAATTCTGATGTAGGAGGGTAGGTTGGCACCTTGAGAATAATAGGGCTAGAGCCTTAGGATACTTACTTTTATATAGCACATGGTTAGAGAATCGCTATCCAGGTACGGCCCTACCGATCATTTCGAAGAGTTCCGCTAAATCTACTCAGGATGCGGCTGCGACATCCCTAGCCATGCCTACACTTTGAACTTTGCTCTAAACCCCGACTGGCCACGCTTCTTTTCGTACGCACCCGACATCCACGAATACCTTCGGAAAGTGGTCGATGTCTTCGATCTTCGCAAGTACATGACATTCAACACAGAGGTCGTGAAGTCGGAATGGCAAGACGATACTGGGAAGTGGAAAGTCACAATGCGGCAAAAGAACTCAGCGGGAGATACCAAGGAGTTTGAGGAAGAGTGCGACTTGCTGCTCTACGCAACGGGTATCCTGAACAATTTCAAATGGCCGGATATTCCAGGACTAGACAAGTTTAAGGGCAGAGTCGAGCACACAGGTGCCTGGTCCAAGGACTATCAAAAAGAAGAGTGGTCCAAAGACCGGGTGGCTGTGATTGGATCAGGTGCGTCGTCTATCCAGACCGTGCCGACGATGCAGCCACATGTCAAACACATGGATATCTTCATTCGAACGGGGGTGTGGTTTATCCAAATCGCGAACAATTTCGGCCAGAACAAAGAGTACTCTGTGGAAGAAAGAGATAAGTTCCGGAACAACCCTTCGGAACTGGTGGCACACGCCAAAGATATCGAAGGCCAAATCAATGGGCTGTGGAGTTTGTTTTACTCGGGTGGCGAGTCCCAGAAAGGCGCACAAGAGATGTTCCGGTCGAGAATGAGGGAGATGATCAAGGACGACCGGCTGTTCCAAGGATTCAATCCCAAGTTTGAGCTTGGCTGTAAGCTTTCCTTCAATTGGAATGCTATGAAAAAGTACTGAAACTTGACAGGCCGCCGAGTAACACCAGGCGATCCGTACATGGAAGCTATCCAAAAGGACAACGTAGACGTCCACTTCACGGCTGTCAAATCCATCACCGAAAAAGGTGTTGTAGGCGAGGACGGAGAAGAGCGAGAATGCGATACGATCGTCTGTGCAACAGGCTTCGATGTCACCTACAGACCGCGCTTTCCTGTTGTTGGCAAGAACGGGGTTAACCTAGCCGAGAAGTGGAAAGACACACCCGAGAGCTATCTAGGCCTTGGCTGTCCCGACATGCCCAACTTCATCATTTTCATAGGACCAACCTGGTAAGTGACACGTGAATTACAAATACCACTTCGCTCCATCGACACGATGTACTGATTTATTATTAGGCCCGTCGAAAACGGAAGCGTTACCGGGCCGCTCCTATCCGTATCCGAATATACCATCAAAATCATCAAGAAGATGCAGCGCGAGCATATTAAATCGTGGGTGCCACGACAAGACATAACCGATCGCTTTAATGAACACACGCAAGAGTGGATTAAGCACACAGTGTGGAAAGACGATTGTAGGGCCTGGTATAAGAACAACGAGACTGGAAGAGTCAATGGTGCGTTCCGCTTTTCTTCCCTTTTTTCCCTTTTCTCCCCTCAAAAATGTTCCGCGACATGATCGCTAGATACAAGCTGACTGCAAATCACAGCCGTGTATCCTGGATCCTCACTTCAATACATCGATGTCATCGAACAACCGCGCTATGAAGACTTCGAAATCAAATACCTCCACAAGAACCCCTGGGCCCATCTTGGTATGGGTGCAGCGCCTCAAGATGTAAAGCAAGGCGCAGACCTGTCTCCGTATCTCCAGGTAGAAAATATCGACCCGAAATGGCTCAAAGCTATTGGGTATAACAGTGCTGCATCGGAGGTGCAAGAGGAGCGAGACGCGAAAGAGAAGACGGAAACAAGTGGAAATGTTAGGGGCTCGTGAAGAAGTGGAGTGAATGGGGATAGTGATGCGTGTAAGCTGTTTCCTTAACCATATATAATTATATTGATTTTCGAAAAGGGAAGTGCGATATTTATTCGAACTTCTTGAGTTTGCGACAACGGCTACCAAGGACTTTTGTGTATAGATCACACTAACGTTAACACCACAAAGAAATCCACATAAAATATTCAGGCTTAATATTTAACATGCCATTTTGATTCAAGACCACCGTTTCTCGTACAATACTCAAACACCAAATGTTATCACATATCCGTCCTAAGCCATGCCGTGCCCCTATCTTTATCCCGTCGCAGTGATGTCCTCCGAGGTTCCCGAGACCTCCGCTCCCCACAAACCCGCACCCTCCCTCATCAGCTTTGACGCCAGCCGCGCACAACTCGAAAGCAAAATCTTTTGCCTCCTCGATCTCAATCGCCAAACAAAGAAAGCGTCCATCTTTCAATGTCTGTTCAAATCCTTCCTTTCATACTACTGCCACAATGTAGATGCATACTCCGAGAACACATCTAGTCCTTCCACCAACCCATCTCCGACGCCCCGCACTTACACCGAAGCCGCATTCTTGCGCAAAAGATGAAGATGGGGTCTCTGGTGCATAACTGGACCTTCAACGCGATGCAGCTCCCTGTCCCATAAAATAGCAGTCTGATCTGCTACCTGCCCTACGGATACCACTTCGCGCATAAATCATGGCGTGAAGAGATGGCCAGAGTGAAGGGTGTGTGGATATGTGTTTGGGCCGAATGACTTGCGAATTTGGTTTGGGAGGGTGAGGCTAGGTGCCCGTATTCGGAGGTGTATTCTGCCATTTGGACGGCTGGTGAGGAGGAGGGGGAGGCGGAGGAGGTTCGAGGGGGAAGATGAGACGCTGGACAGGGCGATGGATGAGTATTTTTGGGTAAGGTGAGAGAATCGTATGGGGAGGGGATGAAGAAGTTGTTAGTGGGTTTGGAGAGGTTATTTGACAGGGTCGATCGCGTGCATATCCAGGCTATTGTGTTGTACTATAGTGTGGTTGATGATGAGACGTACTGATGTCCTGCCTAGAACAGATAAGAGATATTGTTCTGTTATCGTTGGTTTGAAAGATACCCAAATACTGATGGACAGGCCTCAATCTGGTAGTACCGATGTTGTGTAATTCTAGGTAATCATGTGTGCACCCCGGAGCTTCTATAGGGTAAGAGAGCAAGCAAGAGAAGAGATCTTGACGCTAGCTCCCCACCAACCGAAAAAAGTGAAAACCCCATGACCCAAAACCATTCCCGCCGTGACTCCGAATTCAGATCTGATAGATGTGCATGGTATTCGCCATCAGATCTAAAGTCATACCATGTCAATGCTACCATGAACTCCCAAACCCTACCTAAAGATTTGACACGTGAGATTAGTCGCTGTCTCCCAAATGATACATTTCCCGCGAAAGAAATGAAATGCTAACGGCCTCGCTATCGTCCACAGTAGTCGACGAACCCTAATAGACCCGCCGAAGCAGGGCTTTGAGAAACGTATTCTGCTTTGCGGCATCCTTCGGAAAAGTCCTACTCTTGCTACCCATAGTGTACCTCCGGAACTCGCTGGTCGAACTAAACTTCATCAGTGGTGTCGCGTCTGGATTGCGGACGTGTTGGACGAGGTTGACAAGGTTGATGTAGATGCTCTTCAAGGCCTGTTACATATTAGTCATTGGCAAAACGACACTAGCATGATCTATGTTTAGAAGGGGTAAACTACTCACCTTCTTGCACTGAGTTACTGACTTGAGGTCCGTTGAGAGGCCTACTATCTCGCATAGCTTTTGCCAGCCCTCCAGCTTGTTCAGGTCCGAGCCGAAGTGTAGTCCAAAGTCGGTCTCCAGGGCTTCGGCGCGGCGCTGCTTCTTGCTCTTTTTGTCTGTCTGGTTCGGGTGAACAACAAGTCGGTTGAAGGCTTGGGTAAGGCCGGCAGTTGGATCGGAGCCGGCGTTAGCGGTTGGGGCGTGAACAGTCGGGATGCTAACAGTCGGGACAGGGTCATCGTGAAGAGACACACCACCATCGTCGCTGACGGTAGGCGTGTAGATCGTGCATCCCTCATCACTGTCCGAGTCACTCTCCCAGTCCACTGAAGCACAAATCTTCGGACCAATATGAGTACCGAAGCACCACCTCGCTTCCTTCTGCGCCCTCCCGTGATCCCAACCCTTCTCCATTCTCAGACGCGTGAAATCTTGTTTCACATCTGCACCCTTCACCAGAGCGAAGTTGTCGTAGACTCCAAAGCACAGTTGTTGAAGTCTATTAGCAGGACCTAGTCAGAGAGTCAGCACTACTGCTGTTGATGTTATTTGAACAATTCACCTTTTTCTTGAAAGATCCCGAATTGATCACGAACCCAGGGATGCCCAAAAGACACATTCCACTGCTTGCGCCAGCCCTTCCCATTGACCTGCAAACCGCGAGCATGGCCTTGGCGGAAGAATTCTTGCTCGTCAGCGTCTGCACCCATCTTGGATTCCGGCCTCTCAACCACCTGCAAGCTCTTCTTCGTGAGCGGTTTGGGAAGTAGAGTTGAGTGTTCTACGGCATATTAATTCTGTTTTTCTTGGCGAAAGGGTTAATACTTACGGCATGGCCGGTATGTGTACTCCTCACCAAAGCACGTGCACCAGTTCGCATTCCACTCTTCCTCGCCACCCACCCATCCACGGATCTTCCCTATACGCGCGAATTCTCGCTTCGGGGAGGCGTTGAGATCGAGTACGAAGTCGGTGCCCTCGGCCCAGAGCTGGAAGAGCTCCTGTTGATGCTCCGTCGCCATCTTGTCTGGTCGTGCGAGAAGCTGAGTCGAGTTTCACCGACCGATGTGGAATGTCGATAGAGACGCCCGCCAAGAACGGCTGAATAAGCCGATTTCTCACGAGTTCGCGTTATGGATCTTTCACCCGTGAGGTTCTTTAGAGGTGGTGAGGTGAACACGTTGCGCGCGGTGCTGGTTTGAGAGGGGCCGTTGCGCCACGGCTGAAACAGGCAACCACCTTGCGCATTGAAAATGAGGGCTGTGGGGCTTAGACTACCCAACTCGACGTTTATGAAGACTTACAACCTGCGTACTTTGGCGTGTTCCTCTGAGAATATTTCTGTGGTTCAGGCTTTGGATCGGGAGACTCCGAGGTTTTGCGCTCCCACTTGCTGATTTGCTGGCCTTGGCGGCGACGAGTCATTACGCACCCAAGGAACCGCTATAAGGCAACACAATTTGCTCGTGTTCCCAAATACTCTCGACGTTCTATGTTAGTTTTCCAGCTCATGTTTACTTTTCATTGATTGTTCTTGGAAATCTGAATATCTACCATGTACTGGCGAGACTTGGATCGCTTTCCTTAGTTGGAGGTTCTTGTAAAGTATGTCTAGAGCTGTTAAGGACAAAAATAGTGGACAAAAATAGTGGGTTTATATTGATATAGTTATCTTCTTTTCATGGCCGTTCAGGAGGCACACGGATGGGGATATAAAGAAAAGATTATAATTAAATCCTTCTGGTCGTGAGACTCGAGACCCACATTTAAGCCAAGTCAGCAAATCAGCGAGTAGAAAGTGCGACACAGCCAATTAGACAATACCAGCTCTCAGCCAATTAGACAATACCAGCTCTCAGCCAATTAGACAATACCAGCTCTCAGCCAATTAGACAATACCAGCTCTCAGCCAAT
>BCHH01000017.1:621872-685688 GCA_001599595.1 Beverwykella pulmonaria | reverse complement strand
AATACCAGCTCTCAGCCAATTAGACAATACCAGCTCTCAGCCAATTAGACAATACCAGCTCTCAGCCAATTAGACAATACCAGCTCTCAGCCAATAACACCACGGCCTGTCCGATCTAGCGAGTAAGCATCCTCCCCTTAAACATTCGCGCTCATGTTCCACCTCTCCCTTGCCCAACACAAGTCACAAATCTCCATGAACGACAGCACGCCGCCCAAGAAGTCTCGGACAATATCCCAGGCTCGGCGAGCCAAGGCACGGAGCGGATGTCGGACCTGCAAGTGCGTTCTGAACACCTTGACCTCTTGTCCATTCTTCTGATACTCGAACCAGAACACGAAAAGTAAAGTGCGGAGAAGAGCGCCCTGCATGCTATAAATGCGTCTCTACAGGCAGAGTATGCGATGGTTATGGGATCTGGAGCGTGCCCTTGACCTCGCACCCCCACGGTCCGATCTCCATGACCCCCAAACTCCTCCCCCAGCATATTAGCACGTCCCACCTGTCCGCCTTCACAGGCCCCAAAGGGCATGAAGAGCGCTCTTACCTCTCCTGGTTCCAACACCGCACCATCACTAAACTATCCTCTGCCTTCCCCTCTGGATTCTGGGAAGTCTGCTTGCTTCAAGCTGCCTCATCGGAACCCGCGATCCTGCATGCGATCCTCGCTCTATCCTCCGCACACAAGAGAAGAACCATATCTCCAGCCCTAGAAAGGGCCGAGCTCCCGCCAGACCCCCAGGAACAATTTATGCTGCGGCACTACAGCACCGCCATCACACGACTACGCCCCCATTTCACCTCTAAGAACATGGCGTCTGCGCGCGTAGTCCTGGTGACTTGCCTTGTCTTCATTTCCTTGGAGTATATAAGGGGCCGTTACAAGGCGGGCCAATTTCACCTGCAAAATGGGCTCAAATTCTTGAGAGAAAGTGGAGCGGAGAGCATCGATGATGTGCTGTTCCTGAGCCCGAGGCCAGAGACGTTGGATGAGTGGATTGTAGACTCGTACGCGAGACTGCAGGCGCAGAGTGATTTTTTTGGGAAGAGTGAGCGGATGGTGCATTTTGTGCTGAAGGATTCGGAGGAGGAGGAGGGGAAGATGGAACGGTTTCGGAGTGCGGGACAGGCGCGACAACGTCTTGAGCGGATAATCGACGAGATTATCTTCTTGAAGGAGGAGTATCGGGCTCGCAACGATCTTTTTGCTTCCCCAGAAATGCTCACCAAACAGGGCCGTCTGCAAGCAAACCTCGTAACCTGGCTCAACAGACGTGAGCCTTTATCGGTAAGTCCGCAGCCGCTCGAGACCTTTGTCCACCGCCTCCTCACCATCTACCACACCACCGCCACCATCATGTGTCGCTGCCTCTTCCAGACCGGGGAATCAATCTTCGACACGCACACGTCCTCCTTCCTCACCATCATCACCTCCGCTCTCTCCATCCAGAAAACCGGCCGCCTCCACGCCACCGAGCTCTCCTCCTCCATCGCAGATCTCGGCTGGATCCCCCCACTCTTTTTCACCGCCATGAAATGTCGCCATCACAGTATTAGGATGCGGGCGATAAAGTTGTTGAGCTACCCCCTGCACTCGGACGGCGCATTCGATTCAACGCTTACTGTACATCTCGCGCGGGAAGCTGTCAGAATTGAGGAGGGAGATTTCTATTCTGCGTACGAAAATGTGGAGGACTTTCATTCACCACTTGAGATGGTGCAAGAGGCGGATTTGGAGAGGTTGCCGGTGCTGCCGCTGGAGAGGAGATTACATGCCGTCGAAGTCGTACTGCCGGACCAGGGCAACGGGAGGTTTAGATTAACCTGTCGGAGGTTAGAGGATGGGAGGGTGGAGAGTATCAGGAGGGAGTTCGACACCAGGTTGAGGTGTTGGGTTGATTGCCTAGAGGAAGAGGGTGATGGATGTTTGGAGAGCGTGAATTATCTAAATTAAAAGGAAATGACCTTTAGTATTGGTTATTGGCAGGGACGTGTGTGGATCAGCATGAGACAGCAACACCTTCGAAGGTATGGACTATGGGAGAAAAGGAAATGAACAGGTGTATGGGTCTAGATAAGGCAGCGGCACCTTGAAGAAAGCATTTGGAGTGGGTACCAAAGGTATTCTCAGTGACAGAGAGCGCGGTTGAGAATTTGATGGTAACTAGGAACCACTGGTAATGTAGTTGTTAAATGAGAAGTGTGTTAAGCGCAGAGTGTGATGTCACGTATGGTGGAGGTGGTCAATCGTCTGAATTGATGTGTATACAACGAGTGTGGAAGCCGTGTCGAGCTGATAGCTCGCACAAGGGCTGTATATTACATATACATGCCAAGGGAACTAACCAGAATAGGCAATGGTGAAACACGTAGGACACGTGACATCTGTTCTTATGTGGGGCTCCGGAGAGTCTAAGAATGAGTTGGGCAGAGCGGTGCATATTTTGTCGACACTTGAAAAGTAGGTTGCAGTAAAACTAAGGAAGAAGACTGCCCTAAAAGACAGCTATATCACATGGAAAAATGGGAGTTTCATCCAAAGAATCTGAGCACTTGAGGGCTGGATTCGATGACAAGGGCATCATTAAACAAGAGAATATTGGCATGGTAGGATTCCAATGCGTCTCTTCACATGAGAGATGGCAACGTTTACAACGGAAAGGAAAGGAAAGGTCCATCTACTTCACCAAGCGGATTTAGGAGATCCAGCCATTCGATGGGTAACGGACATGGTAATTCATAGGTCGAGCCCCTCGCTTCTCTCTGATGAGAAAAATGCGGTGATGCTACATATAAGACGCTACGTGGGTGTGATAGGGCCCAGAACGAAAGACGATAAAAACACAGTCTGGTATCAGGGCATCGTTGGGTGCGATGAGGGTAAGTTGGCGGGGTCAACCCTTCGCCATCTCTGTGGCACCCAGCCAGAGCTAGATGGCCGCAGCAGTATGAGTGTAGTGCATTTGTCATTGTGATGACATATCGATGACTTGGTGGAGGGCAGAAGGATGGGATGACTTTGGGCGGATGATGAGAAGTTGGAAGCGGCGAGGCCCGTGCACGAAGAACGCTAGGCCGAAAGTGTTTGCTCTCGCAAACCTTCCTCTTTCATCTGCACTTGTCGGTTGATTATCGGGGGGTCCTCGAAGGACATGCTTTAGGAAAACATCTCAATCACTGTTTTTAGGAGTGCAGCGTTATAGATGAAAATCAAACTATCTATAAGCGTCTACCGCGTCTACCGTAACACGTGCATCCGTGAATATCCGCCAAGTATATAGACGGGGGGTAAAGATTCGAGTCACCACAGTGCGGGCGCAATTGGACTTTTTCAATACCTCAACAGCCGCTTTCACCTTCTTAACTCTCATCACCCTCTTCCCCGCCCGAAAATGGACCCAAAAGAGTGGTGGCAGACTGTCAACGGCCAAAGCTTCTTCATCTCGACCGCGCCAGGCTGCCTACCCATCGAGTTCGTTCAGGAAGCATTCAGCAATCCAGCCATGTACTGGACCCAGCCCAGCTCTGCCGCCAACACGAGAACACTGCTCAACAACTCGTGCACGCTCGGCCTCTTCGAAGCCCACAATGGCATCCATACCCCGATCGGAATGGCGCGCATGGTGACTGACTACACCACCCTCGCCTACCTCACCGACGTCTACGTCCTGGAGGAGTACAGGTCGTTCGGGCTGGGCAAGTGGCTGATTCGCTCATGCAAAGAGATATTCGAGGAGATACCCGACTTGAGATGGGTGATCCTCTTGACGGGCCACGAGCACATGCAGCGCTTCTACCAGCGCGAGCTGGGCATGGAGGTAATGGGAACGCGTCAAGAAGAAACGCTGGTGGCCATGGGCGCGCGCAAGGCCCACCTCCAAACGGCGGGCGCGGGGCAGATGTCGCAGGCGCCGAGTGCCTGAAACCTAAAGCTGCGGAGATGCTGAGGTAGAGGACTGCATGCTGAGATCGAGGGCTTACGAGGCGGCATCTATGTGAATGTGTGGTGAGACGCGTGCGTAGCGCAGAGCGTGGTGTTTGCGCGAATGATGATGCTGTCATTGATGTTTGCGGCTAGCGCGGGGCCCTGCTAGCGGCAATTCCGCCATTCTTTATCACCGGCAGCAAGGGTCGTCCCCCTTGCGCCGTCCATACCGACCACCGAACGAAGCACGCTGCAAGCTCCAGACGCAACCTAGACGGCCTGCATTCACACCTCCACATTATGGCCGAAATGTCATTAATATCCTGTGCACCCTGCTTCAGTCCCACTCTGCTGCTTCACACTTGTCCTCACCGCCGCGCCCCGACCACCACCTGCCTGCCCGCTCCGAAGACGCCCGCACCCAGCCCACACCACGCGCAGAGCCGGAGTATAAGAACCCCCGTGCGGCGACCCTGCCACCTATCTTAGACTGATATTACCATTCCATTTCGTAACATGTACTGCCTAGAAACAATGGCTAGCTCTTCCCCAGAAGCCTCGCCCCGCATACTGAAGAGGAAACGCTCCACCTCTGTGCCTTTGACCCCCCCACTCTCTTTGAACGACCCAGAGGGCGCCAGAATCCTCGACCGAGCTGTGAATGTACTCTCGACTGCCGCGACCGCCCTCTCCCAGGTCACCATCCTGTACCAGAGCGACCATGTTGCACGAGACGGGCTTCTGCAGGCAGTGGAGTGCATAACAAAGGTGCATGCTGCAGGAGGGAAGCTCATCCTCTGCGGCGTGGGAAAAAGCGGACTAGTCGCAAAGAAGCTAGTTGCCACCATGAAGAGTCTCGGTATAGGAAGCTCTTTCTTGCATCCAGCCGAGGCGCTGCATGGGGATCTGGGGGACGTGCGATCGGTATGTGCCCTCCAAAGGCCATCTGGGGACTTGGTTAGACAAGAGCTAACAGCCATGGCTTAGAATGACGCTGTGCTGTTTATCTCATACTCAGGGAAGACCCCCGAGCTCATCCACGTCCTCTCCCATATCCCAGCATCCACGCCCATCCTAGCCATCACCGCACACACAGACACAGCGAAGTGCCCTCTTTTCGACGGCCGACCAGACGCAATACTCCTGCCCGCCCCTATCCACGAACTCGAGGAGGTCTCCTTTGGCGTATGCGCGCCCACAACCTCAACAACGGTGGCGATCGCGGTAGGAGATATGCTGGCTCTCACGGTAGCTGAGGCCATGCACGAGGACGAGACAAAGGACGTGTTTAGGAAGAATCACCCTGGCGGTGCTATTGGAGACAAGGCCCGCCGGATAGAAGAAGTCGTGGTGGTAGAGGAAGTCGTTGTGAAGAACAACAAGGGCCTTGTTTCACCGGCATGAAAATGGCGTAGCGAGTTGAATTGGAAAAGATTCGCTACTATAAAGTATGAGAGGTATGGGAGGGAGTTTGGAATGCGGGCATCTGTCCATATCTGCTTTGAAGAAATATACCAGAACAATCACCTTAGACGTCACACTAACAAGCAATTGTCTGCTTCTGCTTAGCCTGACTAGCCGGAATCATTCGTGGGTCATTTGCGTGACTAGTCGTGTTGTTTCGAGCTTTGTTTCGAGCTGTCTCATTTCTTCGGCTTAACTTGTCAACTCCTAACCCTTCTTTTTACGCGCCCTCTGGCAGCACACATACGTTACGCTCAAGTATGCCAAACCCATAAACAATTTATGGGTTACACAATGTTGATCATGTAATCAGTTGCACGCGCTTAGTTTAATAGCGTATCGCCATTTATTCTCTCCTGGGCCGTCCACAACGCACGCTCGGTCGCTAGTATAACACTTGAATTGTAGGATGACAGATATAGCATGTGCACTGGCCGAGTTCACTAAGATATCTGCTGAACGAATCCAATGTTTCCATCTCATTCTCTAATGACTGTAGCCTTAGAGCCTTCGAACCTCGGGATTTTTTTGTAATTTCTTAATGTACCATGCGCTAAAAAGATAACAAGAGGGAATTGCGGTTCTAAGGAACACAATCGTCATAAAAATAGGAGGGTACTCGGCTTGGAAATATATTGCAGTGATGGACAACTCCCAGATCTCAAATTTCATTGCTCATTTCGCGAGCTGGCCATGGATTCGGATCCTTAAACATATATCCTTCGGAATGCTTTCATGAATCTGAAATATTGATATGAATATAATCAGGCTGATCGAACTGAGTCTCCATAAAACACTCTAGAATGTCGATCAGCTGGCAAATTGTCGAAGTTGGATAAATACCTGGGTCTGGTGCTCTCTCCAAGTGCGTGGTTATGTGGCTATTTTACTTGTTAGTACGTCTCGTACGTCCCCCAATGTCCATAGGCTGGCATTGCTCTACTCGATCCTCTTATTGGTCCTCGAGAAAGTCGAGCTGGGGGAAGCAACCTGTTATAGCATGGGATTTCAATCTTACTAGAAGGGCCGTTAATTAGCGATGAGTAACTTATTTAATTATAAGATTGCTCTTCTCCCTTGTTTCGCCTAATTGTTTGAGATGATATCATAACGAGTATCTCAGCACTATACACTATACTGGATTTTGAACACCCAGCAATGCTCCACTTGATCCACCACGCTCTTGTCAACCTGAATGGTTAATACGTCTTCGTTCATTTCCCATGACAAATTCCCACCGTCTCTGCCCCCGACTAGGCTCACCTCGTCGCCCGTCAATATCGGAACCGGTGCTGCAACAACAAGTGTTTCGTTGTCAGGTTTCTCTAGTGAAAGGATGTAAAACGCATCATCAGTCTGCGTGAACCTCACATTGGTCATATTATTTCTAACTTCAGCCTTCCAGAACCAGTATGTCGTGTTGAAGATTGCTTCTTCGTGCGTTTTGATCCACGCCCCTGCCTCTCTGAGGTTATCGATTTCGACCTGTGGGATTGTGCCATCGGCCTTGGGCCCAATATTGAGAAGAAGATTGCCGTTTTTGGATACCATGTCAACGAGTGTAGTGATGAGTGTGGTTGCGTTCATATATTCGGAGTCGGGGGTTGCCTGGTTAAAGCCATACGAGAAAGGATCCATGCCACTGTTCACACCATCAGTACTCTGCAAATATCTCATGAAAAATTTGAGAATACACTTACCGATTGCTCTCCCATTTCCTTCTTTGCGCCGTCGCAAACGTCGCATACTCAGGTGTATCAAAGTCATTCGCCTCCGCAGTGCCACATCGCGAATTGATCGTAACATCTCTTCCCTCAGCTCTCGCATATTCGAACCATCTTGCCGCAAATTCTGCAGTCCCGTTCGAAGCGCCAGCATCACACCACATTATATCGCTCTCATACTCATACGCCAAGATGTCCATCTGCGGCACCATGACATCCTCAATGAAGTCTCCAACCTTGATGTACCCCGTATACGGCTCCGTCAAGTTAGTAAACGGATTCCTAGCAATAATGCCTGGATGCGTTGTCGAGTCTGGACGATTGTATTGCGAGAATCCGTATTTGCCCCAACTCGGATTGAACCATTCCGGCAGCGAAAAATACGTTCCCCTCTTCAACCCAGGTTGCCTTTCCTTCGCCGCGTCAAACAGCTCCCTCACCAGATCCCTCTGCGGCCCATAATGCAGCGCCGTGCGATTCGTCGTTTTGCCCGCATTGAACAAAGCAAACCCGTCATGATGTTTCGTGGTGATGACGAAGTACTTCGCGCCCGCATCAGCAATCAAGTCCACCCATGCTTGCGGATTGTACTGCGCAGCAGTGAACTCGGAGAACGTGCCATCGTAATTCCAGTCTGGGCCAAAAGTCCTTAAACGGTAGTCGCGGAACCCGGATTTGTCGCCGGATGGATGCGTCGTGTACCACCAAAACCACTCAGCGTAGCTTTCATAGGGCGTCGAGTTGCCCCAGCTGGGAACGGAGTACGGGCCCCAGTGGATGAAGATGCCGAATTTGGCGGCGTCGAACCAAGCGGGTGATTCGTGGAGAGTGAGACTTGAATAGGAGGCGTCCCAGGCTGCGAAGCCAACAGTAATGTTGGCGAAGGTACGGGTATGAGGTTTCTGGATAGCTTGGTAGATGACGGCGGTGATATCCATAGTGCCGGAACCGGAAATGGTCACGTCGACCCGCTTCTGGTCGCCTGGACATAATCTCTTTATTCTGCCTGCTTCGACAGTCGTAACATTCTCTCCCTTCAATTCAATTTGAAGCCCAGCACCATAGACACACTTTGCCCCCGCATTATTAACTACCACCTCCACGATCTGGGTCCCATTTGCCACCCCATTCTTCTGCGTCGGCCTCACACTCTGCACATCCACCTCGTTCCCCTTCCACAAACTCATCGCAAAAACATGGATTCTTCCCGTAGTCGCATTCGTTGTATCGGGCAGCGTAACAGCTTTCAGGGCTTTCCCTGGCGTCAACCCAACCTCATATTCAAAAATATGACTCGTGTTCCCATTCCTGCCATTCCCGGTATAAAACGAATCATATACCAACTCTCCCTTATTGATTAAGAGGAATCCCCACCAAGGCTCGCTCCGTAATTCCACGGTTGATGTCGTGTTATCGTCATAATGTAATATTAGAGTACCAAGGACAGTGGCTTTGCGCAGGTCGCACGAGTGCAGTAGCGAGATGGCGAAGTACAGTCCTGGGGGCACGGTGATGGTTTGTGAGGCGCATATTATGTTGTCCGGCGTCGAGGGGCCAAGATACCGCGGTTTATAGTATTGGATACCGGTGGTGGAGGTGTAGAGGGAGGGGGTGGTAGTGTTGGAGAAGAATAAGGATGGGGAAGGGTACGATTCGTTAAGAAGTCCGAAGGAGGATTCGCCTGGGTAGGTGCCGAAGCCTTGATTGTTGAAATAGGGGCTGAGGTCGAGGGGGGTAGACTGCATGGGTTAGTACGTGTTTTGGTAGACTTTGGAGATCTTCGAGGGGAGACATGTACTTGTTGTGGAGAATTTAATGATGACCCGTATACTTGGTCGATGTAAGTTGACCAAGTTAGAATCAGACCCAGGATATGCTTTGATGCAACCATATTTACAAACGCGTAAGTTGAAGCACCTTTCACAACAAAATTCCACCAGAAAACATTATAACAACGATAAATG
Organism: Beverwykella pulmonaria; assembly: GCA_001599595.1. Lineage (NCBI taxonomy): Eukaryota > Fungi > Ascomycota > Dothideomycetes > Pleosporales > Melanommataceae > Beverwykella > Beverwykella pulmonaria. Next base: position 676,611 of record BCHH01000017.1, on the reverse strand, counting down.
CTTGACTCGTGACCTCAATATTGAGCCTCCCGCATTTCGGGTTACTTAGTTAGGTATAACGTATAACTATAGCGACGTGATTAATGGCAGATAGCATATCTCCACCGAGGTAGATTGCAACGTTAACGTGAGGTTGTACTGCAGAATCTTGGCTTCGGCGTTTTGTAGCCGATGGGAGGGGGATCGTCTTGGGACCTGGATAACCGGGGTTGAGCCGCATCGCGATATTAAAAACCACGATTTGCACTTGCTTGTATTAGTATTTGGAAGAAAATTCGTGAATTGACGGCATATGTTTCCGAGAAATAAAGCTTTAGATAACAACTTGAGCGCTGCGCTTATTGGCAGTTATCCCTGGCAGAGCATGTCCACTGAAGGAATCGAATGCATGAAAGAAAATGCTAGAGTGGGTAAGCATACGTCAAATTTCTGATATGGCAACTCTTTTCAAGTTGGTATTATTGATTCGACATGAAATTATTTCCGCTATAATATGAATTTATAAAGACCAGACGAACTGCTCAACGGATAGCTCCCTATCCACGTCGGCGAAAACCTGCCTCACTGAATTTAGTGATCGTAAATACTTCAACATTAGAGTGCTGAACCGATCCCTCCGGTGTTCCATGATAGTCTCCAACATGTTGTCGACAGCATGGACTCCAGCACTTTCACACCCAGAAGCTAAGGTTTTGCTAATCAGAGCAAGAAGGTTTGAGCAAAAGGTGTGAATGGCGAAATAGTCAATGCGAGCGACGGGTATAGCGCCATTGAACTCCGGCATTACGGCTTCCTTTATCTTTTCTAAAGTGACGTTGAATGGAACTGAGTGAAGCTGTTCGAGTATCTCCCGACGTTGTTTTTTCGTGACATTTTGGTGGTTGCCCCCGAGGTAAACTCTTTCCCAAGTGTCGATGGTAGGACTATAACTTATATTATGGAACTCATAGAACAGTGAAAAAGAATGCGGAATGCTCTTCCCACATATCTGTTTCTTAGTTGGCAGAGCTAATCGACTGCTTCCCGTGTTCTCTTCTCGCCCTTTGGCCATTGTGCCGCCCAAAGCTCTGCGAAATTGGGATGTGAATGTATCGGTCGGGAGACTTCCATTGAAAAACTCATCCAGAAATACCTTGCACAGCTGGTCCAGTAGCTTTATTGGTGGTATGGGCGGGTCCAGTTGTCGCAGAGCATTATAAAGATGAAGCAGTGCACAGACTTGTCCAGTCATAAAACACAAATTAAGGCCCTCATACATGGAGTAGGTCACGATTTCGACCATGTGACATCCAGAAACCCACGGATTCTGATAGTACAGGTCGAATCGTTTCTCACGGATGTACTTATCCAGATTGGAGGCTGTTACTTGGAGAAAAAGGTTGTGGAGTTCATATGGGTGAGGGTGACATTTTCCGCAAGCGCACTGCTTCAAGTTGAGAACTTTCTGCACACTCGTTTGTACAGACCTAGCAAAATGTAAGACGGTGATTCGACAGTTTTGCTTATTGAGTTTCCCATCCGGCCACAGGTGTGCCTTGTACGACGAGAGCAGCATTTCGTAGCCGAAGACCAACTGGAGTGGAATGGGCTCGTTCTTATCACTTAAGACCTTTTCCAGCAAAGGTAAAAGTGGCTCACAGATATATCTTGGTTGGTCTGCAGGTTCGATTGCACAGATCGCGCGTTTCGTTGAGAGGCTCAAGCGCATGCTTTCTTGCATCTCGTCTTGCGCAAGGTCATCATGTGTATTGGAAGGGCCTAGAAAGTATTCCTCAGGCTTTGCTCGGGCTCCGGCAGTAGGGATGAGTTTCTCATACTCTTTCATGGTTCTGCAATCGGCCAGAATTCTCCCAGGTAGCCAAAGAGGAACAAAGGCCCAGAATCGACCTGGGTTGGTGTCTAATTCGGGAACATCTTTGAATCGTAGTCTTATCGGCCAAGCTTCTCTCTGCTTTTGCCACTTGTAAACCAGTGTGGCGTAATCCGGAGCTATTCGATCCCATCTCGCGAAGAGTCTCTCAACCGCATAGAAGGCAACGGTAGAAAGCCATGCTGAGATCACAAAGGGCAATTCGCTTCTGGTAGCTTCTCGCCAATATTCGTCCATTTTCACGAACAAGGTATCAAGCTCCTGTGTTAGGATGAGTAAGTAAAGGCTCTCTATGTGCACATCAGATACGATGCCGGAGCTTACGTTGATGAAGAAACTCAATTCGACGTACTCCCCGAACTCATCATCCTCTAGCAAAAGCTCTGCCGTCGGAATGCTAGAGGGAACATCAACATTCAAGAGATTTTCCATCGAACTCGATTCTTGAACTACATCTATATCTCCAAGGTGGACGCCTGTGTCTTTTTCTTCCGTAGTAAGATGTAGTAGATTGAACCGATTAGTGAATGCATCAGCAGTAGCATGTTGCGTCAGCGTTATTTCTTGGGGAACTGTTCCACTTTGCTTGTCCTTCGAGGGGAGGAGAATCTGTAGTGTATTTTCAAGCCTACTATTATTAGGACAACCTATAGAGTCTTATGCAGTAGCCTCACTTGTTGATGAAAGCTTTATGACGCTCGTCTCTCGCCTTGGCAGCTTTGTCTTTAGCCGCATGGCTTGCTACACTGTATGCTTCGAAAACCTTCCAGCGATTTTTGATGGCATCTCGCAAGGCGGAAATGACATAGCTGGGTGCCCGTTTACCGGAAGCGCGAATCTTTTCTGCCTCGCGAATGATATCGTTAGTGGACTTGCAGCCTGCTTGTAAGAGGTTGCCTGTTCCTTTAGTATCAGGAAGAAGCCAACTGAGTGCGATGTTGGTAGATCGTTTGTATGCCTTGTACGCTCCAAATAGCGAGTCGCATTCACTGGCCATGACAGAGCATACAGATCAATAGAGTGGTTGATTTTGAAGGTCGCGAATAATTAATGAAGGGTTGAGAAGTTGCGAATGTTTTCCCCGCACTTCTTGTCTTGTAACACAGCCTGCTGTGCCACACGAAAGGACAGCCTCTCAAATAAGAGAATTAAATGTTAGTTAAGCTTGTAGACCTGCAGGTATCGTCGGTAATGGTTATTGCATTCTTTTTCTTCAAATACAAGAAATAGATTTCGCGAACGTTCTTTTTTTCTTTTAGAATCCGTTACAAGTTGAAAAATATGGGATCTGTTTTTTAGCGAAGACCGTTAGTCATAGTGCTGTGTTCGAATTAGAGCTCCCCTAAATGAATGCTAGGCAAAATGTATGCTTCGACTCCCTCGCAGGGAGCTCCATCAACGGGGTTATTTTAAACTTTGTGAATTTCAAGAGATGGCAAGCGAATTCTAGCCCCCCAGAGGTCCTGGAGGCGTCCGGTGCTATTTTCAATGCATGGGCCTTTTATACGATCCTCTCACATGGTCTATCAATGTGGTCTTTAAAGTTAACCTTCCCTGTTCTAGTAGACCAGTAAATTATAACTGAACTGTTAGTAGTGTGTACGTTATGCTAATTTTGAGAAAGGTTGGTTGTTTCAGAATTTTTGCCAGTTATTTCATTAATACATCCGGAGTTAGTTGATTACTGAAAACCATTTTGGCAGGCTTGCGCCGAGGACACGCTAATTAACAAGTATGTGATTACACTGCAATCATCGCCATCGTTATATTAGCACAGACTGCGAAGAAGCGAGAAAAGACAGCATTTACGACCTAACCAAACTCGCTGAGCCTGATTGGCCCCAAACAGCAGGTGGCTAAACCCATGTGTTTTTTCCAATTTTTTCACTCTCCTTGACGAAGCAAGCCGATTCTGCGAAACTAATACGGTGTGACAGTAGGTGGATCTCATATGATCGAATGAACCCGTAGTTTTGTCACGGTCCTGGACACGGGAGATATCAAAGAAGCCAATTGACCGAGTTCAAATACTGCCTCAACCTCAAACCTATTTTGCGTCTAATCTCTTAATGTAGGCAGATCACAACACCCTGCCCTTTCACGGTGGCGCCCATTGCTAAGCTAAATATGTTGGACTTTAAGTGAACCAGAAGCATGATGCATGATGATAAGGGGTCATGCACCTCAAAGTATGCTGGATGCACAATACTGGCTGAAAGATTACAGTGTCAAGCGTTCCAACCAATTACAAGAAAAAGACCATATAAGAGTATTCGGGCACTTGGCTCATAGTATGTGCCCACTGCCATTTTCTATTTTATTACTATTGCTGATAGTCAGAGGGAGGGTTAAACATCAGAATTTATTACACAGTGGGAAAGATGGCGCAACGAAGTCACATGCTCGAAGTCATTGCCGCTTTGGTCTGTGTCATGGCGTCGACGGCTTTAATTCATGAGATATTCCTTGACTACGGTCAAAGCCAGTCAAGATGAAATGTTCCATTGAAACTCAAGCACACCTCAAGGTTTTTATGGCGTTGAAATCCGAACTGGCTTCTACTTGCACGCTGTGGCTGGAATTGTCACCGTTACATGACCCCTTCGCATGTCTATCATCGTCTCTTTGGTTGTATTCATTGATAATTGGCATCTTGGACTAAAATGGCTCTCCATTGTGAGATTAATCTGGCTAAGTCGCTCATTGTTTTCAACATGTTCGGGATCAATGTTACTACTGTTGATAGCGCCATTTATAATATAGGAATTCACGGGAACGCGATCGGCCTTTTCCTGTTCCTCTCTATGAGTTACTGACAGCTAGGTGTTATGGTCTGGTTCTGGCTAGTCGAACAACACCGTTTAACGTCCCTCCACACAGGTGGTTATACGTGGTTTTTGTGCAGGTCAAGCTTGACGGCTAGTATAAGTGGATGATGACCGCTAATACGGCTATCGGGGCGTTAGGAACCATCAACAGTTCGATCGCCTCCGCAATCAAGATCATTGCAGCAATATCATGTTGGAGCAACAATAAATCAGATGACGTGTAATGGGTAAGTATGATCATTACCATCGCTGTTCTCTTTAGCCGACGCAGCCTACAAACTGTGCGAGATGACACCACTAGCAACAATTTTGATAACATAAAAATGATCCTCAGGAGACCAGCGGTGTTCTTGCTGCTTTTGTTTCCATTCTTCGTCGCTACTGCAGAGATGACCCATCATGTACAACGAGCTCGAGCCATATAGTGATGTTTCCACACCCGAACAGTTCATTCCATTGGTCGCTGGAGTTACCAGTCTCGTGGATGCATTCTTATATATAAGCAGGCCAGAAATCATTCCTGCAGACGGCAAAGATGAGTTCAATCTCTAGGATGTGTGGGCTGTTCTCGTGAATGAAAGAGCGACAGCTTTGCATGGGATGATTGTGCATATTAGGAAATGGTTAAGTAGCTTCCAGTTCGAACGAATTACTTGGATATGAACAATCTGTAATCTCTAATCGCTAATATATGGTTTTTTTCTCTGCTCACGATGCGTGGCTTCCTCGTGGTTCACAAGACCTAGGTCGACTCATTTCTTTGGCCACTATCTTCTTCGGCACCTTGCGATTTCTCCCTGTTCAGCATTAGCGAAATGCTTGTCAAAGGCGAACTTGACTTACGATAGAAAGTTTTCCCGGGGCGATAATGCAGTATGAATTCTGTAGAACCTACATTCACGAACGATTAGCTCTTTCATCTTGTACAACGTTCCTCGTCATTGATTCGGCAGACACTCACATGTGTATCGTACGCTCCAGCGCCAAACTTAGTCCTCAGCAAGGTTGTCAATTTTGATGGATCGATGTTGCTTCCCGAAATAAACTGAGCAGAGTCCAGGTCAGGTAGATCGTCATCGCGTTCTTCTCCCAACACGGGATACTGTGTTGCGATGAAGGGTTTCGCGCTCATGAAATTCATTGGTTTCGCTTGTCAACAGCACTGCAAGCAACTTTTGGGGCCGGAAATCCAGGAACGAAGGTATTGCTCTAAAATGGCGTCATGACGAAACGGGCTCGACTGATGCAACTTATACATGTTATAAGACTCAGCTGGGGGCGGAATGGGGGCTAAGCCACGCGGACATTCGAGAGGCTGACAGGCTAATATCTTCCAATCATATCTCAGCCTCCCCTAAAGAAGGCAAAGCAGGCAACCTCACACAGCCACATGGCTGAAATATTGTGGCACGCAAAATCGGACGGCGGTTATCATGTGCTGCGTTTTGGCTTAAGCTCAGCCTCGTCGAGTCCTTGGGTGGAGGCAACCATATATTTCAAGACAGCTCAGCGCCGTATGCATGGGCGCATAATCCCAAACCAACGTCTTTGTGCATTTCCGTGTCCAGCAGGATGAGCGCACGCAAGGCAAACGTCCTGTCCAGTCACCCACGCAACAGACCGGTCAGCACCTCGGCCAATGACAACGCTCCGGGCCTGGAAGCCTCAACGCCTCGATCTCTGAATCACAGGCCTCGATCATCGACTTCAGCTTTACCAAGACCCGTGACGCAGCGTGGACTTGCAGCAGACACGACACGTGGAGCGGACCCGCCCGACGTTTCACAACAATCAAACTACAGCCTTGCCAAGACATCCTCACGAATATCGTGGAGTTATACCAACACTCAAAGTAGTGTCGATAGAAAAGATTGCTCGAGATCCTCAGAGGCAAAGCAGTCTCGATGTGGTTCTCATCAAGAAACCAGGCCTTTTGAACCGAAACTGTCTCCGCCCACACCGGAATCTGTTCGACAGCTCACACATGTCGGGTCTGGTGTCGGCCTGAAAGGTCATTCAGCAGATGACTCGACTGGGCCGGGGCCTGAGCCTGATATCCTTGTAGGTAGTGATTAGGTCTGCGAACCTGCGTTCAAAGTTAATCAAAGTTTTCCAGAGTACTCCGTTTGATTCTTCTGCCGAATCAACTAGTCTCAAGTTCTACACAGGATCTCTTGGAGTTCCAGAGGAAGTGGGCCTAGCTTCTTCACCTGTGCTTAGCGTCATCTCCGACGCCGGCGACCAACAGCAGAAACGTCAAAAGCGAACTCTTGCCCGAGAGTCATCAGTTCATTCCGATTTCAACCTCGAAGAGTCATTGGCTTCATTGCCAGCGGAGCATCAGCTGCAAGAGGACATATTGGCCGCCCGTCAATTTACACGGAACAATGAGGGCCAATTACGAAAGTTCATTCCCAAGGAGGAGCTTTGCAACGTTGTGAACCCAGAGTCAGTCGCTCGAGAATTGATGAAGAAGCTGTCACAAGTGCATTCACCTGAACATATCAAAGCTTACGCCAAAGACATATGCAGAGAGACGGAAATTATTCGGAAAAACAAGAGACTGATAAAATCTTACCGGAAGATCTTCGCTCTTCTTGTTTTGGTTGATGCAGCTTCATCAATTCTCCTCTTCCTTGAGGAGGACGTAAGCGATCTTGAGTTGCCTATGACCTTGGTACCACTTGAAGGTACGGATGACCTCTATCGCCAAGGAGACCATGAAAAGAGGCCACTGAAATGCTTCAAACATAAAATGTGGTCGCCGTTCAAACTGGAGAGCTTTCAAGAGAAGCAATGGTGGATGCTAGCGCCCTTCTTTGCCAGGGACGAGGACGGCGCTGTAAAGCACTACATTCTCCAAGACGAACACATTCTCCCGTTTCTTCCGCTAGTCTTGTCAGACAATGCAGAAGACCGCATCACTCACAAGACGGGCGGATATGGGAAGGTCCTCATGGTCCGCATCCACGACGAACACCACAACTTCCAAGGCACCACACTCAGCCATCGTGGCTTTGCTGTCAAGCAGCAACTGTATGATGAACATCGTGAGGCCTACAAGAAAGAGATTGCCATCTTGAAGAAGTTTACTGAAGAGCAGAGCCACAAGCATGTCGTGTCACTCTTAGCGAGTTACGAGCAATTCAAGAAGTTCCATCTAATCTTCTATCGTGCTGAGGGCGATCTTTCTGAATACTGGAAGCAGATTCAGAAAACTCCACAATTCACCCACAAGAATGTTCTGTGGGTGGCCGAGCAATGTGCTGGGCTTGCTGATGCACTCTCTAAACTTCATAGACATCTTTCATTTCCTAAACATCAGAAGATCGCAAAAGAATACCAGAAACACACCTTAGCTGGTATGTGAAGGCCTAGCTCTCAAGAATAATGTAGTGAATGTTGACGTTTTGCAGACACTGCCGATCAGATTCAGAAGCAGACTAACAAGCGTGTCAACTTTGTTATGCCGCGTACGGATTCATGGGGGATTGACGGCGTCAAGGAACGACCTCCCTCTCCCATTTGGCGGCTGAACCAAGCAACTACCGCCGACAAATGTCATTCAAAGGCACTGCACCGATCACATAGCGAGGACGACAGCGCTAAACCAATGCAATACGGCCGGCACGGAGATATCAACCCGGGCAATATCTTGTGGTATCGCGATGGCGACCATGGCGACGAAAATACCCTGAGAGGGACTCTCAAGATAACTGATTTTGGCCAAGCTGAACTCAACTCCTCACTGAGCAAAACTAAGCGACAGAGTGTTGCAATGACCTTAACTTATCGTCCTCCGGAATGCGACCTGCAACCCAGAGTTATTCGCCAATCATACGACATTTGGTGCCTAGGCTGTGTCTTTTTAGAATTTGTGACGTGGATGCTCGGAGGTAGCCAGCTTCTGCAGATGTTTATTTTGAGGAGATGGACTCCAGACGTCTTGTTGCAGAATAATTCGCGCTCTGACATCTTCTTCAAACTCGTGAGGCATAAGGATTCACAGGAACTAAGAGCCATAATCAAACCAGAGGTCACCAAGGTAAATCAAGCCCTAAGAATTCTATCAAGCAGCACTTTCTAAACTTGCAATCAACAGTTTATATACAAGCTGCACGAGCATCCAAACTGTTCTGAATATTTTCACGATCTTCTAGTTATGATTCAAAATGATATGCTGGTGGTCGAATCTAGCGAGCGGAAATCATGCGCTGGAATTTGGAAGAAGCTCAAAGACATGCTTCAAAAGTCTCGCCTTGATGAGGACTATGCAATGGCAACAAGCCCTTGGTGTAAGCTGAAGGAGCCAGAACAAGATCCGACACAACACGAGCAGACAACAACAGCTGCGTGGGCGACTATAAACAATGCATCCATCCCATCAGGTTCTCCACTTTCCAAAAGGCGTGCAAGCCGCATTCCACGACCCAAGCCCCGCTAAACCCTCAAGCAGGTTAAGGAATCTCTGGAGTATGTTTGTAGTCACTGACTCTGGTCTCATTCAGTAAGGCCTCTACATCAAGTGCGGCTTGTTTTGCGCAATGGAGGGGATACGGTAGATACCCAAGAATAATCTCACATCGCGATACCGAACAAGATTTTTTTGACTTCGGCAGTTCAGTGCATCACTAGTTAAGGTTTTGTTCGCAAGCGACCGGAAGGATCGCTGCGGTTGACCACAGAGTTAGAGCAAGGCTCGGGCTGGGCTGCGCCATCTTTTGCTTTTCGCGAACCTGCAGACGAAAGCTGGAACGGCCCCGTCTTACATTCCCTAATCGGGCGCAGGAAGAACTGGGATCCTGTGCGCCTAGAAGAACGAGCGGGGTCTGCTTTCAGCTCAGCCTGCAAACCCATGTATCTGCAGATTCCAAGACGCGTTTCCGCCCCTCTCACGGCGATCTGAGCAGGACTGGTGTAAGCCTCCGGACGTGTTCTCACGCTATTCGTTGACTTCACAAGGCTGTCACGCTTTCTGTCTAGAGGCTCTGCGGATTGAACAGCACCATTATCAGCATAAATCAGTGTTATTACGAGCAGCGCACGCTGCTTTCTGCTCAAGAAGAAGAAATGTAACCTGTCTCTAGCGCACGGTAAGCACCGTGGGCCCCTCTACTCTTTGCATGCATCAAGCTCTCTGACGCATTTAGGCCATCTTATGAACAAAAAAGCAGTGAGCTTCCGGCCGGACCGTTTCCACAATGTTGAACGCACCTACAAAGGACCCTTTGCAGCAATTCCTTGAGTCAACTCCATTACCCATTGAACAGTCCCTTGCAGACAAGTTACTTGCCTCCTTTGTTTCTAGCACTTTTCACGATCCAGCACGAAAATACTTGCCAGCCGGCTCTATCCAACGGCTCATCACTCAGGAAGAGATAGAAAAAGAACTTAGGAAGATAGAGAGCAATCCGGATGAGGGGATTGTTCAGGCATATAACCATGCCTTCCGTCAGGATCTCGCCAAATGGATATCTGCCAGAGCTCAGAAGATTTTTGCAATTTGTGTTACGCTAGAATTCGGTGCTCAGTTCCTAATTTCGTCTATGATTCTTTTTCAAATGTACAACTACGACGATAGCCACCTACCCCTGGATGAGCCCCAAAGCTCGGCCCCTGACTTGCGACCGTTCCATCCTAAGATTTGGACATCTGCAAAGCTTGAAGATTTCTACGAGAAGCAATGGAGGTACCTAGCACCTGTGTTTTCGCCCTCCAATTATAACTACAACCTGTTGTACAATTGTATATTCCCCTTCACTAAAGATAGTGGAGGACCGAAAGTTGGCGCGTTCGGTTCGGTGTGTATGGTCACAATACACCCGGACCACCAGAAGCATGAAAATATGAAGAATGTGAGTAAATCCCAGCTGCTATCGTTATTGTGTGATATTGACGGTGTTCGCCAGGTCGCCATTAAGGAAATAGTGGTCACCCGTGGCAACGACGAAAAGGGAACCAATGATGCCTGGGATCTAGAAGCAAGAGCATTAGCCAACATCAACAAACTCAACCATGCGCACATTACCAAGTGTATTGCGGCTATTCGAAGAGGCGACAGCCGTTATTTCATGTTTCCATGGGCCGAAGGGGGTAGCTTACGTGATTACTGGGACAAATTTCCAAAGCAAATTCCAACCCCAGAACTTATCTTCGAAACTATTCACCAATTGAGAGGAGTCGCAGATGCCCTTGACAGTCTCCACGATTTCCATGTTGCATCTCCTCAGGTTGACGAAGGAGCACACGACGCCAGCGAACAGACTCTGAAGAGCCCGGAGGTGCTGGTTCACGATGAGGACGATGACATCGTTGCACCCGTCGATAACGTTAATCAAAAATCGATCAGGCACGGCGACCTGAAACCTGAAAATATTCTCAGGTTCCTGCATCAGCAAAGTGGGCTTGGAACGCTTAAAATCGCGGATATGGGACTCGCCAAACAACACATTGTCAACACTCAGGATCGAAAGCAACTTACCAGCACAAGATACGGTACCATCCGGTACGAAGCCCCAGAGGCGGTAACCACTTTAAGAGGAGGGCGCTCTCGTCTTTACGACATCTGGTCGATGGGTTGTATCACCCTCGAGTTCATAATCTGGGTACTTTACGGAAATGATGCGCTCAACAACTTCTACAGTCAGGTAAAAGGCGATGCGCAGCAAGTATGCCAGTATTTTGAGATCCCAGATGCTGAAGAGGCCCATCAAACTGGAGCGCGCGCGAAGGTTCATCGAGTTGTTCTTCAATGGATTGATCATCTTCAAGATAACGACCCAGAATGCTCGCGGGATTCAGCTATGCGCGACCTTCTCATGATCGTTCGCGAAAAACTGCTTGTCGTCAATCTGCCCCTCGATCGTGCGAGCACCAGGGAGGGCGGTCGCATGCTTGCTCCACCGGCTCTTGGAGAAACGGAGGCTCGGTACCGCGCAACTGCAGCCCAATATCGAGACGCACTCGACGATATACTTGCAAAGATCAACTTATCTAGGAAAAACAAAACTGGCTATCATTTCACAGGAAACTCTCGAGCGAACGTTGCGATACCAAGGCCCAAAGCTGGTGGTCCCAACCTCTCAGTCCCTGGAACAAACCCCGGGACGATTTCTGCGACGATCCCTGCAACTCCAGCCCCGCCGCAATTCGCTGAGACAGCGAATGAACTCAATGCCTCACACGGGCAGCTGCTAACTGGAATACGTAGTCGACCTGCAAGGGCGGATTACACTCTTCCTCCACTAAAGGACTGGGAATTTATTGTTGACAATAAATTCGTTGATTACTTACTACCTAAGGTTGACTACAAGACTATTTTTCCAAAGACATTGTCACCATCAAGGCTTTGCGATCGTTGCGTGAAACTGGATTTTTGGGAAGGCGGCTTCACACTTGGCGACCATCTGCGTTCCCTAAAAGATCGCGCTGGACAGTGCGATTTCTGCAAGCTTCTTAGTACTTGCACGCCAGAGGGAGGTTCTGGGAGCAATTTGATCCAACTCGACAGGAAACAATCAACCTTGGTGCTCACAGGGAATCAGTTCCCAACCCTATCAATCTTCCGGAGTCCAGGTAAGAGACCATTTTCACTGTACAGTACTACTACCCGTAGATTTCGGTCCAGATTCTGGAGGCCGAAGGCTGCTGAACAGCCTTTGCACCTCCACATTGGGAACTGCAAACTCCATTAAAGATATTCAGCCAATCACGTCCGCCTCATGGAAGCAGCAGACATAAAACCCTTTGCGTCACGCATTGATATGCACTATTCTTGCGAGCAGGTTTCGTGAATACATTTGATCGTTACTGTACTTTAGCTGACCGTAACTTTGTCTTTAGGACTGAATACTCCGACTCCCATCCAAGTTGGACTGCCCGAGCTACCGAAACCCAGAACCGACGCATTCTTCGAAATAATTAGGCTTTGGTTGGCGGATTGTAAACTGAACCACGACTGTCGAGGCCCCATACACGATACTTTACCCACGAGGTTGATAGATGTTGGCACTACTGTGGATACGAAGTTGCGCTTGATTGAGACGCGTGAGGAAGAAATATCAACCAAAGAGTACATTGCCCTTTCGCATCCGTGGGGTGATACAAAGAAGTACAAACCTTTCAGCACATTACGTAAAGACCCCAGTGGAGCGGGTCACGAACTTGCTTTGTTCAAAAAGTCCATTCTTTACGACCAGCTGCCATCGACATTCAAAGACGCAGTACACTGTACGCGAATGCTCGGCATTCGCTACTTGTGGATCGACTCAATATGCATCATCCAGGGGAAGGACGGAGACTTTACCCAGGAGGCGAAGAGAATGGAAGATGTGTTCAGTGGAGCGTACTGCGTACTTGCTGCAAGTCGTGCGAACAACCAACATGATGGCTTCCTTGGACCTAGACCGCAGCGGGAATACGTCACCTTCCAACGAGGACATGAAAAGCCATTCTATGTGTGCAAAACCAACGACAATTTTAGCAAGGATGTCATTGAAGGGTCTTTGAACAAGCGTGGGTGGGTACTGCAGGAGCGCGCATTAGCTCGACGAACCATATACTTCACGGAGAACCAGACGTACTTCGAATGTGGGAGTGGCATAAGATGTGAAACACTGACGAAAATGCACAAGTAAGTATTGCACCACTGCATTTCAATATTTGCAAGAATTGACATGCGCTATCAAGTAACATGGCCGACTTCCTTGGCGACCCCAGATTCCCTGAGAAAGCTATGCGCACCAGTTCCCGTGCTCTGAAGATAGAGTATTTCCAAGATCTCTATAGGCTATACTCGAAACTCCAGTTCACCAAATACGAAGACCGACCATTCGCTGTCGCAGGGCTTGAGAAGCGCCTCTTGAATGCTTTTGAGACGAAGGGTGGCTATGGGATCTTTGACGATGGTGATAAGCCCGACGGCGGCCTCTTCCACCGGAGTTTGCTGTGGCGACGAGCTGATGAGAAGGTGAACCTGACACCAATCGACTTCCCACCTGAAAAAGACATTCGAGTGCCAAGCTGGTCATGGATGGCGTATATAGGAGGAATTGATTACACTGATCCACCATATCGCTCTGCCGATTGGGAAAAGAACGAAATCCAACCGCCATGGACCCGGGGCGATATCAAGCGTACAGACTCCATGCATTGGGAGGGCGAGATAGCATTGACAGCTATCGTGAGGGACTTCACAGTTGCCGGGAGGAAGGAAAACGAAGTCAGTCTTGTGTACGACACAGAGAAAACGACAGGCTCGAATGGCCAGCGTGCTCAATGCGTGGTCGTTGCAAAGTCAACTATCGTCAGGTCTGACCGCGATCGAGTGTACTACGTTCTGCTCGTCGCGCCAACGGGGGTCACCACTGAACATGGGGAAAAGGCATACGCACGTATCGGAGCTGGCACCATGCTTGGGAGATTTATCACTTTGGATGGGTCGGGCATTTCAGCGAAGATATACTAGTTGAAAACCATCATTCTCGATCGCTTGCTTGATCGTTCCATAGCAGCCCGGTATGCAGAACCTTGACTTGACGGCACTCAAAAATTTAGAGCACTACTCTCGTTCTATCTGTCTCTGAGGTCGATATGTAAGAGGGGATATAATATTCACGTCTATCCTCGACGTTGATTGAAGCTTCATCCTCATCTCTGCTAATGTACCAAGTAGATCTCGCGATCGTGGGCCAATCAGCTATGTCTCAATTAATCGCGGCCTCCTCAGGTCCGTCTCAATTAATCGCGGCCTCCTCAGTTCCGTCTTGGCATAGTCAAGAGATATAACAGCTAAGAGGAAGAATAGAACCACATGAATCATTTTCCAAATGTTGGGGCAAGGCAAGACTTATTGGTCAACATTGATAATCACACGGTAGCCGATTCGACTAACATCGCTTGAATGCCACTCTATTTAAATTGCCGAATAATTAACCAACCTCCAAGGCAGCATCCTTCTGGAAGCAACCCTGCTTTTTCCTTGCTCCCCATGCACATGTACGACAATTAAAGGAACCTTTGTGCAACCGGGTACGCCAACTGCAAGCTTTTGGACCCTTGTAACCCCAGACTTCGAAAATGCGCTTGTCCCGATTAGGATATCAAGATGCAAGTGGCTGCTTCGACTACAAACCGGCGATACGAAACCTGGGGTAACGACATGGCTCCGCAAGACCCCAGAATCACATATCCACTCGCATTCCTTCGTGTAGTCTCACACCTTCCCAAGAACAGCCACTGAAGCCGACTCTGCAAATATCACCCAGTGTTTTCTTGAGTATTGTTTAGGATGGCTTGCCGTTATCTTCGCAATACTGTTTCCATCAAGTTTTTCCGCAAACGAGAGAAGTCATAAATCTGGGGTGTTTCCCCGCACGATGTTGTTTGTGTGAGCTTGGCTATTACTTCGAATGCCGTGGAGAATAATGCCCCTATTCTACTTCCCCGCACACTGGTGACCTTGTGCCTGCAGTTAGTGTCACACCACCTCATCTTTCAGATCGACTACCGTAAAAACCTGCTAGCATCTTCCGATCCGACGGCAGTTCGATCCAACGAGCCGGCTTCCATATATTATAGAAGCTATCCGGAAGTTATCAGGAACGATACGGTACCGTCTGACTTGTCCAAAGATCTTCCGTCTGATTGCACTACAAAGTGCAATAAAGAACAGATTCCGCCTTGGAGATTGACAGGTGCGTGCCTCGAACCAAGTTCACGTATAAAGAGAGGATGGGGACTTCTTTTGGTACCAAGCACATTCGCTATTCCTCGCGCAAGCAGTCAATATGCTATCCCGAGCCTTACTCATTTCATCCCTTTTGACGACGTCTCTGGTCTCTGGCCAGGGCGTTGGATCTTATCAATCTGAAACGCATCCCAAAATGACCTGGCAACAATGCACAGGAACCGGAGGCTCCAGCTGCAAGAGTGTCAACGGAGAGATTGTCATCGACGCCAACTGGCGCTGGCTCCACGTCAAAGGAGATTACACGAATTGCTATGATGGGAACAAGGTAGACATCCACATCTTGATATCCTCCACTATGCTTATGCTAATGCTCACCCTAAACAGTGGAACACGACGATTTGCGGGTCCAATGACAAGTGTTCATCCAATTGTGTCGTCGAAGGCGCCGACTATCCAGCCACATATGGTATTACTGCCAGTGGGAACGCACTTACGCTCAAGTTTGTTACCAAGGGCTCCTACTCTACCAATATCGGATCTCGGACCTATCTTATGAAGGATACGAACACGTACCAGATCTTCAATCTGATAGGAAACGAATTCACCTTCGATGTAGACGTGAGCCAGTTGCCCTGTGGCTTGAATGGAGCGCTCTACTTCGTGGTCATGGACCCCAAAGGTCAGGGTACAGCTGGTGCAAAGTACGGGACTGGGTATTGTGATGGACAGTGTCCTCGAGATCTGAAGTTCATCAACGGCAAGGTCGGTACATTCAGCCCTAAAATAAATCCACGCTCATAATTAATCAGGCAAATGCTGTTGGATGGCAACCGTCGTCGAACGATCAAAATGCTGGCGTTGGCGAGCGAGGCTCTTGTTGGTCAGTGCTGCAGTATTAAAGACCATCTTTGGATTTTACTAATACTAAACAGTGCCGAGATGGATGTCTGGGAGGCAAATTCCATCTCCACCGCCCTCACTCCTCATTCGTGTGACTCGTCCACCTTCGTCGAATGCTCTGGAGACAAATGTGGTGGCACTTACTCTGGCACTCGATACAGCGGGCCATGCGACGCCAATGGATGTAAGTCTGCGCACCCAAATACTCGCCTCATCAACTAATTCTCCAAGGCGATTTCAATCCTTACCGCCTTGGCGTCACTGATTTCTACGGGAAAGGAAAGACGGTCGACACCAGCAAGCCTTTTACTGTGGTCACGCAATTCCTCGGCTCAGGCTCCACGCTGTCTGAAATTAAACGATTCTATGTTCAAGGTGGTAATGTTATTGCGAACCCTGAACCAAAGACGTCGGGAATTAAGGGGAATTCGATTACCCAGGAATGGTGTGATGCCGAGAACAAGGCCAACAAGGAAGACGTGTATCCATTCAAGGACCATGGTGGTAAGTTCGTATCTTATCTTTCTTCACTCCTTGTTCTACTAAAAGCCTTTAATACTTCTCTAACATATCTTAGGTATGCAATCCATGGCCAATGGTATGGCAAAGGGCATGGTTCTTGTAATGTCACTATGGGACGACCATTATGCCAACATGCTCTGGCTTGACAGCACATATCCAACCGACGCTGCTGCTGATGCACCTGGAGCAGCCAGAGGAGATTGCCCGACGAGCTCGGGGGTGCCCGCCGATGTGGAGAGCAAGAATGCAAATGCTCAAGTCAAGTACTCTAACATCAAGTTTGGTGAGTCAAATGATATCCTCGCGGTGGTGTGTATCATGTGCTAATGTGTGTTCTTCGATAAGGCCCGATTGGTTCTACGTTCAAGCAGCCTGCCGGTGCCTAAAAAAGTGGCCGCCTCAGTTGAGCATGGTCGTAGGAGAGAGTTATATATGGCGAAAGGGTTTAATTAAGAAAAGCCGTCTTCCATTGGTGATCAAGTATTCCAAAACCAATATTAAACCCCGTATGCTCCAGATTCATTGCTATCTAGAATGAGACTGAAAACTCGCATGTTCGAGAAGGAAGAGCACCTCATCCACCCCGAACTTACCTTCACCGTATCTATTGAGCTCACTCTTATATTCGGAAATTTCGTTCCTAAGGCCCTGGGCATTCACTTTCGATGCAATGCAACTCACTGTTCAATCACGCTAGCGACAGTGAGAAATCTCAGGAGCCCCTGGACAGTTGTAAAAAATGTCCCCTTTAATATTTTTTCTCATTCAAATAAATACTATAACGTATTCGATAAGCGAGTGACGCAGACAAGCGAGCGACGCACTCAACAACAAAACGCGACGCGTCAACTTTCAACTGCTATAACTCAACCACCTCACATGCAATCAATCCAAAACGAAGGCAGGATGGCCCTAGCTATCTTGGCTATCAATAAAAATCAAATCAAAAGTGTGCGACAAGCTGCAGCAATATACAATGTCCCCGAACCTACGCTAAGACGACGAAGCGCTGGTACACCTGCACGACGCGATTGTGAGCCCAATTCAAAGAAGCTCACTAAGACTGAGGAAACCGTTATTATTCAACACATACTTGACCTAGATTCCCGAGGATTTGCGCCTAGACTATGCAAGGTGCGAGATATGGCCAACAAACTACTTGCTGAGCGCGCTGCTAGCAAGGTTGGCATTAAGTAGCTAGAGAACTTTGTTAAGCGCACCCCAGAGCTTAAAACACAATTTAATTGAAAGTACGATCGCCAGAGAGCTCTATGCGAAGATCTAGAGATTATTGCGCTGTAGTTTGAGCTTGTACGCAACACAAAGGCAAAGTACAGCATCCAAGATTAAGACACCTACAACTTTAATAAAACTAGCAACTAGATAGGCGTTATCTCAACAGGAAAAGTTGTTACAGGCTCTAAGAGACGCAATTGGCCAAAAGCTGTACAACCTGGCGATCGCGAATGGGCCACAGTAATCCACAGAATCAACGCGTGTGGATGGGCAATTCCACCGTTTATTATTCTTGCAGGCGTATATCATCTCTTAGCATAGTATAAGGGTGATGATATACTACTAGACTGGCCTATATTAGTAAGCAACAACAGCTAGACAACTAATAAGCTTGGTATTAAGTGGTTAAAGCACTTTAACAAGCACACAAAGGATTGTACAGTAGGCACGCATCACCTGCTAATTTTAGATAGCTATAAGAGCTACCTCTTACAAGGATTTAAAGATATCTGCAAGGAAGACAATATTGTTACGCTCTGTATGCTGTCGCACGCATTACACCTGCTACAACTACTTAACGTAGGCTGCTTTGGACCTTATAAGAAGGCGTACAGGCATAAGGTTGAGAGCTTGGTGCGCGACCACATCCACCACATTACAAAGCTTGAGTTTCTTCCAGCCTTTAAAGCAGCCTTTTACAAGTCTATTACAAAGGATAATATCTGTGCAAGCTTTTAAGCAGCAGGCCTAGTACCATTTAACCCAGAGGCTGTACTCTTAAAGCTTAATGTTAGGCTTTAGACGCCGTCTTCTCCTACACTAGAGGTCACTAAATGGGAATCTAAAACACCAAGCAACGCTGCTAAGCTAGGAGCTCAATTAACCTTAATTCGCAACCAGATTCAAAGGCATTAGAATAGCTCTCCTACTCCTATTCTTGCGTCGCTTGATCAGCTTGCTTGGGGCGCTAAGATTATAATACATTCAGGCGTATTACTACGCGATTAAGTTGCTCGCCTTCAGAAGGCAAATAAAGCTGCAACAAAGCGCAGAGCGCGCAAAAAAAAGCAGATACAGAAGCAAGGGACCCTTACAAAGGCAGAAGGCGCTGATATAATCGCTCAAAAGGACGTTAATAAACAACTTGAAGTCGAAATGCGTCAAGGCAGGGCACGCGCAGATGGGGGCGCGCAGCAGCAGTCGCGCTGTAGCCGCTGCAAAGAAGCAGGACACAATATTCGCACATGCCAGAAAGATGTAGAAATAACTTTAGATTAATTCCCACGTTGTATATTGTTTCTATCACTTTGCGTTGTGGAGTTATTGTACTGTACAGTCGATGAAAGTTGTTAGGGTGCGTCACTCGCTTGTCTGCGTCACTCGCTTATCGAATACGTTATTAGAAAGCCTTCAAACATGAGTTCAGCCATCGATATGTTGCTTGTAATACTTACCAGACTCGTAGCCCTGTATTTATTTCTCAGAGGATTTTGTTCCTAACCTAGGACTCGAGAGACCCTCTAGCCGTCGCTAGTGTTCTGCCTTTTCTCAATACTATAGTGGGCATGCTTTGAATAGGACCCAGTACTTGCTTCCCCTGGAGCACTGGGGACTTTTCGCCTTTATTTTTACCTGCGTATATATGGCACAGACAAATTCTATACTAGCAAAGGGATCAATTCAAAACTCCGATATACACCCTTCGTCTCCCAGCGTTCACCTCTACGTCGCCAATTCTCTGCAACCTATCACTACAGTGCAACACCAGTACCGGATCCTAGCCTTCCAGCCCGCCGAAAGCGCATTTGCGAAGCGAATATGCTGTCTGAGCCCTACATCGTCAGTAATCACAGACCACGAGGGTGAGATTTAGGCGCCGAGTCCGGCGTCGATGGCGAGCCCAATGGCTGCGACCTTTGGTAAGATGCTGGCGTCAGGGCCAAGCCTTGATTCCATGAATCGGATCATGGTCCAACAATTAAGCAAGAACACAGAGAGTCTGATCAAAGCGGGTGAGGATTCTGTCAAACTCAATCTTTTTGAGTGGATCTTTAAGGAGATCTCGATTACATTTATGCAAAGAGTCTATGGATCAGGAAATCCGTAACAAGATGGCATGATGGGAGACACCTACAGGCTAGTGTTGCTCAGAAACACGAGAATGATGCAATGCTGAAAGTCATTGGGGTATATGACACGGGATTCTAAGGCTCACAGTAGGCTTCATGCCAGGCTCCTCGCCCGAAAAGCAATTGCAGCTCGCAATGAGTTGAGTATGGAGAGGTTGGTATGGAAGTCGCGGGTTATGATGATGCGAGGGTTGTGGATGCTATGGCTTTGTAAGGTGAGTAGTGGACGTGTGGGGGGAGGTAGGTTGCAGCGGCAGAATATTCGACAGGGGGAATGCGAGAGTGATGAACAGTGGAGTGTAGTAGAAAACGTTTGCTTGACGAGCGAGAGGGAATGAAGAAGGATGGGGTCTAGGAAGGGGAAGTGAAGTGGATGACTCTTGCCAGCTGGAAGTCAGTCTGGAAATCGCAAGACACGACTACATGTAGCCAGGCTAATTGGCGCTTTCTCAAAGACTTAGTCAAGCTCTGGGATCAAGGTGCTAACAACTTCTGTCGCCTTCTATCTACTCTTGGCTTGTTTTGACGCCAAGGTTGAGTTGCCAGGTGGTACTTCAACGCTTACTTGCGGTCTTCGAATATCTCCCATCCGTGATTATACATATTCACCTAATAAATATGTTAATTTGACAAGCCGACGTGTAGCGACGGTCGCCAAGCAGTGAAGTGGTGATATCAATTCTACTTTCGCGCATGGCATAGCTCGACTGAGTCGAAATGTTGAGTTAGCATACTTCGTCATTTATTTTCCATCTTACAGACGCATCGTCAACAACATTACTACCCCCAAGTATTTTACGCTTTTGTGTTGTCAACATGGTGCACCGTTGACATAGTTTATGAAAGTCTCAGAGCCCGAAGTCTCGAAGTCAAGACCTGAATAAGCTGTTGTATCGATCATGTCTAACATTTTCTTTTTACCTCTCAAGGCATTGAATCGCTATGCAATATTTTCCCCAGCTGCTCTCTTCGCTATATCATCATCTATAATCTACTGTCCATTCCCATTATACGCAATTAAATTTGTTGCATCTCTCGTCCCCGTAACCCGGCCCGGAGTCGCCAACTCATAAATCCTCGTCTTGACCTCCGCCGCTGTCAAACTGCCTTCCAACCCCCTCAGATACGACACAAGCCCCGCAACATGAGGGCTCGCCATAGATGTCCCTGTCAACGTCATGATTGCCTCATCACTCGTGCGGTACGAGCTCAATACACCTGTACCTGGCGCAAAAATATCGACAGCAGTTCCATAGCTAGACGGCACGTGTCTCGCATCGCCTGCCTCGACATTTCCGACGGTGATGGCTTCGGGACTGCGCGCAGGTGAGACAGTGGAGGCAAGGACTTCGTTGTTTCCGGCTGCGACGACGGCGAGGACACCGGCTTCCCAGGCCGCAGTGATAGCGGCGTCCCAGGCAGTGGAGGCGCCGCCACCGAGAGACATATTGATTACAGAACTATTTTGGCGGCCTTTGGAGACTATGTCGTTGACAGCCCAGTCGAATCCTGCGATCACTGTGGAGGAAGTGCCATTGTTACCTTCGAAGACTTTGACAGCAATCAAGCTGGTCTTCTTGGCGACGCCATATGTGACTCCGCCGATGGTACCGGAGACATGACTTTTCGCACGTTAGAATTGATCCTGGTTTGGAGAAGGAAAATCTTACGTTCCGTGGCCGTTGTTATCGGCCATGATGTCGTTCACTGCATTGAAACCCCACGAGGCACGACCCTCGAACTCGACGTGCGTGGTCCGGATTCCGGTGTCGACGACGTAGTTGAATTGGCCCTCGCCAGCTGATTCGTCGTAGATGTAGTCAGATGCACCCTTTGCTCGTGAAGAAATGTCTGCGAGGCCCCATGTAGAGTTTGGTTCTTTGTAGAGAATTAGCGTGGAGAGAAACCAAGCAAGAGAGTCGCAAATCTTACGAGTTATCAACGCAAAAGTGGTCATGATGGAATCAGGTTCGATGGTCAGAACCTGCGTCCAAGTCAGTCTTTGACTACCGTTCTCATAGAACATGTCTTTCATACTTCTGGTAGAGCATTCAGCTCCGCAATTGTAGCATCGTCAAAAGATCCAGAATACCCATTGAAGGTACCGAATCCATACTGATGCTCAATGCCACCAGTCTCCTCTTCCGAGACAGCACGGCGTGCAATATTGCGAGCGTGAATCTCGCGAACTTTGACATGATGGCTAGAAATCGTCGCAACATCTACATCTGGCTTCAAAGTAATGATCCATTTTCCAGGAATCGTCGGGAACGTGTCCGCAGCCCTCTCGGTCAGCGGAGCCGCTTGGGCCAGAAACGGCAGTGCAAGGGCGAGAAGGCGAGTGAAGGTCTGCATAACGAAAAATGGCGATGGCAAGGTAGGACGAGAGTTATTTTGAATTAGACAGAATGCCGTACTTATACTTGCACTGCTCAGCTCGTTCAGTGAGGCAGACGGGCCAAGCACCTACATCGCAATAAGCTCCTCTTGACAGTCTTGCCATCAGCCACGTTTGGCACATCACCCGCAACGAACCCGGATATGAGGCCAAGGCGTCGATAGCACCATACGAGGCTGTTTGCAATCAACATGTCGGCAGCGCGCGTGAGATATTGACAAATGCAATATCGCAGCTCGCCAGCCGAAGGCAGAAAGTAGGCAGGATCCGAGGGGTAATTGAAGTAGTCTTACCGAATGTTGAGGAGAGCACTATATATCCCTGCGTTGCTCCTTCTCCATCTGGCCCTTCCGCTCGCCTAGGGCGTTCGCCAAGGACAACACCACGACCCCAGTTGTGAATCCCGTGATGAGGAGCTTGGGTAAGGTATCTATTCCGTTTAGGCGACTTTTCACAACGTTGAATATGCGTAGTTTCCGACTAAGAAAGGCTCGAGGAGAACGGGGAGAGAATATCAGTTGGTTGCTGAGCTTCTTCCTGCTTGTCCCAATTGAACCGCGGCTCAGGCGCGTGAAATTTCCCAAAGTGGTTCGTGAGTTCCAACCAACAAATGAGCAATACCTGGCCAGTTTGTTCCTGCAGCATGTCGATGAACCTCGAGGGCTGGGACGAGTATTCGGAGACATATGTAGAGTACATCCGACGGGAGTCGACAAACGTACGCTAGCACCTCTCCTTTAGGGTAACTCGCCTCATGATTAGTGAGAAGGAGACGAGAAGTTTCTGTCGGGGTGTGAGATAGTTGTGCGATTGACCATCGTTATCGCAACCTGTAATCCGCCAACAGTATGGCCTTCATCGGGAGGCACTGAGAGCAAGCTGATTGCGGTGACATAATGCATTTGTATGCAAGAATGAGCTACTGGATAAAGTAAGTTGACAACTTCTTGGCTGCTTGAAGCTTGGCAATTGAAGCTAGGTCCGCTGCGGTGTTTATCCCAAAGATAGACTTCTAAACTGGGTCGTGTATCGGATGTCGGCTGCGTTCGCGAACAACTCCGCTGCGCACTACTGATTTCCCATCTCGGTCTGGAGATAGCATGGGCTATTAAGTTTGTGTTAATGGGTTGAGTAGGACAAGTGCAGTGGATGCTGGAGTGTGTGTGCAACCTAGGGTGCGCTAAACGACTTACTGCTCGATTGGGTGACGCAATGGGTAGATGACGACCCTCCAGCACCGTGATGGATGCTACACGCCTTCCTTATCACTCATGAAGCTGACAATTTCCTATTCTTCATGAAATTTTCGGTTGTGTTTTCAAAGGTGCATCACCTGGCTCACGACGTCTACTTGACAGCATTTCACCTTCTCGAGAAGAGGGAGTCGATCTCCTTTCGTACAAGATGAAATTCCATCCACTCCCATCTCAAGCCCAGTTGCACTATCCGCCGCATACTCCCTCTGATGTTCTCCCTGCGTCCTGCCCTCGCAGATATACCCCTTATACCGAAAATGGACACTGCACAAAAGCCATCACAAACGGCACCCCATTCCCAGCCTGCACGCACGCCCCTACCGGCGCAGGATACGGTGTGCTCAAGCAGCCAGTATCCGTGTAAAGGGTTGCTGTGCAGACCCTTGTCAGCAGTTTCTTTTACGAGCACCAAATTTTACCCTTCTCTACTCGATCCCAAGCTTGCCGTTCTGAGATCTAGACTTTGCTCCTTCAATGTCTTTCCTCTCGACCGCCTATGCTCTTTCACTGAAGTAACGAGATGTACTTACCAGCACACCCCGGATATTGACTCACAACCTTATAGCTTAGAATATCCGGTGTATTGTTGTTGCGGTCGAGTAACTGGCATTGGCCTCCACGGCCGAAAATGGGGTCGGCCCAGACGAAGGAGTCTGGATTGCAGTCGGGGCCGGAGTAGATTTCTGCAACGGTGTTGTAGAAGCCGGGTTGGTTAGGATCACCACTTTGCGCGAGGACAAGCGCGGGAAGCACAGCAAGAAAGAAAGATTGAAGCTGCATGTTGAATATTGAAGGGGTATGGTTGGGCGGAACGAGAGCTTTGGGGATTGGATAGGAGTTGTTGCGCAGATTGTTTGATCGATATCAAGCTTAATAGTGATGAAAACGAAGTGCCATCGCCCGTCCTTTATACACAAAATCTCGTGTTCACGGTCCTTATTTAATCATCAGCTTTTATTTCAATGAGGAAGAATTGGTACTCGCCCAACACGGACCCCTACACATAACAACTTACCTAATCCCCACCCTGTCCTAACCTGCGTACGACCTTCTGGATGTAATACGAGGTCCTCGTCAGCATTGCTCATCTGTGCCCACTGCAAACGGCCAATGATCGACACCTGAGAGTATCAGCCAGATCGCTGATAACAAAGTAATTGTACATGCATTGTAAAGGGAGTAGGAATGTGAAACGAAACGTGATGGATAAAAACAAGAGCTTACACAGCCCAAACGGAAAGAGGAAAATGAATGCTCTTCTAAGCCCAAGATGCATGAGCTTGGCTTCTCGCCTTTTGGCTTGCCTTGTCCTTGGAATTGTGTTTGTATGGTTGGCCAACTCTAGGCGAGACATCGTGAGTGGAACGGAGGTGCAGTATAAGGGGAGCAGAAGGACATTGAGGAAGCTAGCGATGACAACCACAAAAATCTTTCGAAAGACCACACAACGGTCCATGTGAGGTCGCGTTTCCCGTTGGTATGCACTGCATGTGGGCGTGAAAGATTCATTCTTATCATCATATACTACAGCGGGTGGGTATACATACATACAACGAAGGAGATCCATCCTTCATCTACACTGGCAAGCTTCACGCCCTCTCAAATGTAAAAGATGTCCTATTCCCTAGCACCCGAACCAACGAATCGATTCCCATATTAACACACTTCTCCAGTCTCAGCGTTTACTGGTTAAAACTCCATCGCACATTCTGACAATCCCCCCATTCTTCCATTTTCTTCTTAACCTTATCCAACATCCACCCACTCGTCCACCCATTTTCACTGCCCTTCAAATCGCTCTTATGACCTAACCTAATCACCTTCCCAAGCACGCACTCATGATCCCCTTTACTGGTAAACATCCACTGTATACAATCCTCCGTAATTTTGCAGAGATGTTTACACGTTTCCGCGCTTTCGGCCGCATTGTCAATGTCGGCGTTAGCTTTACTGAGGTCAAGGGTGTTATCGTCCCTTTTCCCCTTCCACTTGGCGTTGACTGTGGCTCTTCGTTTGGGCGGCTGCTTGGAGTCTTGGTCTTTGGCTTGCTTTTGCTGTTGTTTTTCTTGGTTCTCCTTTTCCTGCTTCTCCCTTTCCTGCTTCTCCCTCTCCAGTTTCTCTTTTTCCGCCTTTTCCTTCTCCTTTTCTTTTTTCGGGCCCAAAATCTTCGTGTCCTGGCTCAGATTGATCCATCCGTCCTTCATCTCCTCCAGATGCGGCAGTATGAAGTCGTTAAATGCGTCCCGGAACAAATGAGGCAGCTCCCACCCATTCCTGCTCGTCCAATTCGTCTGTGCTATCCAAAGTTGCTCCATCTCCATCGGCGGTATATGATGCCAGCTCACGATCGGGGCACACCAATGACGGTCTGTCCAATCTAGGGTCGAGGGCGTTTCACCCTGCAGCAAAGGGAATCCAGAGTAGAACTCGACATGTGATTCGATGAGCGTGGTCGCGAGGACCATGTCGCCGCAGCATTCTTGGCCCACACGCCTTTCCCATTCAGAATTGTATCTCTCGTCGTACATTTTCGCGTACTGTTTCATCGCGCCGTATGACAGCAATATACCCGACCCCCGCTGAGCGAAGCGCACGTCGTTAAGGTACGTGGGTGCACCCGAGTAGTATGGAATCCGGTAGTCCAACCTATCCATCCATTGCAGCAGATTCGTCCAGGAGAGCGACGTGTCGGCCTCTATGAAGATGTAGAAGCGCGAGTACGGGCGCATCTTGTGCGCTTTGTACACCATGGGCAATATCTTCCATTTATCCAGCTCCTTGGTCTTACCCTTGTCCGGTTTGTAGTTTTTGTCCTGTTGCATCTTCTCGTACTCCTGGAACTCGCCATGCGAGGTTTTGGTTGCGTTGGAAATCGTGTCGAGCGCATCGTGGACGGTGAAGCCATCAATCTTACCGGCGTGATCGCTGAAGATGACGAAGTTCGGCACGCAGGAGAGGAGGGTCTTGAGGTGGGTGGGCAGCTTGTTCTCGATCTCTGCTTTGCTCGTCTTGACAATGACCATCACGTTGGGTGCGCCGTGCACGTCTTTGCAGAACTTGGCGGAGCCAACAGAGGTATGCGCAGGCGCCTTGACGGTGGCGTTGACGGTGGCGGTGGTGGGGAAGGGCGCGAGTGCGGTTGTGACAGGCTCGAGTGCAGTTGTGACAGGTGTTGGCACAGGCGGCGCGCCCTCCTTTGGCTTCTCCTTCTCCTTCTCCTTCTGCTTGTCGCCCTCCTCGTTTGTCACCTCAGGCACTTTACTCTCTTTTGGCTTAGGCTTCGGCGTCTGCGCAGGCTTCGGCGTCTGCGCAGGCTTCGGCTTTTCTTTCGGTTTATCGGTTGTCTTTGGGGGTTTGTTCTTGTTCCATGGATTGTTGGGCGGGACATATGGTCTCCCATCCCCAAGAGGCTTTTCAACCGACGGAGACTGGCTAACCTTCTGCACGGGAGCATCATGATTTATAATGGGCAGACTCGGGGTCGCAAACTGCTGGTTCGGGAGACCAAAGGACCACAGGAAGCTCAGCAGCGACAGCGAGAGCACAACGATGGCGACGCGCGACGGCGTCAAGATGGGCATCGCGAGGATAGGAATAGCGAGAAGCAGCTGGCGCAGCTACATCCAGGGCGGATCACTGACGCATCGTGAGGGCGTGTGGGTGGTTGCACGGGCGGCGAAGGATAGGGAGGAGAGCGAGCGATGACAAGTCATGAGTAGTGAGCCGCTTCTGTCTTGGCTTGTTCTGGGGCCGCAGGTGTGGTGGGGCAGCACCTGGGCAGGTTCCAGGCACACGGTTGTCGGGACCCAGCAAAGCCGTCATGTCTGTCTAGAACATTGAAAGAAAAGAACAATTGAGGGTACGGAGAAGAAGCCATGCTCCGGAAAAGAATGTTGGTCGAGTTCCAGCCTTGTGGATACTCGTTGTGTCACTTGGACACACTAAAGAGTATCCACCCACCCGACCACTTGGCGAGGCCCCTCGTATGTAATATAGATGAACTCAAAACTCATTATTCATTATACTGCTGCAAGTCTAGCCAGGATATGCTCCAAAATCTAGATTGGCGCCTAGATATCGTACTTCACTACCAACCCTTCACATCGCCCTCCCACCTCATTCCCTCCCCCATCCACAACCTCATAACCCAACAACTAACCAACAAATCCCTCCTCGGCCCACTCACCTCCTCCAGCAACTCGAATCCCCCCTCCTCCTCTACCGCAACTCTCCTTCCACCTTCATCCTCCCACTTCCCCCTCTTCACACTAAATAGCAACCGCTTGTCCCATTCCTCATCCGCATGATACCCATATTTGTTTATCCTCGCCTCATTCTCTGGATTCAAGCTATCCTTTCTCGAGTTCTTCGTCAATAGCCATATCTTGGTCCACTTCCCCCCCAATATACCCATCCCCGTCTCTAGCTTTATACTTCCGGCCAGCGTACTCGAGCGATGGCCCCGCATCTCATACGTGGTGATAGTGTACATCGTCCCATCTTCATCATACCGTATTCTAGGGCCAGGCGAGACCAAAGAAGAGGACGACAGAGCGCTCGACCGCGTTTCTGAGGGTAGGAGGCGCCGTATTGATAGCTTTCGCGGCTTGCCACTCCGTGTGAACTCCTGCAGCAGCTGGTATCGGGGTGTGTTGCTCGTCTTTGTCGCGTATATAAGCGGCGCGTCAAGCCGGAAGCTAGAGGCTAGCGTATCGAAGGGCGCATAATCTGGAGGGGGTTCGGCGGGATGGTGGAAGGTTGGAGGCGCGGTTGCGATGGGGCGTACTATGTTGTGATGATCTTCGAAGAGGGTTTCACCCTGTGAAGAAGTGAGACGACATCCATCGGTTGACGGGCGATGTCTAGGATCTGTAGTGGTCTTCGGGCGCATTAGCGTTTCATCTTCATCTTCGATGAGATGCACAAGGTAGTCGTTGGGCAGTCTGCGCTCGCTGGCGGCAGCCGTTGGTGAATACGGCGGTACGTCGTCCATGTTGATGCTGGGTATGGAGATGGGCAACCTGCTGGGTGAGTTATCTGGTAGCATTAGCATTATATGTAGCATACAGCGTCAGACTGCGCGGCATTTGTTTTAGCTCGCGATGTTGTAATGATGGGTATGAGTATATTGCGCCCTATTTCGGTCGTCTAAAATCGCCCACTCCACCGTCAGACCCGGTGAAGCCGTGGCTGCAACTTGAAATACGTCTTCGTTGGGTGAGCACCTAACTGTTTTCCTGTCGCGAACCGTGGCTCCGTGTGAGTAAATTTTTGACAGAAGCTTGACGCAAAGCGTAGCTAAACAGGTCCGCTGGGCAATGATCGGGGTTTGCATGGTTGAAGCGGGGACCGTGGCACGGTGCCAGCACAGCCCCAATGTGGATGTGGCTGACTCCTAGCATGAAAGGCCTCCTCGATTAAATTGAAATTGAGGTCGATTGTGTCTAAAATCGCGCAAAGATTCAAGCCAGTCGAAAAGGAGGGCTCATACTTGTAATTCTCACTCCGGAAACTCATAACAACATCGACTTCAGATAGGCTCGACCCATCGCTTCCATCCGTCATGTACTCCTCCATTCTCACACCCGTTGATAGCCAGCTGCTCCAACCAAGTGATAATGGGTTCGTAAAAATTGTCATCTTTTATTCCAAGCGCGCAACACAAAGAAGCATCCGTCAATGCAGTCGCGTCCCGCACTAGCTTCTCCAATAACTTATCGATCAAGCCGCGGAGAGTCTAAAGTTGGGAAGGGAAAGAGCTGTACTCGAAGAAGAAGAGTGCGTCGACAGAGCACAGAATGATGATTCAGACTGAGACTTTGTTCTCGCACGACCGAGTATCCAGCCACGATGGTGACCAATTGTGTGGGTTAGAAGTAAACTATCAGAGCGATGATTACGCAAGCCCTAAGCATTGTCACATAATGAGGCTTGGCGTTCGGCGATGCTTCGTAGGAGCCGTCGCGAGAGACCACGGTGTGCCTTATGAGCATGTTCTGCAAGGGATTTGGATGAGCTCTGTTTAGCAATATGCACTCAAGATCTTTTCTGCTTTGTAGAGAGGAAGTCACTCTGTCTGCTGAATTCTTCGGAAGCGCCGAGGTAAGTGCGGGCTCAAACACGATTTTAAAAAAGACCAAAGCGACTGTTCAAACGCTCAGAATTCTGGGTCTCTCTGGAGAGCGAATAATGTATGGCCATAACCTGCATTGGCAAGACGTGACTGTACCTCGTCCTATCATCGAAAGCATCTTTGCCCCACTCCAATATCTGCGTAAGAGTGAGTAAGCTTGGAGGTGTTGCTAGTTCCGATTAAAGTCTCGACAAGCTCAAAGGCAGCTCTGTGCCTCGAAACGATATCTTTTCTGTAGATTGTGAGTTATATAGGGCGTGAAGACGTTTTGTGACTTACCCGTCATATATAAGGCAAGTTAACTCAAACAAATCGAAGGAAGCTGCTGTTCTAGCCTTCTGCATCAAAACTGTTTGCCAATTCAGGGCGGAGGAAAGAAGCTAGCAGATAGTCGTCATCGCTTTTGAACTGTAGGGATTTTGCTGAATTTTATTGGACTGAGAAAGCTATACTCTACAAGATGAATTCATATGCATGAGGGGGAACTTATATAGTAAACGTATAGAATGTACCCGGCTGAAAAGAACAACGAAATCCCCATCCATATCGAGGCCATAGGAGGGGCGACGCTCTTCCAGTATGCAATTCGAGATTTCGAAGAAAATGGAGGATTTTTTCACCATGCGGAGGCACTTTCCATGGTGTCTAACTGTTTCTTCGCCTGCTGTGCATGGAGTATCACCCACAACTGAACGAGGGCGACTCTTCTATCGTCTCTCCATTTCTCAAATTGAGCGACAATTTACATAATGAAACTAATAAGGTAGACCTTCAGTCGAGGTGTAGCGACGTATATTTGCCGGCGGATCCGCACCGTACCCGAACAGCCCGGATAGCTGTTGAAATCCGTGGTCTCAAGGCAATGAGGTGGCGAGAAAACAATTAGGTCCCCATGGATGCGTCAGTACTCTAAGAGGTAATCTGATGCCTTTAGAAGCCGTTAATAAGGCCTTGGTGAGAGCCATGATTCGTTTGTGGTTGAAATTTGGACATCACGTGGTCATCTGGTTTGACAGCTTTATCCTAGCCCCTTTCGGCTTGATTGCTCGGCGCCGAGCAAAATCCGCCCCGGGACTTCTACTCCGTCCTTTCGCCGAGTCCCAACATCAAGTCCACTCACGTTTCATCCAAATGCATCGAGATCATCACGAATGAATAGTCCTCGCGACATGCACATAATCATACACTTGTAGCCTCATGGCTTACTGAACAACCGGCGCGCTCTCCGGATCTGCGGTAAGCCATGGTTCATCGCTGTCAGGTTCTATGAATTCTCAGATCTGCTGCCTGTCTCGGCGTCGATACACAGCAGGTTATCTGCAATTAGCAAGACAGTTGCAGCGCTCCCCTCCAAACATGTCCGTCCTAGTTGCGTCTCGCTGCTCAACCCCTCTTCGGCCATTGCCCACATTTGGACTTTCGCCGCCGTCTTTGGGTCCCATTTTATGATGCCCCTGTCGTCCATTCAACGTCTTTCCATCACCATGACGCAGTGTATAGAAGATTCGGCTTCAGAAAGTTCTTGGCCCTTATCTTCCGTCATTTGCTCATTGGCTAACGACTTCTTTACCTACCGAATGAGATCTCATATTATGCTTGATTATAGAGCAGAGTGCATTTACTTCTATTACCCCACCACGGCATGACGTATCCAGCAGTGGTTACGAGCTTCTAGCCATACATAAGGGAACGACCCCGCGTCCAATTTGAATTGGTGACACATTTACATTCATTTCTTTGCTCAACCGTATCTTCCAACATGGCCCCCGCCGAACCTGAAGCCAGGTCTTTTCAGCTGATCGGAGAGGCTCCAGTATTCCCTGAGGAGCGAAAGGGCTGGAACGGATACGTTGAATGGGAGAATTACCCCGAGAAGAAAGAGGAGGCAGCGAAGATTCTCGCTAAATATGACTTCCCTGTTGTAGGTAACCTAATTCTGTCCCTCTATACTTGACTTTAACCTCACGAGTACAGCCGCCAGAATTCCAATTCGAACCTTTGCCAAAAACGAATCCCGTTTTGGAGGGAGTGCGATGGAAATACTACCACTATGCAATGGGCCCCACCCTGCAAGATATCCCAGATATCTCTTGGAAGTATGTACTCAAAGAGAAGAGTGAAGACATGATCCACGTCCTACAATTTCCGTACAACGGCGAGCCTCCCAGGAAGAGATTAGTGGAGGTACGTCATTGAAGACCTGCCTATAGCTTCGCTAATCCTCTCAGACTGAGATTACGCGCAACGAGGACCACTTTGTCCGCAACCACGGCGGCATCCCTGAGATAGATCCTGATGAGTTCTTTTTCGAAGTTGAAGGGCTCGTCAATGACCCAAAGAAAATCCCCCTCAAAGATTTACAGGATGAGACCAAATTTCCACGCATGTCCACTACAGTCACCCTTCAGTGCTCGGGTACTCGAAGAATCGAGCAAATCCACGAATATCCTGGAGATGGCGACGAACTCATCAATGCCCCGTGGGGTGAGGGTGCAATTGGAACCGCCAAGTGGACTGGTGTGAGTTTAAAGAAAGTAATCAAGTACTGTGGTGGGCTTAAAGAAGGAGGTCAGCACCTGGAATTCTTTGGCGCCGACACGTACTTCAAGAAGGGTCAAGTCTACAACTATGTCGTGTCGGTGCCAGCCCGCAAGGTGAAGATTAACGAGGTGATGCTTGCTTGGGAGATGAACGGGAAACCACTGCCGAAGATTCACGGCGCACCACTTCGTGTAGTGGTCTTTGGCTACATTGGAGCCAGAAGCGTAAAATGGCTATACAAGATCAAAGTCATCCCAGATCCCAGCATGGCCCCAGTGCAGATGAAGGAGTACCTATACTACTCGCCACAAGTGGGAAAGCACAACGCAACATATTCCAACGGCTTCAGTATCCAGACAATGCCGGTTTCCAGTGCGATCATGACCCCAGTCAACCATGATCAAATCATCCACGATGGCAAAATCAAACTGACCGGGTGGGCATATAGCGGAAGCGGTTGGCCCGAGCGGGTAGAAGTTAGTGGAGACGGAGGAAGCATCTGGTATGAAGTTCCATACGACAAGATGAGCAGAAAGTATTTCCACGCTTGGCGCGTTTGGGAGTATGAGATGCCGGTTGATGCGGAAGGGTGGTTGGAATTTTGCGTGAGGACCTGGGATAATGCTCTGAATGTAAGTGACCTTGAGGGTCTTGAGCATCAACTAAAGCGAATGCTAATATTGTTTTAGACGCAGCCCACATATGTGCGGAGTGCATGGTATGCCTGCCTATGCCACGTACTCTATCGATCGAGCTAACTCTGAATAGGAACTGGGATCTCCACGTCACCTCATCATGCCAGTCAGTAACCCCTGTACGAATGCGTAAGGCTGCTATAGAACAGCAAGAAGCTAACCGATTGATAGTCGCATTAAGATCTATAGCATTAACCGAACCAAGCCCATAACAGCCAAACGCCTAAACCTTCTAGAAGAAAAGGGCATGTCGTTGTTTCCCCTCACGCGCCCGCTGGAGATGGAACTGGAGAGCAAAGAGGAATATCTTGCGGAGATGCATCGGAGGGAAGGTCGCGATCCGATCGAGTAAGCTGTCTCGTTTATCAGAGTTTAAAGGAAGTTTTCGAACTACGCACTCGTGGTTATCCAGTGATCTATATGCTGAATGCATTCCATCTTGCTCCAGAATATTTTTCTGCTTTCGCATTGCGTGTTCACCAGTTACCGAGTTCCGAGCCAGAGGCTGTCTCCACTTTAACCGACACATTCTACCAGTCTATACTTCAAGACCCAATCGAAACCTACGCCAGCTTCTCTCGATTCCTTCTAGAAGAAAGTACCACTCGGTACCCCGCAAACAGCCATGTTGTACTCGGCTAAAGCCGATCTGCGACAACGGATGGTGTATGCCGTATTCATGCATCGACTTTACCCCAGATTTGTGCCCTCGGCTATTACCGAGATCACTCTTCCATCAGTCTTCCGCTTCGCTGCACTAACATGGATGATGGATCAACCATGGTTGACGCAGGATGATCTTGATTCAGGGCGCGGCTCTTTGGTCGTCGATATGCGGCTGCAACAGCTGAAATTGCCCGCGATGGCGGCTCTAATATTCTGCCAGTTTGCCTCGATGGTTGTTGAATGGTAGCGACGCTTTCTCTTCCTTCACTTCATTTCTTGTAATTGAATATTCCTTCTCAGTTTTCCACCTACTTTATCGCGAGAGTTGTGAACTCTATTTTCTATCGGGGTTCCAATCCTTCACAGCTTCCAACAATGGCTGCTTGGCGTTTCAAATCTAGACATTCCTCATGTGTAAATGAGGAGGCGGGAATAAACTACACATCTCACCATTTTCGGTGCAATCGGGTCGATTTTGTGGGCAGACGCAGTTTATTACACAAACAATCAAAATCTTCACAGAAGGCTTCAAGGTATGTCACTCAACTGCTTCGTTGATCACGTACTCACATTTGCAGGTCATGGCCAGGAACAAAGTCCTATCAGGACGACGATCTAGACCCATACTCCAAGCTCTTGAGTGCTCAGTCCGCCCAAATACCTGCGTACAACGAGTCAA
This sequence comes from Beverwykella pulmonaria, assembly GCA_001599595.1. NCBI lineage: Eukaryota > Fungi > Ascomycota > Dothideomycetes > Pleosporales > Melanommataceae > Beverwykella > Beverwykella pulmonaria. The sequence goes on along the minus strand of BCHH01000017.1, from coordinate 642,068 downwards.
GAGGAAGTCCGAACTGGTCTACCTGCTCAGCATCACCCCAAACACTATTCCACCCTCTCAGACGACCACCACAATGTCGACTCCCCATGTCGATGCGATTTACAACTCTGATTCTCTACATCACCATGACCATCCTCCTTCTATCCTCAACCGTCATTGCAGCCCCTCTCACACAACAATCCCACCCACACCTCCTCCACAATCGTCAAGCCATCCCGGACAAAACAGGCAACACAGGCAACGTTCCCGCCCCAATTGCTAGCGACTCACCCTGCACACCCGCCTTACCCTCAGCCGCACCCTGCATCATTCCTCCTCGGCCGACTTTCACCTATACGCCCCCCAAACCAACAAACCTCGTTCCAGGCAACGAAGGAAACACCAACTCACCCGGCGAGTTAGGTCTAAACCCAAAAGCTCCTTTAGAAACCTTCACCCTCACCAGCCCTGTCTTCCCCCTCTCCGCCGGTGCAATCGCAGGCATCGCAGGCGGCTCCGCTCTCCTCGTCACTATCCTCATCACAATCGGCATCTGCGCGTACCGCCGGCGCCGCGTCGAGGTCTCTGAGATTCCTATCCGAAGATCAAAGCTCGTCTCCCGTCTCGGCTTCCGAGTTTTCGGCGATAAGCCTGCATCGCGCAGTGCTTCACGGCATAGCAATCGCGATAGTCAGGATAGTAAGCAGAGTGGGTGGTTAGATAAGGGCACCATTGGCAGGCCGAAGCAAACGCGGTTAGAGAATGGGCTACTAAGTGTGCCAAGGCCAGCGTTTTTAAGAGGGGAGAAGGAGGAGGAGGAGGAGAAGGCACCTTGGGCAGGTAGATATACGATTGGGAAGCCGAGACCGGGTCGGCCGAGGAGTGCGGAGCCGCTTGGACGGCTGAGTGGGATGGGGATGGGGATGGGGTACTTGAAGTAGGGAGCTTGAGCGAGACTGGTTTCTCGTGGCGTTTCGGGATGGGCTGTTGTTTGTTGAGATACCCTTTTCTTTGCCCATATTGCAACACAATTATTTATGTTGACACTCTGCACATGAGTTGTCCTTCCTTGCCTACTTTGAGTGAGAAAGCTTAAGCGCAACTGTTCTCTTGGTTTAATGGAAGCTAGCTACACTCTTGATGTACCAAAGATAGAGACATGCATAATTTTTCTTCTCAATCCTCGCCTCGCTTCTTGATTCTAGAACTGGTGCGACATCATATCACATGCATCGAACGTCATTGGGTGGGGAATCTCCAGGCAACAGCCACTTCAAACCCCGCGACGCCACCCGTCGCATCTCAAACCAAACCCCAATTTTCCCGCAATCATCATGTCGTACATCACGCGCAGAGACTTTCTGGCAAAGTAAGTCAACAACTTCTCATTCCACACAAGATCTTCAAACTTACATTTCCGTAGGTATGAATTCCCAATCAAGTCAGAGCAGGACTTCGTACTCCACAGGCAGGCCGCAGAATGGGCTTCCGGACATCCCATGGAATGGGGGCAGGAAAATGAGTCTATTGAATTTCTAAATACATTGGCAAAAGGGGAGACGCTTTCACATAAGAGTATCACGAGCGCCATCAGCGGAGACACCAAGCTGCTTGCGATCAGCTCCGGTGATGCACGAATCTTGATCTATGATGTGGATAGTAAAGAGTTGCGTCAGGAGTTGGATGGGACGGGAAAGATGGTTTTTGCGCCTTTGCCGCCCATGACGAGTGGGGAAAGTGGAGGTGCTGAGGCCGAATTGTCTGAGCGCCCTGCGTACATGCTGGTTAGCAGTGTTTCCGATGTTGGTGAACCGAGCAGGGACTCTTCTGGATTGATCCTTTGGGAGCTGGACAAGCATGGACGTCTCTTAGATGAGGAAGAGCCCGTCGATGCGTCCGCATTTGCCACCAGGGCTATTGAGAGTATTACAGCTCAGCTCCAGGAGCAGCATGAGTGGTCGAAGGAGTTCGTGGCCGAGTCAACACTGCATGCGGACTTTGAGAACGCGTTGAAGAGGGTGGCTGCAGATCATCGGAGGAGACATAATACTGCTATTGAGAACGCGTGCCTGCCGAATTACGGCGAGTCACCGTTTAGCAGCGATGGGAGGCTGCTATTATATATCCAGAATGATACTGAACGAAGGCACCCTTCGGTTATAGTCTGGGATATCAAAGCTGGGAAAGAAGTACTTCGCCTCAGCGGCCACACTGATGCAGGTCTTCTATCTCGATTCTTCTATGAACCAAGCTGATCGCGAAACTTTAGGCTATTATGTTCGCATCATTCAGCCCTGACAACCAATACATCGCCACAGTATCTTGGGATGGCACCATGCGCATGAACTCTGCCATAATCGGTGAACTCAATTGGGTCACCGACAACTCTGGAGGTCAGTCATGGACCGGTGCGTTCACGCCAGATGGGAATCACATCGTATGGAGCTGCGAACGAGGGCAGATCCTCCAGGTCCATAATGTGTCTGATGGAAGGCTGGTTTCTACGTTCCAGAAAAAGTTTAGGGAGTGGTGCAGGAGTCTGACGTGGCATCCCGACAGCCAGTGCCTGGCGCTCTGCGCTGGCCGCGACGTATATATCTGGCACCCCTTCGACAGTCCTAACGGAACGATCACCCAGCACTTTCAACTCCTAGAAGATGAATGGCGTGGTTTTGGACATGTCGAGGTCGTGAAATGGATTGAACATGGACGCAAACTAGTCCTTCTAGCATCCGAAGGCACCACCCTCGTATGGGACGCACAAACCAACTCCAAAGAGCTCTTCAGGCGGAAGAGCGGTGTGCAGGTTGGCTGGACGATTCCCGGGTTCTATCACATTCCCGATGAAGATAGGAGTATTGGGGATGTGTATCTTAGTGTGGACGGCGATGGGAAGGCGAGGTATTGGAGGGTATCTGTATCGGCAGAGAGTTGGTGGGATAAAAAGGAAGAGCTGGTAGCGAAGAAGCAGTATCCAGAGACTGGGAAATATGTCAAGATTACGAAGCAGGTGAAGTCTAAGGAGGAAGAGAAGGTTTTGAAGCAAGTAAGTCCGAAGGACGATGGGGAGGCGGCTCGCGATGACTGGGTGGAGAAGGGGGCTGGGCTCTGGACTGCCGAGTAGGAGGGAAATGACTAGGGTTCATTTGGCTGAATTTGAACATCTTTGATGCCTTTGAATACCTTACTCTGCTTAGCACTTCTCGAACTAATCCATCCAAATGTCAAGAGCAGGACCTCATCATGATAATCCTGAAATGCACCAGTAAGCGAATTTTCATTACGTCGATATTGCGCCTACATGGGACAGAGACTAACAAGATGTCAAGAAAGACGTCTGCCACAAGGAAAATGCCAGTATCTACAAATCTGAAAGGCTTTTAATTCATATCACAAAATTGAGAAACTCTAGGACAAAGGCGTACTTGCTGACTGAAGTAATTATACAGAGGTAACGGGTGGAGTTTACAATTCAATTAAAGGATTAGGGTAGAAACCCGTGTACTTCAAGAGATTACCAGTCCCATAAAAGCTTAGTCACTCCATCGCTTTCATAATTCCCCAGCAACCGAGCCCCCAGTACCTTCCACGGCTTTCTATTCCGCCCATGTCTAGGAATGGGGGGCCGACATTCTATACTTCTCTTACCGAAAACATCGAACCACCGCTTATTTTAACCCTCCTGATCTAAACGTTATATTCAATCGGTTCCTAGTGCGTCGACCGTCATCTCAGTCTCGAGTTCAATTACAGTATTTAGTAGTCACGTGTTCTACCATATGTTTTATTCTAGCTAGCTCACTTTCATGGGTATATATAGTCCTCGTGCGAGCAATCTGCTCGCCACGGCTTTCACACTCCTTATATACACATTTACCCATCAGAAGATTGACTGCTTCCTGTCATTGTGACACAAAATGTTGCCAAAGTTTTTGAACCAAAATATGGATGGAGAGATTGTCCACATTGTCGGTGATTTCGGAGCTTTTGCGAATATTAAGGGTGTTGCCGTGAAGCAGGTTGGAGAGGATGGCACAAAAGAGGCAGATGAGGCGGAGGCGGAGAGGTGGAAGCTCAAAGTGGATGGTTGGACTTCTAGCGGAAACTGTAGGTACTTTGGCGCTGGAATATAGATTGCGTGGTTGATTGGTTGCTTGCTTTAGTGACTACACTGCAAGTCTGCTGCAAGTCTATGAGTTTTTTATCAAAATATGGCATTCCATACCCATTTGCAAGCCTCTTAGAAAAATATTGCTTCTGAATTTCGAAGAAAAGGCGTATAAGCAACTCGTCTGCACACCTTAGGAGAATATCGAATGATGCCTCGTCTTGCGCTCGACTGTCATTCCCTGGTCGTCAATTTTCATGTATCCTATAGGCAGCGACTTTTTGGCACCAGACACAACCTACTGAGCAGCCACGCGAATTCAATCAAGATCAAAATAACCAATCATCACATCACGCCACCGTATCTGCAAGCATCAACCTTCAATATGTATTATTGAGCTCTATCCACTATCTGTCATCTAGCTATGCATTCTCTAAATTCCTGATTGCCTTTTGCCATCTTGAAAAATCGCAAAGAATCTTCGTCACCTATTGAGTTTTATACCATTTGCCATTGGCTAGATAGTTACGAACCAACACTCAAAAAATCGTTCAAATCCCCCATTCCAAGGAATCCAATCAACCCTGTATGGATGATCGCACCCATACTCATCGTCAAGGATCCCGTTGCCACACGATTTACCACCTTGCTGAGCACCGCCGGGTCTCTTTTGTCCAGACTGGAATTTTGGTCGGCAACCCGACGGAGTGTACAGTTCGAAGCGCAAGTTGGTGTTGTCTTTGCTCGTAGGATGATCCACATCAACCCACAGTTGATTTGGGAACGCATCAGAGTATTCTCTAGGCTGGATGGGGGCACCTGTGCCACTGCGATCGACACCGCCTTCGCTATTCACCAAACTCCAGTAAACTTGACTGACTTCGTGATCCATCTGTTGGTGTATACGTACACGCCAACGGTGCGGGTCTGGTTTTGGCTTTGGAGATTCAGTGGACGTTGACGCTGTCGTGGGTGTAGAGGATATAACTGTGGAAGCAGGGCTGGGCGAAGCAGACGTGCTAGGGGATTGAGAAATTAGTATGCTGGTGGACGGTGTCGGCTCGAGCTCAGGCGGGATTCCTTCGTCGTCTCCTTCGTCGTCATCTAGAGACAGTTTGACCCGCGTGCACGACGGAAACTTAGATGACACGATCGTGGTCGTGGTAGTAGCAATGAGGCCGCATCCACTCATTGTTATGCTATACTTATTCGTGCATGATTTAGTCGGAACTGTGGAGCTGACATTGAAGAGAGTGCAGGAGACATAGACGTCAGTTACGGTTATCCTGTCCTGTTCCCCACAACTCTGCATCCTTGGGGGGTCTCCAGGTTTAGTTGAAGGCGGAGGACCAGGTGGAACACAGTGCCCAGGCATCACGCCATTGACCGGTTTGCAGCCAGGTGCGCATTCACCAAGCGGGCACGGACTGCATCTATTGTATTCAAAAATCGGGGTATTGCTTGGCGACATCGCTTAATTCTTCGCGACCCGCGTTTTGCGGGCTTTGCACCCCACCTTCGTGCTCTCAACCATCTCCATTCTTTTTTATTGAGCCTTAGATCTCAACACTTATCGTGGACAACCACAGGCAAAAGATAGTCTTATTCCTTCCTCACGTTCCTTATTTCAGCTCCATCGGAACTGGCCTCTTCAGCTGTTCGCGCTTTGTCATCGCGAAGAAATATGATGCCACCAATCTTCGCATGTGGCGCCCGAAGATCCCCCCTATTGAGAGGGACTTTTCGCGGATTTCCTACCGACTCCAATTTGGAAAATACTACTTAGAGCGATAAACGAACCGTGGGACGAGAGAGAACGGGTTTTAAAAGAGTAATTTTATAGCTCACCAGTATCAGATATCCCTCCAACTTTCCAGAGCTCTTGCCCAGCAGCTATGACGCTAAAATTCACAGGAAGGAGCAAAATCTGGCTCTGAAGTAAGCATGATGGGGATGAGCTGTTTATGAACTGATCAGATCGCCGACCAGGCGTGACGGATCTTTTTTAACTTTTTGGATTTTGGCTTTGGGCTCTCTTCCCCCACGACCCCAAGATATGGTTCACCAGACGTCACAGATTAGACACCTGAAACGTCCAATGGAGGATCATTAGGTGCGCTCGACCTAAATTTCACAGAAGAATATCATTAATTCGCAGCAAAGAAACAAAGTAAGTCATGGCAATGCATCAAGTTCAAGAAAGCGAAGTTCTTCGCCTCGCCATCATACGCTAGGCCCGTCTGTGTCTAGCGTTATCCCCCAGCCAACTTTGGTCTGTGATCCTCATTTCAGTCTTCCTTTTCTCTCCTTCTGTTCCGCTTTTTTTTTTTCAATATATGTCAGAATCTTCTTACACGCAATGGCAAACCCGCATCCTGGAAAACGACAGCGAACAGAAGAGCCCATCGCATTTAACGCAACCAAAATTGAAATATGGGAAGCATTAACAAGACTCGACGCAACCTTCACGCAGCAACTACTTTTCCGCGTTGCAATGTCCCAACCACGAGTCGCATCAGAAATATGGGAATCGTATCAGCTCGAATTGCGAAAGGAGCGAGCCCAGGTCCTGGATTTTAGCATACATGCTGAAGAGGTAGAAACTGCGTTGAACGAGAAATACGACAATCTTGACGGCTCGAAGCAATATGAGCTCGCCGACGATGTAATAGATCGGATTTTGAGATCCATCACTGCGATTCAGGAAGAAGCCACAAAACCGAATGCATCGTTCGGCACAAGAAAATCTGGACTGGAAACCCTAAGAAACATTGGGGAGATTATATGTACCTCGAATGGTGTCATTCCTCATGAAGTTGTGAAGAGCTTTCAACACGATCCGGCACTAGAAGACGCTATGATTGCTATAATCACATCCATGAATCTGGACGAGAGGGGAGCCATTGCGAAATATCGAGACGGGGGTTCGGAGTTTCGGGAGAAGATGCAGTACCTGATGGCGGATGGGGACAATCTCTGTGTGTTTGGGAAAATGAGCGATGTTTTGGCTGCACTTTGCGTAGGGCTATCAACGAGCAACTATAGCCAGGCAGGCCGCGGGGACAGTATCGTTCAGGCACGCGAAAATCAGCCTCAAATTCTACCGGCACAGCCAAATAACGATTATTATGCAAGCCTCCAGGCAAGGTTTACCGGAATCGCAGCTATGAATCAGTTTACAGCAGCACACAATGTTCAGCCTAACAACGCACTCCATGGGGCCAACATCCCACCGATTCAGAAACCCCAAGTCATGCAACAATTTGCATCTTCAGCTCATCCTCTTTCCACAACATACGCCAATACAGTGATGTACCAGCCCCAGCCTCAACCCCAACAACCGCAAGGCGCCTCTCCACATGCAGCGAACGCATACTACTCAGCACCACCTTACCAACCAGCACTTGGGCATCTAGCGACACGCCACTACTCAGCTACTCCGACGCCTCCTCCATACCAAGTCGATCCGCGATATGCAACAACAAAATTTCCGCCTACAGCTACACAATCGCAACTCGCGTCACAGCAATACTCGCCCGAGCAGTACTGGGCGAACAGGACAGCTTTTCATCCTCCCGCTCAATAAGAAGATCTCTGGTTACTTGTTCCGTTTTAAATTCTAATGTATCATATTTTTCTTACTCTTGCGTAATCGTCATAAAGATATTTCCGGTGGCGTTCTTATGAGTTACTGAGTACTTCATTTCTTCACCACCCCCCTTTTTTGTCGGTCATGTCAGGTATAGTAATATACTCGCTTGTATTCCAATCGTTCCGGTTCTCAAAAAGCTGCAAGTTTCGTTTCTAGTATACCTAACTTTGAGGCATGGACCTACAGGATACCCAATCCAACGCATGATTCCTTCTAATCTATGGCCACTCCGCTGCTCCATATTCCGCATTCCCTCTACCCAAGGCAATGGTCTCTAGGCGGTCATCTAACCATAGATTTTGCTTAACGACCAGTTGCCTTGCCAGAGATTCCACAAGATCACCAAAATCGTGGGCGATTGATCGTCGTCCACTAGCTGTAGTGAAGTCTCGAAGCATTCCAGGATCAAGAGTGATCAACAACCAAACAACCAGTTGCATAATCCATGGGTACAAGTATTCCGCCGAAGGATTGTATATCAGAGGTCCTTCTAGCCGTCTGTCTGTTAATCCCGCTTGAATGTTCGAGGCAGCCACAGAGCTGGACGCTGGCATAGGCCCAAAATGAGTGAACATCTCGTCATAGATCTCCTTATCGTTATGACCACATCGATAATTCAGCGCTACCAATTTCAACCCAGCAAATGCACGTCGAAATGCCAATAAGCAATTGATCAGACCTGGTGGCCCCTGTGCAAGATGACCTATCATATCCATTCTGTCGAAGACCGCGATTGCCTTGGCTTTGACCAGCGAATTTCCATACCAGACAATAAGTTTGGAAAGTCTTTGTGAGGGTCGAAAGCCAGGTAAGCAGTTGGACTCTTTTCGAATGCGTCTAACAAGTACATGCTCTGTAGTCGATATTTTTAGTGCAATTTGATAGGCGAGACATGCCAAGAGGCGCTGGTCCTCCGTGATGTCTTCATATTTTGTCCTTTTTAGACTGATAAGTATCGCTACAGGCTCCCTGCAATTCTCTGTGCGGAGCGACTGTTCGATATCGGAAGCCCAGGGTCCGGAGAACGACCAGTCCTCCATGGGTTCCACTATATCCTGCTCCCACTCGACCTTTGCTGTGGTACCAGACCTTGTGATAGGACTGAACCCAAAACTGGAGAAGGGATTATCTTTGCTGTAATAATTCCAAAATGAATCATTGGCTTTCTCCGTTCTGCTAATCATGGATCTGAGGAGTGCAGATAGTGCAGTGAAACCTGCGCATATCAAGACCTGTCGCAGATAGTGTAAGTTTACTCGTGCCTATGAAGTATAGGAATATTCAAACGTACTGTCCACCAGCGTAGTTGTCGAAGCCCAAGGTACATAACAACAAATCCGATTGTAACAGTGAAGGCTGAGAAATGACCCATTACTCTTTGGATACGGTTGGATTTAGGGTCACTTGAGAAATCCCTCTCCCTCGCAAAGTAGATATGCCTGAGTTCCGTGTAGATCTTTGAGCCCTGAGAATGATCCTCGCTGACAAAGGCCGCAGCAAACTTGACGGGAGGGACCTTTACAGATTCAAGAATCGTACTACGCGCAATCGTCCAAATGAGAATCGTCATCCCAAAAACGGTAATAAGATAACCGATTACTGCAAAAAGAACATTTGTGGTTGGCTCATGCTTGTTGCCCGCGATAAGTACTACTAAATATGCTGCTACCATTATGATTTGGAAAGAGCCTGCTCCCACAAGAAAAGCGTTGCGACGTCGTTGTTGTCCCAAAGTCAAAGAAGCAGAGACACCGGAACACTCCACTTCAAATCCAAGTGCTATTGGGCGCGCTTCAAGTCTGGACCAGGTCGCAGGCTCGCCATTGCCGGTGCCAAGTGCAAAGTTGATTACTTTGTTAGCTGAAGCAATTGCCTCTAGTAGAGTAGCTCTAAGCATAATTAGAGCGACGACTATTTACGTTAGCGAGAATGAGGGCATTACCTTTCGGTTTCTACAATAGGGTGCATCGCCGATTGGTCATCTGTTGTTCGTAATTTACCATACAGAGCCAGAGATATTAATGATGGAAGGTTTCCCTCATTGGAAGTGCACAGTCGATCTAAGAAGATAGCAGTATCGTTTATTCTCGTCAACAGGTTCGATATTTCCAGTCTCCGGAAACCAAGTTTTTCTCCTGCTGGTAAGGCCAGGTCACAGTGCGGTCGGTGAACGGTGCTTCCTCTGATGACCAATTTCGCCTCATCTTCATCTCGACAAGTTTCTGTTTGTTCAATTGCTCCCAAAATAAATTGCTGTCGTACCGCCCCTGTAGATAAAGGCGTTATGTCCATGAATACTTGCGCGCGTCGTTCGTGTTGGCGTCCAATGAGTCGCAACACCCATGGCCAACCCACAAGTCGAAGGACGGAGATAACAGCGCTCAGCGCTCCCATAGGTGCACAGCTGTACAGTCCATATTCGATACTGCTGGTACATCCCTTGAGATATGCTTTGAAATTCTGCTCGCCAACGAGGGTCACTAAAGGCCCAATATTTGCAATGACCGTTGCCCATATCTCATTAGAGGCTGTGATAGATGATGAGACGTCTCGAGCAACGATCTGAGATAATCTCGGTGGAAGCCTTAGAGGGGTTGCATTCGAGGCGATAATGTAAAGCAGGAGTGATAAGAATGAGAAACGGTTTAGGTACCACATCTTGAAGGCTCGTAGGTCCAGGATGCTGGTAACTTGAGAACTTCCGCTAACACGCTGATTAAATCTTTGCTACGTTTCCAAGTTAAAACACTTCATTTTTGAATGGAATTATTCAAGAAAAATGCGCTAATAGACTAGTAGCGCAAATTGCGTGTTCGTGGCGTGATCTGAGCATCGCATGATATGAAAATACTTAGCTGAACTTTTGTCGCCAAGTCGCTCGCGTTCCCGGGAGAAGAATTCAACCAAAGCCTGGATTAGAAGTTATTGGAGCGTCCAGCCTCGCGTGGACCATCTGATTTGCTTTTTTGGGGATTCTTCCTCTTTCTTGTCGAAACATCAGGCAGATACGTAGTATCGAGCCGCGTTGAAAACTGAAGTTGAAGAACAATATAAATTGACACCACGGGATGCCCGCTGAATACTTTGATGGTTGATGTAGCTAGTAACCATAAAGCCCAATTATCCCTAGACGTTGCGAGCACTTCTGTAGAACAGTGTGATAACCCTGGGGAGGATTAGTAGACTGGTTTTCTAGCCTCACCCGGGATCGAATACGAAATTATCACCGGGTCGCCGTAATATTCACCCCTATCGACCGTTCGCTCTCCTGGCACATACTCTCTACCTGTCATCTCACCCGCGACGAAGCTTCTAGAATTCTTAAATCCAAACGATGCGAGATTCTGTCACAACCACAACGAATAATCGCAGGCACGAAGAATATAAATTACATCAATAATCCGAGAGGTCCGTTATGGGATGCGACGGATTACAACGCGCGGTACAAGGATGGATGGCGGACACCTAGACCTACATATGCGTATTGGTGGATCGCTGGGGTTTTCTGGAACTCTAAATACAGTGAAATTAGATCCTGTCATCCGAGACTTCAACAGAAAGGCTGACTGGCAATTGCACTACTTCCAACTCGTCTCGATGAAACTAGGGGAATAGTACCAACCAGTAATCGAGGTCGCGCTTACAGAGGTACCGGATTGGTGGCATCTAGCTCTTTGTAAACATCCTAAGAGAAGTCCCACGAGGAAGATGAGTGAAGAATTGAATGTAGTGTTCCGCGTTGTGCCACATACTGCGCCGTAGCAAAGTGCTACTTTGCGCGAATATACCACTAGCACGGGTTGAAGGCTTGGGTGCATGGTGCAGGGAACAGGTCTTGGTTTTCTCTGTCAGCTGCTTGCTTCGTCATCACTCAACGCGGTATATATATGGGGACCCGAACACGACACGCACAACGATCGCATGCAACGAACACGAACAAAACAGACCACCCTCACTTACACGAACCTCAACCCAACGAGAACACTAATGTTTTATCTGTTTTTTATTACACCTTCATCTTTCATTTGGTTTGGTAGCTAGATACAGCGAAATTGAAATAGTCTACTGCCAAACCTCTATCTTGATTCTTCTCCCTTCTTCAGTGCATTGTTGCTTCGGACATCGCATGGCTGCGAGTCGCCCTCCTACCCCCGTGTGATATTGCTTTATCACACACATCTTTACTCCACCGCAATACGTTTTATAGAATACAAGGGTGTGGAGGAAGGGAAGATCTCGAGAAATTTGTGAAGACAAAGATGTTGAGGGGACTAGATGGAGATAAGAAGGTAATTAGCAGAGAGCTGATTGGTTTGGAGGAGTAGAGGTAGTTGTGAGGGGAAGGGGGGTGCTGCTCAGATCGGGAGAAGTAGCTCTTTAGAGTGGCCATATCATACTGCTTGTGATGTGTTTTGAGCGTGTGATCAATGATCGCAAATTTCCCGCTCCGTGTATGCAATAAGAGGCAATTGTTGAAAGCATGACGACATGTTCTCTCTTTCTTGTTCTCCTGAGTGTATATTCACCTCCTCGCCCTTGTCTTAATTCCACAAGCAAGAAATGGAGAGATGAAGAAGGTAAGACAAAATTGTATCTGATTTGCCGTATGACAGTGTACGACATTTGCCTAAAGCTTTGAAAATAATGTCATGTCACGCTATCCCTTTCACTCCAAAAAACAACCTATAAGATATCTGTGCAGTAGATCCTGCCGTAGCGCACATTTTTAATACTAAGCTCTCAGAATTAATATAACCGCACTCATTACATCCATCCCACTCCACGAGCCCCACCATACACTTACTGGAGGAAAATATTGACACGAAGACGCCCAATGCGACTATAGACTGAAACAACCAATAAATCTAGTTAGGGTACAATCCCTAGACATTCTGTAAGCCCAGGACACCATACTGTCACGTGGAAATGCCACTGACTAATCAGTCCGTCATATATATATATTAGCTGTATATACATCATATACAATACATATCTTGACACCTTTTCCTCTACACTTCTGCTTACATCTATCTATGTATTGAATAAACTCAAGAATCGAAAGGGAATATTGCGAAACAATTTTAGCGCCACTAGTGCCATTTGTATACAGTCACCTCAACGGTGAGCATTAAACAATCTATACATGAGCTCAGACTTAAACTTTCCTTTCCCGTCCCTTCCCATCCCTTCCCATACCTTCACGTAGCTTAACTGCGAACTGAGCCAAAGTCCCATCACCCGTGATGTATTTCAGTGAGAATTCGGTAGTAGGGGTTTCCTCAACTTTCTCTATCCTCAAACTCGGTGCTATCAATGCTTGCAAACGCGAGGCCTTCCTCTTTTTTGTCGCATTGCTACGACTGGCTGCGACGCGAGACGGAGAACTCAGTGCGCGTAAACTGCGTGTCATTGTACCCATCAACCTTGAACTCTCCGAGAACGGCGGTCGCAGGGTAGCCAGACAGTACCCCATCAAAGCCGCTGTAACTTCAAAAATTGACTAAAAATCGACCTGCGAGATTTGGCTAAGAATCTCTGAGCATTTTCTAGTACCAAACCCGGGTTTGAAGGCTCACCCAAGATGTCACGGTGGCCTAAGTGTGTACCTGAACTTGTGTAAGCGTCCCCGTCACAGGTAGATTAATGTCACCGAATATCTTACCGGATGCATCTAGATATATAATGTAAAGTCTTCCAGCGCTAGATGCCGTAGGACTGATAAAGTCAGCCAAATGTAGATGAAAAGTCAGTGCAGAAATACTTATAGGAAAGAGATCATGTAGTAGAGTGTAGATATCGCAAAATACAAAATAAAGAACAAGAATATTCTCTCTTGACCAGCAAGAGAGCCGTCATTGATTCAAGCACTTGGAGTCCTAGTTATCCTTCACCACTCGCTTGCTTCGCTCTTCGCTTACCCTACTTTAGCCTTTACGTTAGTTATTGGAGATTTTCTCTTGGTTTCTCTCGAATCCTGACGGCTGCCCTTCACCTTCACCTTTCACTCACATTCTCTTCACTCAGAACTGGATTCGCCTCCTGCATCCTCATCTTCATCGTCTACCCTTTCGTCATTCGCCCCATCTTCCTCCGCCCCGTCGTCCTCATCTTCGTTACTCTCTTCATTCTCATCCTCATTCGACAACGGTTGCGCCTCCCGCGCCGGTCTTACCTTTTCTTCTTATGAAGGAATCACATACGCACTAGCCGGTGTTCCGACCGTTCGACGGCCTGTGACAATTAGATCCTTAGAAAGCTTTCTGTCATTAATATATATATATATTTACATATTCACACTTCTTTCATCCTCAATAGCCCTAGCGTGTTTCGTATCGTGCTCTAGGTAGTAGTGCATCTCTTAATTGCAGTAAACCCACCAAGCCAAATCATTGCTCGTATCGATGCATTCATTCCACGTGTTGGTATTGTGATCAGGTGCGGTCTTGCATTCTCTGCTTGTATGGGTAAGAACTGCAGAATAATTTATGAGCACTCATTGATCCGACAGATAATTAAGATTATGAAAGAAGGGGTAAAAAAGCGGAGATAAATTTACCTTGGCACCCCTTTGCTGTCCACCAAATCTTCATACTAGAACCAGGCAAGTTGCGGCATGTGCCCCAGTTCTTCTTGACCGAGTCGCTGTAGTCGGTTTGCCCAATCTGACAATTGCTATCGGTGAAGGTCCCGATGATAGCAGCTGTTCCAATGTCTTCTCTTGAGATCAGACGCCCGGCAGAAGAAGTCGCTGCAAGAACAGCCAGGATGAGGGCCGTGGTAGGGAGTTGCATTTTGGAAAGGAGCTCTTAGGAATGACTGTGGAGTTTTTAATGGCAGGCCTGTTGTGTGACGAGACGAGTGAGTGTGCTGTGAATATGGTGGTGAGATAAAGATCAGGAACGATAGGAGGGCTTTTTATATTATCATGAATTGTTTTTCACGGTAGGTACTGGGATAAGTCGACATTGTTACGGCATTTCCGACGTACTGCCCAATGTGGTTCGAGCTTCCTGGCATAGCTTTGCCAAGTATATAATCGGCGACGTTGTATCTTGCCAAAATTATCTTAGCTAGCCCAAACGGCAGCCAAGTCTGGTGCAACGTCGGTGCACTTGCGGCGACACTATCCTAATTGTAGTATAGTATCAGACTTGTATGTATTCGGGCGGAATACGATCAATCAATTCGTGGGATGGAAATAGAGTGCGGCTTAGCAGGGCTAATATTCAAGCTATTCCCAATCCAGCGCAGCTGAATCGCAAGGCTCAGCTCGCTGTGTCACCGCCATCAACTCGGCTCCTCGACCCACTGTAAGACGGCGTTTCAACTGAATATTACTCAATGAATTTGGATGAACTAGCTCTGCTACGGTTGGACTGAGGCTGTGGGATGAAGAGCACAACCGTTGGCTGGCTGAGAAGTGGAGATTCTGGGCGCAATGCTGCGTGCTCGCCGTCTAATTAACGATGCCCATGTCAAAATCCAGTGGATATACGACAAGCGCCCCAGGTCTAGAGAAGATGTTTTTGTATATAATGGCCTCCCCCTAAACAAAGAGGAAAACATAATACCAACCAACAGACTAAATCTTCGCATCATTACCCTGCACACAGAACAAATTGCAATCAGAAAAAATGCGCACCACCGCCCTTTCTTGTTCCATTTTCGCACTCCTCACCGCCGCCGGTGCATTCGCTCTCCCACAGTCCACTGGTGACTCCACAAACGGAATAATCGGCGTCTTCGACGATGTGTCTTGCAGCGTCAACCAGAAAGACTTTAGCGGCGCTCAAAGATCATGTCAAGAACTACCTGGGCAGAGCATGAAGATCTGGTGGCTGAAGAAGGGGTGTGGTGGTACGTATCGGGCCTCTGAAACCTCGATTCATGATGACTGACCTCGATATGTAGTGGTCACGATAACAAGTCGTGAATGCAAAGGTGGTGCCCAAATTCACCACGACTGGAACGAATGCATCAACACGAAGGATATCCTGTCCTGGTCAATCTATTGTGATCCTTGAGAAAACACTGTCAATTGTACGCGAAGAAAAGTCGGTTTTGGAACGCACTTTGTACGAGCATAGCATTGGGAGTATTGTGCCATAGTAGTGGGTGCGCCACACTAATTCTTACCGATTGTGGTTGCTGGGTTTTGGGCTTCTTCATTCAGGATTCAAATTTCATTCTTGGAGTCATTCTTTGGACTCCGCTCTTTGCATCTATTAGCATTTTAGTACCAATGCTCAATAGAAATCTTTTGCATTACTTTGCTTTCTCCATGACCTCTGCCCCAACCTTAAACCCGTGAGATGTTTATATGTGACATAACTGCGAATCGGTGAACAATCCTCCTTGTTCCACTGCGATATTAGGAAATTTCAATTGCTTTGGTGTTCATGTGTGCAGTACAGCTTGGTTACTGGGAGGATGAAGATTGTGAAATTATTTTAAATCTATGCATAGTATTACGTTCACCCTTCCTTCTCCCGAACTTTTATCTAGCATTTCTTGCTTCGGGTGAGTCATACCCAGGTTGCCTCTACTCCACACAATATGAACTTTTTCAATCTATATGCCTCCGGTAAGTTGAGATAAAAGGTCATAACCCCCAACACGCTAGATAGATCAGGAAGTCAACAGGAATAGAGTGACATTACATGAGGGCAACTAAGTGAAGTGCACGTTGACCTTCTGTTCTGCTGTACAGCTATAACTGCGACTTCCTTGGTCTAAATTAAGCGGATGTTCCTCGATCACGTCGCGGACTACACTCGCCCTGTTATCTAAATACTTTTCCCAAAACTGCTCAAACAAAAGGATCCGCCCACCTAATAAGAGACTATACTGGGTCTCTATTATTGCCGTAATGTACAGCAACTCGGTTCTTCAATTTTGATAAGTAGCGCACTTGCAGTGCCCTAAGGCTTCTTCCCGGAAATAACCTAATTTCTTTCCCGTCCCAGCCTTTTTTGAGACACTCGGGGAGTCGGGTTGGTCTTGTGAAAAATCACGTCACTTACGCAGGCTATTTTAGAAATTGTATGTATATTTTCATTCTGGATCTTCCTTATACCTAAGCCACGTAACATGGTACTGCTGCTTTCTGCAATAGATGCAGCTTCGGGAATCTTCTTTACCTCGCATTTGTCCACTTTGGTAGGAGGAGCTTACAGCCAATGTTATAGGCAATTGAAGGCCGTTTCAACTTGCGCGTCGAAAACGTGTCTCATGTTGTGCAATTGTCGCTGTCGCTGTCGCCACCATCGTCATTGTTATCGTCACTTGTTACCCGCATTTTTGAGTGTAGGAAACTCGCCTTATCACTAATTTGATGGGACAGCCGTAAATGCAAAGGCACATGCTCACCTTATGTCTTTGGCTTTTCTAGTGATGATGCGCTTAAGACTCTGTGAATTTTGCAAGTCCACTGCTGACGAGTTGCTTGCAGCCTTGAATAAAATCAAAGTTAGTAGTATACATAACAGATGGAAAAGCATTAGGAAAACCTTACGGAGTGTACGCAGCAAGGAACAGATTTGCGAGGAGGAGTAACGGCTGGTAAGGCTCAAGGAAGAGCTAAAATTGCATGTTTTTGGAGAGTTTAGGCGAGCAGCTGTGCTATTTACTAATAATTATGCTAACCGCACTTGCAATAAAGGAGGCAAGTCTCGCGACTTAAGCTATATTGTTTAGATTGCTTTTAACGCTTGATTCAACCACGCAGGAAGTTCTGATTGCTTATTTTAAGAAATTGAATGTGTTTAAGGTAGTATATAATGTATATAAAAGCCTAGGGCACTACTAGCAACTACATGAATATGCTACTGACTAATCAAGTTCGTTGCACTACATATATCAACTAATTATTACATACATCTCACACAGAAGAACGCACAATACACCCTCATACTCCCTCATCACAACCCGTATCACGTTCGGATATGATTCTCCGAAAACTAGAGCGTGGCAAGTTATTTTTAAAGATGACCTCAACTAAAGCAGGTATTAAATTTACGAACTGGCGCAAGCATCTAAGTATGAGCTCCAATCATACAAGGAAACTGCAACCCACCCAACCTACTCTATCACTGAATTTGGCTGAATAGACGCCTTGGTAGTATGACAAAGAAGAAGGGCGGATGAGAAGAGTCAGTCGCTCTAGATTTAGGTGATGTCAGACTTCCTACCACATCATTTTGGCGAAACCTCGATATACTGAATGAAAGCCGCTTATCACTCGATACTGTCACAAAAAGCTACCTGCTCTCAGCTGGCAATTTCAGAGAGATATTCGAACCCAAAGGTGACGACTGAATAATGTAACGGTTTAAGCTAGTCCAGATGTAGCTAGTTGATCTTGGTCCGACAGCATATAAGCTGCTCTGACTTAATCTGACCCAGAACAACACAGTCTCCACTTGATCATTGTCCCCATCAGAAAACCCTTACAGTTATGAGCCCGGATTGCCTATAATCTGTCGACTGTTGTTCACTAAAACCAATATCCCTATCAATACACAACCTTCTTGACACCTGACCCTTACCGCCGTCAAGATGTCCACTACAAACAACCACCTAATAACAAAGGCGACAGTGATTCTGTCGCAGCCATCAGACTAGAACAAGTGGATCTTCCTACGCAAGGATAGTGCCTCAAGAAACAAGTTGTGGAAATACGTTAATCTGTCAAAGACTAAAGATGAGATACTAAAGTTGGAGGACAAGGCTCCTGTCAAGAAGACTGCTAATAGCTTCAAGAAGGAGGAACGTGAGGGCAACACAGTATATAACATTGAAGATCTTACAGATAGTAAGTACCGCAAATACTAGGGATGGAGAACCTAATACGTTGCCAAACAGACTGCGTACAACAAGAAGTTGGCTGCACTAAGGCAGTTTAACACAGAGATCACGCAGACAATTGCAGAACACTAAATTTACTTCATTTACAAGCTTGACACACTGTACGCGAGGCTACGCAAGCTCAAAGCTAAGCTATTACTATTAACAATAGAGCAAGAATTAATACTTATACAGCAGTATTATAACATTAGGAAGTATCCTAAGAGAGCTAATATTAGCAACTAGCTTAACTAATACAAAGCTCTAATTAAACTAATAGAGGAGGCCAATCTTCCTAACATGTTAGGATTAAGAGCACAAGTAGATTTCCTAACCCGCGTGCAAAGTGCAGACAAAACATAGGCAACTAACTAGCAAATACAGTTAATTAATTAGCAAAAGAGTAGTAAAGCATTTACTTTAATTTGGCAGGTAATCTAGGAGTATCACCTTTAGTGGTGACAGACAAAGCCAGTGTCAGCATTACTTAGCACCTTTGCCACACTAGGTCAAGGAGACAACAAGAATAATACACAGCCGCCACTATATTAGAACGTTAGCAAGGACCACAGAATAAATTGCATCTGCAGAGGAATTTACTTCTTTAACAATTGTCTATACGTAAATCCTGGAAAGCAACTGTCTAATTAGAAAGCGGACGCCAAGGTAAAGAAGAAGTTTAATACTGTCCGCGGCCAAAGATTGCATAACCCGCTATGTAAGGCCCTGAGGGCAGCCAAGGCAAGGCACAAGGACAGTGGCAAGGACAGTGGCAAGGAAAGTGGCAAGGACAGCAGCAATTCCAAACCTCTTGTATTTAACAACAGAGCTGCTAGTCCAGGCCAGAGGGGCCCAGCCGAGACCAGAGCGCTGCTAATAAGCCTGTTACCAGACAATAAGGCCAATAATGCAGACAACTGTCTGCAGGTAGCAGCAGCTAGGCGTACAACGCCAACACTGTTGCAAAATTAGATCCTAGATAGAGGGTCTAATGCGCACGTTGCAAACTATTACAACAAGTCCTAGCATAAGATTAGTAATGCACAGGCATTAGATATTATCTTTGCAGGAGATCAGAGGATTCAGATTAAGGAATAGGGAAACGCTAAGGTGTTGATTAACACGCCTGCGGGCACGCGGCTAATTCAACTCTTATAGATCGCGCTTATCCCTAGCTTCTTCACCTTACTAGTGTTGCTATCACAGTGCAGAGCAGTCAGCATTAAGTTTAACTCAGGGCGTGACTGTCTCTACTAGAAGCAGACTAGAGATAAGATCTGTCATCTTTAGTACAAGAATAGCCACTAGATCCTAGATGCTAAGGGCAACAACCACCTAAAGCTAGATAGCTTCTACTTCACAGCCAATGCTATAGAAACAAGGAAGCAGATAGTCAAACTATCATACGCTAAGCAACTTGTTACGGTTCGAAGAAGTTGCACAGATGCGGGCTGCAGATGAGGAACCAACCCCGCCAACGAACAACCAAAACCCTGTCAACGGGCGCAGTACGGCGCGCAGGCGGGCGCAAAAGAACAGCGAGGATTCGCGCAGGTAAGCGAGGCACGTGACAGAAGATATCCCGCCAAGGAAGAGGAAACTCGGGAGAATC
>BCHH01000017.1:517184-554948 GCA_001599595.1 Beverwykella pulmonaria | reverse complement strand
GATTCCATAGTCAAAGAGGAAATATATAAGGAGGACAGTTTCCTATGTTATGTTTGCTCTTTGTAGTCAACTCAAATAACTTCACTCGTCTCTTACCCAGATTGATACAGCAAGTTAGTTAGTCAATTTATTGATTGGATTTACCACCCCGCTGTCTTATATCATCGTCTTCGAACCTCACAGAATAATCCTACGACACCTACGCTTACGCACCGCCTTAGTACGGACCGGACCCAGTAAGTGTTCACCTCGTATAACACTGATGCTCTACTTACAAAACAAACTACTAGATATACAACAAAGAGCTCCTTGCAGTTATTAAGTCTCTTAAATTCTAGGATGCACAGCTCTGCTTAGTACAGTAGTTTACTGTTATTACTAATTATAAGAACTTGGAGTACTTTATAGAACCGCGCAAACTTACTAAACGTCACATCTAATAGTCTTAATAGCTTTCCTGTTACAACATAACCCTACAACATAAGCTAGGAAAGGACAATGTAGTTGCTAACACACTATCCTAACATAACCAAGACAGACCCCTACAGAGTGACAAACAGTTAGATAATTGCGTCTACCAACTACTCAAACTAGCCTACATTCTAGACAAAGCACCTAACGTTATCGCTCATGTCTTTACTATAGGAGTTAATAATGGCAACAGTTCTAACAGTATTAGTCAAGGTATTGGTCCTAAGGTTGGGTCCAATAGTATTAGTTAAGGTATTAGTCCTAAAGTTAGATCTGATAGTATTAGTCAAGGTATTAGTCCTAAGACTAACATCCTAGAGCTTGTCTTAGACAACCAAGCATTACACGTTGCTAATCCCTACAACCTAAAGGGTAATATTACTACTAGACAAGAGCTAGATGACCTTTAGGATAGCGCAATAGCTAAAGACTGCGTCTACTAGAAAATTATCAAGGCTATTAATAACAACCTGCGTCAATTCCCTGCGGCTCTTAAACTTAAAGCCTCTATCTTAGAGTCTAAAGTTGTTGATGGCGTAGCCTACTAGGCTACTACAGAGACTAGAAATAGATCCTAGACAACAAATAACTACGCACAAGCCTTATGTACAGGATACACACAGCAATTAGCATAACACATCTAGGGCCAAAGGTAACTTACAAGCGCGTCACTAACTATTACTTCTAGCTAGGTATGTCCTTAGATATACAACGTCTTACTAATAATTGTAACGTTTGCAACTAAACAAAGCCCTAGAGAGATGGCAAGCAGGGTTACCTACGCCCTCTCCTAGTCCCTAGTTAAACATGGCGTAAGTTATCAATTAACTTTGTTACAGGTCTCCCGCTAAGCGACGGCAACACAATTATAATAGTTATTACAGACAGACTAAGTAAATCCACCTTGGTAATTCTGTTGCCAAATATAGAAACAGAGACAGTTTTAAAACATTTCCTTCTCTATGTTGCAGGCCCTCATTTCTTACCAGACACTATAGTATTAGATAGAGGAAGTTAGTTTATTAGCAACCTTTGGTCTTGTTTCTGCGAAATTACTGGCACAACTAGACAACTATTAACTACCTTCCATCTACAAACTAATGGCTCCACAGAACGCATGAACAGTGTTATAGAAGCTATCCTCCGCGCAGTTTGTTGCCACAATCAATCTAACTAGTCCTCAAAGTGCTAGATAGTGATGGCTGCTATTAATGGCCGCACGGCTTTATCAACTAGTCTTACCCCCTTTTTTGTTAACCACAGTTACAAAATAGATCTCTCCCAAATAAGTAGTAATTTAAGTAAGAAGGCTGTTTAACAGGAGCCTTAAGTAGAAGGGATTGCTGAGCAGTTGCGAGCTGCAATAGAAGCTGCAGCTGCAGCTATAGCAGCTGCCCAACAGGACCAAGAATACCAGGCGAACAAGCACTGGAAAGAGGCCCCACAATACGCTAAAGGTGACAAAGTGTAGCTTAATTACAGCAAACATCTTTCAACAAAAGGCTGTCTCTGCAAGAAACTTGATTGGAGAGCTGCTAAGTATACAGTTACTAAAGTAGTCACACTATCTGCTATCCAGCTTAACACACCAAAGGGTCTTTATAATGTATTTAATGTTGACCAACTACGCCTAGCTACAACAAACCCTTTCTTAAGTCAGCCCGCGGATGACAGCCAGCCAGATCTAATCTAGGTGGACAGCTTTAATAAGTATAAAGTAGAGGAAATAGTAGCAGAAGAACGCAGAGGCCGAGGAAAAGGCTTTCACATACTCTATGAAGTCAAATGGAAAGGATACGCATTAACATTATGGGAAGAAGCGATTGATTTGGAAGAAACGGCAGCACTAGATAGATGGATTGATTTTACAAGGCCACATAGGGGTACAAAGTTGGGATTACCAAAGGGTTTTAGGAGAGACCTAGCGCCTCCTAGTCGTACTCCAGGAGCTACGCCGGTGGATCCTGAGACGCCCCGCACGGTCCCTAAGACAAATCGTCGTCGTCAAAGAAACCCTCCAAGAGGAGACGCGAAGGAGTGAGGAAGGGCATTATGTAAGGAAAGAGATTCCTTTGTTCGCTGGGAGGAAGAGGGAATGTGGCGCACGTGACATCGTGTGGTCCTGGCGTTGGAAGCGAGGTGCTAGTCCTAATCAGGCCTAGTGCGCACGCGACTTCGCACTCATAAAAGTAGCCTCCGTAGAATTGCTGATTGACCAGCGAAACAACCTCGTTCTACACACAGTCTTTGGTCCCGCACCACGTGCCTTACACTTAATTCTGTCACAGTACCTGCAGAATCCTGGTCAGAAGCATCTAGCAGCCATAAAGAAGGTGTAGAAGTTCCTACTTAGGACACAATAGCATGCAATATGTACAAAAGCAGGAGCAAAGGGCGCGACAACATACCTGCTAGACAGCAAGGAGCAGACAGCAACAGGCATAGAGCCACTGTTCTTTAGAGCATCTAATGCTGCCTTTGCAGACAATCTAGTTACTTGCCAAAGCTCATACAGATACCTATTTAAGCTGTTTAGGATGCCAATTGACTGGAAGGCTACCATACTGCAATCAGTGACAAAATCAACAACAGAGACAGAGCTGATGGCTCTCTCTCTGTCGCTGGAGGAGAAATGGAGTGGTGGCAGCGAGCCTTCAAGGCTTGCGGATTTGATCCTGAGCTAACTCCTCAGCTCTAGTGTGATAATCAGGCCACGGTGGGCATTGTAAACAAGGCTGATAGCCGCCTGCAGACGAAGCTTCGTCATGTGGATACCCATCAGATGTGGCTACGACAGGAAGTGGAAAATCATTGGCTGGTGGTAGTTTGGGTACCTACAGCCACGATGCCAGCAGACGGGTTGACGAAGATCCTAGGTCGCCAGAAGCACGAGAGCTTCATGAATCAACTAGGACTTGAGGATATCAGACACCTGGTCAACGCAGACAGGAAGAACTGATGCTACAACTGTAGTTTGGGGGTGAGATTTGGCTTGATTCGACGCAGTTTGCGTACTTAGATTGACACTGTTTTCTTTGTTTTGTAGATGTTTCTCACTCGTTTGACTGGTCAGCTGACCGATACTCTCACAGCTGAGGGGGTGTGTAACGGTTTAAGCTAGTCCAGATGTAGCTAGTTGATCTTGGTCCGACAGCATATGAGCTGCTCTGACTTGATCTGACCCAGAACAACACAGTCTCCACTTGATCATTGTCCCCATCAGAAAACCCTTACAAATAATCAAGTTCTCTATCTTGGATAATTTTGGTATCTGTGATCTAAAACATGAAAACGTCAACATGGAAAATAAGACGGACGTTCGGCTGAGGCAATAATATCAGCCCGGCTTTACAGTGGAAAAGGGGTAAGAATGGGGTCCAAAGTATCGGACACATTGGCGAGAGAGATCCTTCTCCTTTTGCCCCCACGGCCCTCATGAAGTTCTTGTGGCTGTCTCGATGATTTCATAGCTCGGCGCTACGAGAACAAAAAGAAGGACCAATCTCAACTTCTACAGCAATCTAAGACTCCTACTCTTTGCAATTTTCTGGATAGTGAGACGTCTGATAGCTTGGAGTATCCCTCCTTATCTCAAATGTCTGCTTTACTGAATTTATTGGGATACGTACGGTGTCCCTTCGTGAAATCTCGTCACAGGAGCTATCAGCTACATCAACTGCTATAAATTTCCGATCGAAACGATCACATTACCGTTCGCCTGGAGTCGGCGCTTCGGCTGACGACCCTCGCGACACACATGGTACAGGTTCTTGCTTCATGTTGTCTCGGCCAAGTCGAATTATGGAGTCTTTGCACAAGGCCGACGGGGATACCGCCAATGTCTAACGTGTGGCCTAAGCTAAGAAAACATGTCCGTGAGTCTGCGACGTCATCGTAGCCGCCATGCCAAGCGTTGACATGATCAGGTCCGAATCGATTTAAACACCATGTGCATGACGCAAATCGATTTCCAAAGCTTCCCCAATTTCAAACTCTTGCTCTGGCCAAGAACTTGCCTCTCGGCGTTCTCGTAGCTCTCAATGTTCTTGACCTGCTTGTTGCTTTCCCGTCTTTGTGAGGTCACAACGTGCACGGCAACTGTTATGACCGACGTTGATGTAATCAGGGTGTTGTAAAGGTGTCTACCAGGAGGTTCATGATTAATGTTGATCTATGGAAGACCAAGCACAAGCGTAACGAGACCAGCCAAGCGGCGCATGGCAAGGTGGCGGAAAGAGGTTCAACAAACGATAGCAATATAGACACCTTCCTCGCCATTATAACCAATCTATAATCTCTACTCTAGCGTAAGAGAAAACAAGCATGTTATGGGATGAGGTCGGAATTGTAGCTATGGAAGACACACGAAGCAATACTTTCACACAAGTGAGCCATGTTCCCAGAATGAGACTTTTTCGCCGCAAAAACACCGTTATCGTATTAACTTCTACCCTCCATCTCAAAATATCTCTGCCCTCTCACTTGTTACCACCCGACCCTCCTCTTCTTAAAACTCGAAACTTACCGAGCTCGGCACGGTCACTGAGCATGTTCAATTCAGCACTCTACCTAAGTCCCAAGAATTTCCCGTAGTTAAAAACAGAGACCAGCCGGGCGGAAGCTATGAAGCAGGTGCCACAATCCCGCATCCTCCCAAAGCTCACTGAAGCGAGGGTAAACCGAGGATGGTAATGACAAGCCCACGCCAAAGAGTACAAAGGAAACGAAGCCACCCAAGAATCATTCGAAGCGAGACCAATGCAACAAATTGCTCGACTAGCGACTACCGCGGAAGCTATCGCTTTCTGCATAACTAATTTGAATAGAAGTATCATAAGGGCTTGCACTCCTAACTAGAACATCTCCACCGTGCTATACCAACGCTCTCACAACGAAGTTCGAGCGGTTTGATGGGTCACCCCAGGCCTAGTAAGAGCATTTATTTATTCAGCGTCGTAGGTTACATCAAAGCAATCGAGACAGAGACGAACAATTTTCTGGAGTGTGAGGGCCTTCGTGGTATATAATTTAGCGACGTTAACGAAGTAACCAGACTCTAGAATTCTACGTCACCCGTGACGAAAAATTCTTAAAGAAACTATCTCCTCTTATGTTTACCAGTATCTTCACTGCGAAGCCAGCAACAAGAAAGTGTGTATTTTGTAGTTCGGCTGCCAAAGTCGGGATTCACAACAGAAACCAAAACGCGACCAGCAACTTTGCACAATCCTCAGCTGGCCCTACAAGACCACGATGGCGAGCAAGTGAGACGGTGTGCCATTTGCAATGTTTTCCGTACTCATGCACTGATATAACTAATCGAGTTCATGGACTATAATATTGTGATTTGCAAGCTCTGGTACTCGTTTCCGGATGAAAGCCGCCGGTTGTCATGCTTGGTGACCACGCTTCAGTCCTTCTCTTTCTCCAGCAGCATCCACGTAGGGCAACTTATCCGAATTGAAAAAAACCGACTAAAAATAGGACTCTCATGTGCTCTTTCTTTGTAAGGGTTTTCTGATGGGGGACGATAATCATATGGCGACTGCGTTGTTCTGGGACAAATCAAGTCAGAGCAGCTTATAAACCGTCTGATCAAGATCAATTAGCTACATCTGGACAAGCTTAAACCGTTACATTCTTTTCTAGAGGACATGAAAATTTTAGTCTAACGGCGCAGCTAATCTAGGCGGCTATAGTAGCTTAAATACTACTAGTAGTTAATTTATAATAGGAGTGTATCTGTTGGTATCACATGATTTCTCAGCGTTGATATCACGTGATTTCCCCGCTCTGGCGGCAGTCACATGATCAGCTTTCTGAGTCAAGGATCCTCAAGGATCCTCGGCAGTCACGTGATCAGCTTTCTGAGTCAAGGATCCTCAAGGATCCTCGGCAGTCACGTGATCAGCTTTCTGAGTCAAGGATCCTCAAGGATCCTCGTATCTTAGAACCTTAAGAATATCATCACCACACAAGCAGGACACTAATACTACGGTATTGGAGCCCACTGCTACGTGGTAATACATTCAACCAGTCGATTACCTCTACTGTGACCGTGAATAACCTCGGGGTTACCGACAGTATCTATAGAAGCTAAATATTAGACTAGGCAGTGCAGGAGCGATAACTGTACTTGACCTAGTATGGTCGTACCATTGGTTGCATCACATGTCCTAGTCTTAGCAGTTGCGTAGAGCTGTTGCTGGGTCAACCAAAACGCCTAGTTGTTGAACCGCGATCCATTGCGATAGCCAATATGCAACTTTGTGAGGCTGTGCAATATTCTACTCTGTTTACGTTGGCATTGGCGTCGACGTCCGGGCACCGTTGGAAGTTAGATCGCTCAAGATCAAATATCAAACACAATAACCAACTATATACAAAACGGCTATCTGGGTTCATTATTTTCTTGTCACAACTAATAAGTACACAACCTTCAAGCAATTTGAGAAATCTAAATCTTTGCAAGCTTTGTTAAGCGGACTCGAGAGGCTGGACTTAGGATGCTTACGCAACAACTCTTCGTAGACCGGCGCTCACAAAGTAGATAGGACGCAGCCTTGTATTCGCCACCCGGGAAGATGCTACATGGCCAGGTCGCTATAAACTCGAGCTGTACATTTATCTAAAACGATACCATCGCCTACCCTCTCACGCTCCTCAGCCCATTTCTAAATGTTGGTCGTGAGATATAAAATTATATTGAAGAAAAACGGTTCCATTTGTTATTGACTTGCTGTTCATTTTCGTAGCATGTGGATTCATGCCAATATTCCCTTTCAGTATTGTGTGGTTGAGATGAAGGATTTTACTACAGAAATCGCTCATTTGAGACTGAATCTAGAAAAGCACTCATTACGACTCAACAATACGCCCAACCTAAGAGATTCTTTTTGGATCATACTGTTGTGGTCGTGGTACATGAGCGACGATTGGGCTGAAGCCTGAGCCAAGCCAGCCAGGTTCATCCGCCAAGTTCAGCTGATATCAGCCTCTTGCGGAAGATGGTCAGCCATTACTCTCAGCTCAATATTCTTCTTCCAAGCCATCAAGTCATGCTATGTCACTCTGAATGTTCTACTGGGTGAAAGGGAACCGTCTAAATCTCCCAGGTGACTACAGATACGATGCTATAGCTGAGAAGCCGAGAGTCAGGCATACAGTATTTAAACCCTTGAAATCGTTCACCCAGGACATATTTTGGTCCTACAGCGCTATCAATATTCACGCCCTTCTCTTTCTTTCCTATTCATCAACTTTGACAACGATCTACCTTTTCTCTCACCCTTTAGTTCCAACCTTCTGTATCATGCCTGTCGAAAACTACGGCGTCTGGAAGGCCAAACCCACAAGATACACTTACGAAACCGATGAGCAGGACTCTAGATCCCCTCATCTTAAATTGTACTATAACGACAATGAACCTAGAGAAGGGCAAGCAGCGATCAACATTAAATCAGGTGACCAATCCGAATCGCGCTTGGTTTTCTGGACTGTTCCCATTTTCCGTCACCCAGTCATCGAGGGTCTAGCCAGTCTGAGTCCTGGCTTCCATGGGCTGCATGCCACCGATGAACTGGCACTGGATTACATCCGGTCCAATCTCTTCCAACGCCAATCCGGCGCGCTGCTACCACATGATATCCCGGGAGAAAATAACGATATCCTTGACTTTCTTAAACCCATCATTGACCGCGCAATTTCGAGCACGGCTGCCGTCTACATCTTCGGTTCTAGGTTCGGAGATGGCAAAGGCATTCACAACGTCCATATGAATCAAGGCAATCCGCAAAAATGGGCGCGCGACAACGGTGTCTATCATGATGGAGGTCTTATCATCCAGTTCGAAGACCACTGGGAGGGTGTTTTTATCGGCTTTGCATCGCAGGCAGTACATACGGGAGACAATGGTGACAAGGCTGGGTACCCGATACCTTCTCAGGGTTACTTAACATGGGCGGAATTTCTCGACACTGACAAAAATCCTGAAGAACGGGAGAAAAATGAGCTTGGTGACCGTCCTGTGTTGATCACCGAAGCGTTGGTCAATCCCAAAGGACCCGACAATCAACCTGGAGTTGCACCTGAAACCGTAACCTTGTTAAATCGCACGGCCATCACCGTAGATTTGACTGGATGGTCTCTTATCAACAAATCAAACTCGTCCCAAAAGCTAGCAGATGGAGCTGTATTATCTCCTGGAAGTAGAGAGAAATTCGAGGTCCCTGACTGCCCACTTTCTAACCAAGGTGGGACAATTACGCTGCTCAATGCTCAGGGTTTGAAGGTTCATGGTGTTAGCTACACCAAAGACATGGCAAGACCGGAGGGTACAACTATTTCTTTCAATTAGCTGCACTATGGCAATATTTAGGTATCTATCCAACTTGAGATATACTACCGCTGTTGATGAAGTCGGGTTTCGGTATACGGAGCTGTAAGATCAGTCATTCAGATCCTCAGGCGATCAAAACAAAATTACAATATTTATGTCCCATTAACGTATTCGATAAGCGAGCGGGCCAGACAAGCGAGTGGGCCACCCCGATAGTATTTTACGACTCTTAAGCACAATAACTCTACAACGCGAGAAGATATAAACTATCTACAATTTGCAAATTAATCTATAGTAGTTTCTGCACCTTTCTGACATGTACGAATATTGTGTCCTGTTTCTTTGCAGCGGCTGCAGCGTGTCTGTTGAGCCGTGTTACCACCTAAGCGTGCCCTACCTTGACGCATTTCGCCTTCAAGCTGCACATCAACGTCCTTTTGAGCAATAATATTAGCACCCTCCCCTATTGTTAGGGTCCCTTGCTTCTGTATCCGCTTTCTTTTGCGCGCTCTACGCTTTGTTGCAGCTTCATTTGCCTTCTAAAGTTGGGCAACTTGATCACGCAGTAATATGCCTGAATGAATCATCGCCTTAGCGCCGCGAGCAAGCTGATCAAGCGATGCAAGAATTGAAGTAGGTGAACTATCTTGATGCTTTTGAATCTGATTGCGAATTAGATTTGATTAAGCTCCTAGCTTAACTGCGTTGCTTGGTGTTTTTGATTCCTATTGGGTGACCTCTGTAGCAGGAGGAGACGGCGTCTGAAGCCTAACATTAAGCTTTAATAGTACAGCCTCTAGGTTATGTGGTACTAGGCCTGCGCCTTAGAAGCTTGCGCAAATATTATCCTTTGTAATTAAATTGTAGAAGGCTGCTTTGAAGGCTGGTAGAAATTCTACCTTGGTGATGTAATTAATGTGGTTGCGCATTAAGCTCTTAATTTTACGCCTATATGCCTTCTTTAATAGCGCAAAGCAGCCTATATCAAGCGGCTGTAGCAGATGTGACGCGTGCGATGGCATGCAAAGTGTAACAATATTGTTCTCCTTGCAGATATCTTTAAATCCCTGCAACGTGTGGCTCTCATGGCCATTAAGAAGAAGCAGGCGATATACACCTACTATACAATCCTTGGTGGGATCACCCATCCACAAGCATTAACGCCTTAGATTACTGTAGCCCATTTACAATCACCTAGCTGTAGAACTTTTGGCTAATTGCGTCTCTCAGAGCCTGTAACAACCATTCCTGTTGATATAATGCCCATCTAGAATCTAGTTTCGTCAAAGTTGTAGGTGTCTATATCTGTAATGCCGTACTTTGCCTTTGTATTGCGTACAAGCTCAAACCACGGCGCAATAACCTCTGGATCTTCGCATAGAGCTCTCTGGCGATTGTACTTTTAATTAAATTGTGTTTTTAGCTCTGGGGTGCGCTTAACAAAGTTCTTAGGCTACTTAATGCTAACCTGGCTAGCAGCGCGCTAAGCAAGTAGTTTGTTGGCCATATCTCGCACCTCACTAAGTCTAGGTGGAAATCCTCGTGAATCCAGGTCAAGTATGTGTTGAATAATAACAGACTCCTCAAGCTTAGTGAGCTTCTTTGAATTGGGCTCACAATCGCGTCGAGCAGTTGTTCCGGCGCGTCTCCGTTGAAGCGTTGTTCGGGGGACATTGTACATTGCTGCAGCGCATCGCTCGCTCTGAAATTGGTGTCGCTTAATAGCTGATATAGCTAGAGATATTCTGCCTTCGTTGTAGATTGACTGCGCGTTGTGTTGTCGTCTCATGGTGGTTAATAGTTGACGTGTTGACGTATTTTGGTGAGGTGGCCCACTCGCTTGTCTGGCCCGCTCGCTTATCGAATACGTTAAGCTTAGCTATTGAACCATTTTTTACTTCATTTTTACTACTATTTCATTACATAGTTAAGACGGGATAATATATAGAAAGAACTCTTTAGAATTACACTGTGATGAAGAGCACGTTCTTCACTATCGTGGATGCTGGGAGGCATTGATAGGATAAGTAGGCTCTATTTCAGCTACACCAAGATGAGGAGAGAAGAGGCACTTGGGGGAATCAATCCTATATACAGTGGGGTACGGTCCGGGCGCAAGCCGACCGAGCATGTCCTGAGTGTGGCATGCGTGACTGATACACGTCCGTTATGACGTGGTTAAGCTGCACGCAGCCACTATCATACCTGACTCGTGTTCATGTGATGTGTGGTTGAGTTAGCAAGCAGCACCGTCACATCTAAATAGCATAGAGCCTCGATTCACATTACTTTTAACTTGAGCTTCTGCCCTCTGGCAACGTGACGGTTTTAAGCTCGGATTTCCACTCACGCATTTTCTCACCTATTTGTTGCCAGAGGGTCAAGCGATGTGTCATTTCGTCCACCAACTGAAAATGTGTTGGCGCCTTGGCCACTACCACATTAGCGCCCACGTCACTTCTGAATATTATCCGCGTTCACCCACGACTCTTCTTTCCTTACCAGACACCCTTCACAACTCCTCTTCTATACGATAATAAACCCACTTGCCGTTCAAGACATAAAACAAAAATGGGTGTCCATGTCGAATTTCTTTCGCCGCTGACCTTTGACCGGGTTATGGAAGGCAAGGCCGCGACGGCGCACAACAGCCCGCTGTTCAAGATCCCAGTGGAAATCCTCACTATTATCGTAAGCTACTTAGCCACGAGCGATGACGTTCTTGCATCGCTTGCGCTCGTCAACTCGGACTGCCGGCAGCTGGCACGGTCCTGTCAGTTCCGGACCGTGAAGCTTGACGCCAGTCCTCGTTCTGAACACATTCTTGGAATCCTTCAACGAGAAACCATTGAGAGACGTCAAAATGGCGGCCATACATCTTCGATGTCCCTGAGCGCATGTATTCGACGCGTCGTTGTTAACAATGATGGTTATTGGAAAGAGATGGACGCGTTGAGACCACGAAAACCGGGTCGATCTATCGAGGATACAAGCCAAGATGCGTTCGACGAAGACGAGGATAAGATTCAGCAATGGCGAGCCTCCGTAGGGGCATTAAGCAAAAAGTTAAAAGAAGTCTTCCGACCAAATGTCCTTTTCGTCATTTCTGGTCTAGTCCACTTAGAATGGTTAAATATGGGCCAGTCCGATTGGAACCAGTCCCTCCTCAACAACCTGACAGCATCCACCATCAGACACCTCTCGCTTAATGATACGCAGTTAACAGACATTGTTCCGGTCATGAATGACTCTGTAATATGGCCCCTTGAAACACTGGATGTTAGTTTCGGGTTCAATTTCGAATTCACCCACCCCGTGGATGGCCACAACCCACCTACTCTCAATGCTTCAAACAGTTGGAAAACTCTACTACGATTGTGCTCAGCATCTCTCAAGGTTTTAACCCTTTCGCACCGCGCTATGGACAGCGAAAAAGAGGATTTGGTGTCTTTTTCTCTTCAGTTTCCACGGCTGCGTCAGCTTGATCTCACCTGGGAAACGGAACTTGATCAGTCAGCTTTGAAAAGCCTCATTCTAACAAGCACTCGACTGTCCACTCTGGCTGTCAACTATGGTCACCAGGCTACTAGAGAGCTCCTGGACCGCGAAGGTGAAATTCCATCTCTGGAGACTCTGATCCTACATCATTTCCTACATCATTTCGAACATTTCGGCCCTTCTATTGATAAAGCCATTCCCGAAAACTCCCCACTTCATTTCTTGAAGAAGAATCCACAACTAAAGGCGTTTGCTGTCGACGGCGCTGGGACATCGACACTTCTCGAACACATTTTAACGCTACTTACGACCTTCTCCCAACTCAAAATGCTTTCCATGATCTGGTACGGAAACCTCATTCCGAATTCGTCACTTGATGCTCTTGCAGCTCTCTCATCACTAGAGGCCGTCCACCTAAGTTCCGGTTTCCAGCTTGGTTGGCGACACGATTGGCCCGTCAGCCATGACACCATCATCGATCATCTCAAACCCTTGAGGAGCCTCAAACGAGTCTCTTTTTCGCGCGACGCATATTCCTACCTGCTCAGAGGCCAGCCATACCAATACAAAAGCTATCTCGAACTACGTGACAATGCTTGGGACTTGCACCATCAGTCTATGCGTGCAGAAGCTCTCAAATATGCCAAAGCTTTCCCAGACCTGGAATTCGTTCATCTTGGTCAGATTTCATTCGAAGTTGGTCGTGTTCAAAATAGCCTGACATTAGAGGCAACAGATGATGAGGAATTTTCTTGGCGGCGTAGCATGTTTGGTATAAACCCATGAGTGTTACTTATGCGAGCTTCTGCGAACAGCGTTCCCCCTAGTGTTTCTTTTTGCTCTTTTCATGTAGACTTTCCAGATTTTCAGGCATTCTGCGCTTGATGTGCTATTGTCCTAGCACTGGTTCGTGCCAATTTTCGGAATAGCGCAATGTTTAAAGTATATCTTCCATAAATCGAACGAGAGTTTCTCCATCAGGAATTCAATTGGTCAATAGGGGAATAAAGAGGTAAATAAGGAACAGGAATTAGTTACCAATGGTTTATACTGTGTATATGTAAATAAAAAATTGGTCCGTACCTTTTCGGTTGCGGTAGGGAAGTGGTGCAGAACCTCGTCTGATAATAAATAATATTGATAATTAAAATGATATAGAATCTCTTTCTAATAGATAACTGTCAAACTATAACCTAGCTATGCGACGTAGGAACTAATACATTCTAGGTAATATCAAATTCCTGTTATCAGCCTTCAAACCTCACAAGCGCACCACAATCTTTATTTCATCCAATATACCGCCCATCCGGCGCATATAACTCTTTAGGGGCGTTAGGATTCAGTAGAACTGAAGGATGGCGGAGTGGGGCTCCAGGACTGTTCATCCACTACTGTCAGTCATACACCTGAAACAGGGTTGTAAAATGGGACACTCACATCACATTCGCGCTACTTCTCCCATACCCCTTGTCCGATCCCGGACTCGCCGTCGTGGTATTCATTTGTGCATTATCTACCCCAGCGCTATAATATGAATACTCCGGTATATTCGGCTCTACAGCATCGTGCCCATAAGGAGCTGCGCTGTTCCTGGAACTCATGTTCGATATGATATCGCTTTTTGGTGACACAAAGGCAAAATGCGTATCTCTTGGAGACTGAGGCGGTATATTTGTGTTCTGACGATCTACCTCCTGCTTTAGAGTCTTGGAGCGTCCAATAAAGAAGAAGAGGGCCGCAGCCAGTGCAAGGATCGCAAAGCCGGCAATGGCTATGCCAATTATAGCGCCGGTTGATAAAACTGGGCGTGATGTGGGTGCCGGGGTAGCGCTTGGTGATGTAACTGCTGTTGCGGTCGTAGAAGGAGAAGACGTGGATGTAGCCGTAGATGTCCCAATTGAGGATAATAGGGAGCTAGGACCACCTTCTCCAGGGAAGCTCTCGCCTGGTTGAAGCATATATGAGGAGTTACCAGCAAGCGTTTTCTGGTTGGCTAGTGATACCGTCGCGTTCTATGACAGTCAGTTAAACAGAACAGAAGAGTGAGTCATTATATGAGAAGGATAGAAGGATTAAGTGCGCTACGCGTCTCCCAACGTATACGACAAGATGGGCGTTTGATAGCACTTTGGATAGGAGAAGGAACGATGAGATAAGACGTACTGGGTTGATTACACCAACCATCTGGTAGTTGATACATGAGCCTTTTGCAGAGCAGTAAAAGAATATAGGGTCGGTGTCATTAATTTTGATCCTCCACTTAGGAGGCTGGTGCAGTTAGTCATAAGAGATGGCATCAAATTGATTGTCGGTATACGTACATCAGACAATACCGCATCAACGGGATAAAACCCGGAGAAAAACCCAACCTTTCCTCGCCCAGTCATCTCATATGGAATACATGGATACTGGTACTCTGCTCGTACAACTGAGTGATTTGGTGGAAAGAAGTGGAACTCGATGATCTAGAGCCTTATCAATTCCGGGAAAGCCATACGGGAATGGAATAAATATACATCTCCGATCTCTGCTTGAGTGACCTCCGGCCTGAATTTATGATCACCGTTTCCGACATCGATTGTATGTGTCTGTACTGCGCTAACAGAGGAGGCTGTTGGAGAGGGGGTGATAGCAGCTACAGAAGATAGTTGTGCGACGGCTGAAGTGGCCAAGGACGCGATGAGAAAGAGATATGGTACGTAACTCCTCATTGGTGTAACCATGATGAATTCCTTTCATCAACGTTCAATATGATGGTACGATTTTAACGGTTTCTCAGGGAATGTGAGGAGCACAAAAAGGGCGCGCGGAAAGGAAGAAAGATGTGCTGGCCGGGTCATTCTCCAAAAAGCAAGATTCGAACACGCAGGCTTAGCCCTGCTGAGGCTGAAGCGTAGGCTACGATATCCCAATTAGAGGCCACAAACAGTGCCACAATCGAGCTGAACACAGAATATTGGGCCACGAGACTAATGTAGAAGAAATAAACGATTGGCCCAAATTTGGCCTTGGCTTGATTGGGCTGTGTGCGGGGAAGGCGGGCACACAGTCAAAGTCTATCTTTCTTCTGGAAGCATGTGAAGGTTGTCGCATGTTTTAAAATGTTCTAATTTTTTTGGGTTGGCAGTTTTATCCTCAAGTTGAGCTTGAACTTGAGCTTGTGAGTGTCTCGGCTCACTTGCTGCCAAGTAATGAATTGCGTATGGGAACCACTAGCCGCATGTAGCTAGTATACTTTAGGGAGACTAAGCATTCATGAACCCATGAGACTGGTGGTTCACCCCGAAAATATTGAAGATCTTTGAGGTACATGTGCGTAGGCTCGATATATTTAGTGCACCTAAACTGACAGAAGAAAGGCCTAAGGAGAAGAAGAAAATGAGGGACTGGTAGATATACTACCGTATACCCAAAGCTCGTATACATAATTGCTGCCATAGCTCGTTTGCCAGATCTGTAAGCAGGGTTGGCCAATTAGGGCGCAGCCTATCATGAGATTGTTATATAACAAAATTTTCAACATACAAATGCAGGATGTAAGGAAAAGTTTAAATATTTCGACTATTAGTACCACTCGCATATGCAGGCTCTCAGGAGTAGTAGGGTGGTTTTAAAAAGTGCTAAAAGCAGGGACACAATAGAGAATAGCAATGTCAGAAAATGTTCATAGCGATGGGTGCGCGTTTGATAACTGTCTTCCAGGTAAAATCGCCTTCGTGGGTCTTAGCAAGCGTTCACACACGGATAGGACGCCGCAAAGGAAGTTAGTAAACGTTTCGCAGTAAAATATCGCTTCATCTAGCTCAGCTGAAAATAACGTATCCATTCCTTGGACGCCTGGCCGTTCTCTTTGTTTCCTATCCGACTTTGGTGACACCATCCTCTACTTTTGGCTAGCTAACCACAACCCAAGCATTTTCGCCGTTGTCTACTTCTCACTTTAACTAGTGGCATGTTCGAGTTTAAGTTGCATAGAGACCTGATTTGTGCTAAATTTAGCTCCGCTTCTGTCTCAAGATTCAATTTTCGCTACTAAAACTTTGCCTTCTTTTGCGTTGCTGCGAGGCTGAGCAGACTCGCACAGTTCAAGAGGGGTCAGCCCGCCTGCTTTTGCATAGGTGACATGCTGGGTGGCACGCTGTGCAGAACAACCCCGCAATGCAAAACTAAACACGAGGGTGTTAACGAACATCAAGCTCCTTCTATCAACCTTTCTGGATATAATAACATTAAAAACTGCTATATAAATTGGAATTACAAACATATAACAATATTATTTCTCTACATAAGAAAGCAATATTAGATTTGTTGTAGTAACTACACAAAGGCGACTTTTCGCAGTGCGGCGTTTTACTTCACCGGCATGGGTGGCAAAATCTGTTTGCAAGACCATTTCAAGAACGGAGGGATAGGGTTCAAAGTGGTCCAATAGCATAACGACCTCCTCAGAACGCCTGCTTCGGTAACGCCGCCCCACAGCAGCTAGATCACTTACCATCGAAACGTCTACCGTGGATGATGGATGGCGCAAACAGGTGAATTCGAAAAAGGTAAGAAGCAACGCAATTTTCTATGCGGGAAGCTCCCACCGTCAACGTAACTTGCGTCAGCGAGTACTATAGGCAAAACACGGTTCCAAGGGAACTCTCCGAAGCCAGGTCTGACAAAGGTGAATCCGGCGCAGGAGGTGAGCTGTCATCACGAAGCAAGTGGATAGATGCAGAGGGTTGAGTATACGCGAGGATACGAGCTGGGACCAGGGACTTCGCATGGGGATGCACAAAATAATGCTAATACTATGGATGCAGGTGGAAGGCGTTTCAGTGCGAGACAGAATGCTGGGAGAGGAGGATGCCTTCCAACACATAGGCTTTATGCACGGACCAGATTCTATGCTGCAATTTTACCCGAGAATCTTCATTTGTCGAAAAGAAATAGTTTCCCCGCGACCTCACACCAGCCACGAGGCCCAATCCGCCGCCCACAAACCCTAAAATGCCGAAAAGAAAGCGCGGCGAGCCTTCTGCCATCTCATCACCATCTAAATCTGTAACATCGCCAGCCAACCGCGCCCTCGCCCGCCAGAAAAGCCTCTGCACCTCCCGCCTCGAAACCGCGCAAAAAGACCTCCTCTCCGCCCTCCGATTCAGCGCCGGCTTCGAGCGCCAGAAATACAGTCGCAGGAAGAAGACGGCAAAAAGCAACAATGACGAGAAGGCAATCGCGCGGATAGACGCCGAGTATGCGGTCCTCAAGGGTCTAGAGTTCCCAAAGGTCGCCGAGCAGCATCTACGCAAGACGATTGCGCGGGTGAAGAGCATCAAAGACTCAGAGGCGCTGCCAAAGGAAGTGAAGGAGATCGAGAAGGGTGATCAGGATCCGGCGACGCTGAATGTGCTGGCGAGGTTGTACAATGGGGCGGGTGTGAAGAAGGTGGTTGACAAAACGGTTGATGATTTGAAGGGGATCCTTGGGGCAGGGAGGGTGGGACAAAAGGCCGGAAAGGAAAAGGAGAATAAGAAAGGGAAGATAGAGGATGGGGATGGGGATGGGGAGGAAGAGGAAGAGGGAGACCTCAGCGATGACGATGGCGAGGCTTTCTCGGTATTCAATGCACGGATAGCTGCGCCCTCATCTGCCGAAGGAGACAGCGACTGCTCCCTCTCTGAAGGACATCGACCACCAAGCATAGACGCAAGCGAATTAGACAGCAAGGACAATGACCGAGATCTTCCAGAAGCCGAAAATCTTGATAGCAATGAGGACAGCGGCAATGCCTCTAGCGAAGCTGTCGACTCTGCAGTCCTCGAATACTCCGATTCCGACGAAGAAAAAGTCCCCACGCCCAATGCCCGTGCCAAATCCCCCAAAGAACCCATCTCAAAATCCACATTCCTCCCCTCCCTCAGCCACGCCGCCTACTACTCCGGTAGCGATTCCTCCGCCTCAGACCTCGACGTCGACCTTGCCCCGCGCAAGAACCGGCGAGGGCAAAAAGCTAGACAAAAAATTTGGGAGAAGAAGTATGGGGAGAAGGCCAAGCACAAGGAGAAGGAGGACAGGAATAAGGGCTGGGACGCAAAGAAGGGGGCCGTAGATGAGAGAGGTAGGGGAAGGGGGAAGAGGGGCAGGGGTCAGGGACTCAGTGGCGAGAATGCATTGCCGTTGGGCGGGGAGCAGAAGGTGAAGAAGGAGACGAAGAGAGACGACGTGGGTATTCTACATCCGAGTTGGCTTGCAGCGAAGGCAGCCAAGGAGAAGAAGGCTGTGGTTAAGCCGCAGGGGAAGAAGATCGTTTTTGACTAGGTAGAGGGATATACCCATAAGTATTTATCTCATGATTCATTCTACTTTTTCCATGCCAAACATCCTCGAGCGAGTGTCATGTTTTCATATTTTATTGTGGATTAGTGCTTCTATTTGACTCTTGAATGTCCTGTCAGTTTCCGCACTCACCGCCGCAACGCTCCATCTCTTCTTATGACTACCTACCACACACTAATCTTCGCAGTCTCCTCGTTCATTCACGGGCCACCCGCCACGTGCCCGCTGCCTCGCCTATATAGGATCTTTAACCACCTCACTCTCATATCCCTCACAATTCACTGCATCCCTGAGCATTGTTCATAAACTCCATTTCTGAAGCGGGGTGGGGCGTTTTCCCAAGCAAAATGAAGCCCAATCATTACGCATCACTCCAAAGGCAGGTGAGAAGGGGCGAATATGCTGGTAATTGGATTTAATGCATGCCCAACCACGATAGTTCGAAAATTATGTTTTCTCGCATCCATAGGGGAAATTGTTGTGTAGGGTGTAGGGCTTGAAAGTGCTTAGAATCCGATATTATTAAACAGGAGCATAGGGCTCTAAAGCATAGGGAAGTTGTAAACTTATAGGTGGATTTGGAGGACGGTAGAGGGATTTGAAAATGATGCCAGTGGGGGTGCATCTAACCTCTCCACGTCGACTCAGTCTTCGCTTCAATTATGTCTTACATTTCCTTAACCTTACTATCTCTCAGGGATGATGCTTACCACGCTTTCACTTTTCCTTCCCACTGGCCTTACATATATCAATATCTCCATCCCCGTCCTATTTCCCACACTCGCACAATTCTCATTTCAACTCCTTCTACTCGACACCAACACTGAAAATTCACGGCGAGGTACTATGGCAAAACCTCAATTTCCCTCCACAAACCCTGCTTCAGCATTTGTGAGCAAAACCACGACCTCGAGTGTCTCTAACACTGCCTGTGATAGAGGCTTGTACCGTTAACCCCGTCCGAGCACCTGTCAAAAAGTCCACCCCAGTGGCAGCCGTCAAAGCCTCCACAATCGGATCCGCGCCGAAACGATCGTATGTGAAACCTTGGAGTGAAGGAGGGATTACGGCCGATGCCTCGCCCTTGAAGAAATTCAAGGGTTTGGATGTCAGTACCACTGTGATGGAGCTAGCGAGTGACGAGATACCAGCTGAGCTGGCCGTGGTGGTTGAGGATGAAGGGATGAAGATGAGCAAGGCTGAGGAGGGACTTGCCAATTCACCCCCTGTTGTCTTCAGTCTTGCTCTGCCTCGTGAAGAGATGGAGATTTAAATGACGGTTGTAATCCCCTATATGCCGGAGTCGGGGAAATGTGGTATCACGGTTAAGAATGAAAGAGAGCTGGATATAGAAGAGATAGAGATGGAATCAATGGTGGTAGTGTAAGATGTGACCGCTTTGTGTTGATGGAATCATTTTGGGATAGCTGAGATGACGGAGTAAGGGCTGGCTGACTCGGAAAATAATGAATTGGCTGAGGTGACTGAGGGAGAGTTGGCTGACATGGATAATAGCGAGAGCGAAGGCAGTAACAGCAGCAGAAGAGTGTTTCGCTGAGATGGAATCCGAGATGGTCATGATGTAGTACTAGCCTAGCCAGATCTCAATGCCCGTCAATCCAATCGGCGCACCCGAGCCTGTGCCATAGGTTTATACTTAAAAGCGTGAGAATCCAAAACACCAAGCAACGCGCGCAAGCTCGGGCTACAGTCAACTTTAGTCTGTGAGCGGATTCAAAGTCGCCCAAATTCCTCTCCTACTTCAAATATCCAGCCGCTTGATAGGCTTTATAAAGGGGGGTAAGATGACAGTACATTTAATAGTGCTGTTGCGCGCCTAGGAGTGAGCCAACTAGCTCTAGTGCGCTGCAAGAACTGCAGGGAGACTGGGCACCACTCACGTACGTGAAACAACTCTACTGTAGATACTGCTTAAGGTAGAATATTTATTATCCTACTATGTTGTTAATATGCAGAGCTGCAAAGGAAGAGAATGTGGAGGTTGCTTGCCTGTGCAGCTCACTTGCCGAGTGGGCTAGGTGATGATCTTGACGATCTTGCTTTACCATCACCAGCAAAGTTCGAGGCCCACTACTGGTTATGGAAGTTATTGTTTTGCGCCTCCTGTCTCCACATTGGTACATAACTCCCTTATGTTTGAGGTACTCCGAACTTAGGCGCGCCCTTATTTCCGTTGGCTGCAGCGATATTAGTTGAGACCTTCGAACCTGCCAAGTACTGCATATTTTGGATCGCGCATCCAAGGCTGATTCTAGAAGTCGATTGGAAGAGGAGGTACGTAGACGCTATATTGGTAGTGTAAGGTAACTGATATTCTCGCCCTTCTAGTTTCTACGGTAGACCGAGCAGGGCCACTCGGTATTCATGGTCTCGCCTGAAGAGGAGCCATTTTTAAGAATTCGAGAGGTTTGAATGGGGCTTCTCTGAGTATTATTAATACGGATGGTCTCAATTGTGTAATGAGAGGTATGCTGTAGAATAATCTGCAACCTACGTGGCGCTTTTTAACTAACGATGAATTCGTGTCGGAAAGACACAATATTTCATCTCAGACAGAGTTGACTTGGCAACGGCGCCCAGTGATACTCAATTTATCGATGCCATTGCTTTAGATGCAACAGTCAAGGTTAGAGGTTGTAGCATGAACTTTGCTTTACAGCACATGTCTGAGACACCCGTGAATGAGTACCTCCGTGCCTCTTTAGAGAAAATGGTGTACAAACGTTATATTTCCGAGCTCAATATACTCTTTGACTGTGCATGAGTTCTTCGAGGTCGACAAAGTCATTGGTGGTTCAGGGACATAATTTCAGCCAGAACAGATCAATATTAATGCATCGCAGATATGGGATCGCGACCGAATTGCCGCGAAGTTCGATGTTGGAATAGGTGCTTACAATATAATCATGAACGTCTAGCTGACACTTCGCACAAGCAAAAAATTGGGAAATAGGAAGGAGAAACAAGATATTGTTTTTAAGCGAAATGAATTTCTCTTAGTAGCACACAGGGGCTTCGTGCCGGAAAACAGAAGGAAAACCAAGACTGTATCCAAGTATTCCAACACGGCCTCAAGCTTTGCGAGAGAACTTGGCCATGAGAAATAGCGTTACCGCCCCGAAAATCCGTGAAGCGACAGACGAATAACCCAACTCGCATCTTAGAGACTTCGCGATAATGGTGGTGTGGAAGCTGCTCGCACGTGACTCGTGTTGTTTCTCAAT
Organism: Beverwykella pulmonaria; assembly: GCA_001599595.1. NCBI lineage: Eukaryota > Fungi > Ascomycota > Dothideomycetes > Pleosporales > Melanommataceae > Beverwykella > Beverwykella pulmonaria. The sequence goes on along the minus strand of BCHH01000017.1, from coordinate 533,072 downwards.
CTTTAGATCATCGACCCATCCTTTTCGGCATCAAACAATAACACGTAGAAACAGTGCATCTTCTGATTTATTCCCTTGTTTCATTGGGTGGCAAGAACGCTCTCCGAGTATAACTGCCGTTGGCCAGGAAATCTCGCAATGATTGCGGCGTAGCAAGTCCAACAAACGTTTGCCTCCTTTTCAGCGCATGCTCTCCTCTTTTTTGTCTCGACGTAGTTTCGATGAGTAACAGTCTTTCTTGTTGCATTTGTGCTTTCGTCCCGGTCGCCCGAACATAGAAGTCGTCAACGAGGCGTGGTGGAAGCCACCACCCACCAAGTCCAGTTTATCCGTCTGGAGGGCTCTTGACTTGCATTTGTATACGGGGAGGCGGCGTGGCAGTCGTCCTTGTCTGGGGCTGTCGAGACCTATAAGAGTGCAGGGCAGGGCAACAAAGCAGCGACAGGGTAATTTATTTATCTTGGTAGAAGGCTGAAAGAAGTCCCGTTCCGTGTTCGGGTCTCGGGCCTAGTGGCCGGGTGAACTCCGTCTGGGCTGTCACCCACATGGTTCTCCATCCTGTAAGACCAATCGTGCATCGCGACAAGACATCGGGAACCTCATTTAAATGAGGAAAAGTGTTCCCGCGTGCTCAATGCATACCTACAGCCCAAGTAACTGTTTCCACCAAGGCCTCGCACTTGATGGAGACCCAACTCTGTATATTGCGGCAAATAAAGCTGGGGTAGTGCCAGTGCGCGGGGTCAGCATCGTATTGTTTACCTGGGGATTACCCAAGGCGATCCCGCTTCTTGGTCGGACCAGGGCGTTATTGATTATCGTGCGAGACGTGCCACGCTAGACAAGGTAGGTTCCTGGGACGTATTTGAAGGTGCGTGAGTCCCCACTTGGAGGGTTTTCGCCCCTGTCTGGCCTTATCTTCTCTTTAGGAGGAAGACGTCAGCTTCTAGCTTCAACTTCAATTGACAATATGGCTCCAGGTGGTGTAGCGGACCCAGTCCTGACTCGTCTCGTCCAGCAGGATCGCGTGCCTTGGTACAAGAAGAAGAATCTCAGGATTCTGTATCTTCTCTTGTTGCCGACATGTATCGGAATTGAGATGACTTCTGGTTTTGACTCCCAGATGATCAACACCGTGCAGATTGCACCGAAATGGCAAACTTGTACGTCTACTTGCTGCCCATCTTTCATCGCTTGTGTACTGACCATTTCAGATTTCAATAAGCCCCAAGGATCTCTGCTCGGTATCATTTCCGCCGCCTATAACCTCGGCGCTATCTGCGCCCTCCCCTTCGTTCCCTTTGTGAATGACACCTTCGGACGACGCTGGGCCATTTTCTTCGGCTCATGGATCATGGTGCTTGGCTCTTTCATACAGGCTTTTGCTACCGGAGGTACATCCCCCCTTTACCTTCACACAACATGACTTGCTGAAGCTTCAAAGCTGCAATGTATGTCATCGCTCGTTTGATCCTCGGCTTTGGCATTCCCTTTTGTATTATTGCCGGATCGTCCTTGATGGGCGAGCTGGCATACCCCAAGGAACGCCCGATTATGACTTCGCTCTTCAACGCGTTGTACTTCGTTGGTTCATTGATCGCTGCGGGTATCTCGTTCGGCACGCAGTCTATCCACAATAACTGGGCGTGGAGAATCCCATCGCTGCTTCAAGCTGGCCCATCCCTGTTCCAAATCTGCTTCATCTTGTAAGTTTCTCGAACATCCAATCAACATAGCATTTAGTTCCTGATTCATCTTAGTCTGATTCCCGAATCCCCCCGTTTCCTAATCAGCAAAGACCGCTCGGACGAAGCCTTTAAGATACTCGTGAAATACCACGCTGAAGGGGACGCCGAGTCCGAATTTGTAAAAGCCGAAATGACGCAGATCGAAACCACCATCAAGCTTGAAATCGAGCACTCGAAACGCTCATGGACAGAAATGTTGTCCAGTCCCGGAATGCGGCGGCGTGTGATTATCGGTTCGATGCTTGGGCTGTTCACGCAATGGTCTGGCAACACTTTGATCTCGTAAGTACCACCAGAGTTGTAAAGATTGTAGGTTAACCTGTGCGAAAGGTACTATTTAAACGATTTGTTGAAACTGATCGGATACACGGACCCCAACTTCAAAGGCAAGCTCAACGTCGGGCTCAACAGCTGGTCCTTGGTCAATGCCGTCATCATCTCCCTCTTCGTTCGTCGCTTTCCGCGCAGAAAAATGTATTTGGCCTGCGCTACGGCATTACTCCTCTGTTACATTGGCTGGACGGTGTCGATGGAGCGGTTTATGACGACCAAAGGAGCGGCAGCGGCTAAAATTACTATATTCTTCATCTTTATGTACTCGCCGTGCTACAATATCGGGTACAACGCTTTGACGTATAGTAAGTTTGCCATAATGTTTTTTTTGGTGTGGATGGTTACTGATGATAGTTAGCGTACCTCGTCGAGCTCTTCCCCTTCGCGCAACGCGCCAAAGGCATAACGATCTTCCAATTCTTCGGTCGCGGTGCTGGTTTCTTCACCACGTTCGTAAACCCCATTGGTCTCAAGAACATTGCTTGGAAATGGCTTATTACGTACTGCTGCTGGCTCGCTTTCGAGATTGTTTTTATTGTAGGCGCCTCTTCCATTTCCTAAAACTACTTGCTGATTTCGTATTAGTACTTCATGTTCCCCGAGACGTACGGACGTACGCTTGAGGAGTTGGCGTTCTTGTTCGAGGACAAGGCGCTAGCTGAAGAGGCGACGATGAAGGTAGAGAAGCAGATCCACCATGAGGACAACCCCGAGACGGCTTGGGAGAAGGGTGTTGCGACGCGGAATAGAGAGCTTGTGTAGGGCTCCCTTTTAGTATGAAGAGGGTGGAGATGGGCGCGAGGGAGATGAATGGCCGCGTTTGTTTGACATGACCTTTCTGGCTCCTCAAGGGCTTAATTTCATACACACTCGTTTGGAAGCGAAATGATTCATTTTTCAACTTGCTCGAACTGGTGGTTTTGATTGGCCATTTCGTCGGCATGCGCAACATCCGTCAATGCGGTAGTTGATATTGCTTCTCCACACTATTAATATATGGACACATGGGCATCTACCCACATTCTTGATCACGCAGCTCTCGTCAATCTATGTACAACGCCGAGGTCATGTATCTATATACCCTTGAACGACTTCGTGTGGTAGGTGTTCGACTCCATCAACGTGGAACACCCCACTAGATCTCGACACCTTGTACTTGGTAGTGATCCTTGGTCCCAGAATTTGGCAAAAGGCGGGGTGGTGCAACTCGTGTGTTAACCAATGCGTATGGGTCAGGTACTAGACCAGTAGAACTAATTTGATTAACTGGGCACGTGTTATGTAGATATCTGTGAGAGCTCGAATGAGCCAAAGCAGTGGTTTTCTCTTTAGGAAAGTTAGATCTCGATTAATGTTATGTTCGGAAAATAAACACTCCAAGCGTGACCACACGCTCCAGGCTAGGTATCTCCGCAAAAAAAAAAAAAAAAAAAATTGAAAAGAAAGGAAAAAAAAGGAAAATATTGGTCGGCACATGTCGTTTCGTACTGTACTGCCGTTAGTTCAAAGGGTTCTGATCTTCACACTGCAGTCCGCTTACCCGCCGTTGTCATCAAACCCAAGCACCAACGCCAAAGCTACTTCCTATCGTCATCTTCCTACCTCGCCGTCGCCCACGCCGGAACTTTGGGCATGGTAGGGCTCGTGGGACTAGCCAAACTCTTATACTGCGTGTCCATATAAAACCTACTCGCGCGCCTATTCTTCGGATCCGCGCTAATCGTCTCCTGACCGCCTAAAAACGTATACACACTCAACAAGTCCCCCGACGCACGTCTTAAACTCTTTCCCCTCGTCGGCATCTTGACACTCTTCTTTTTATCCTGGACTTTGATCTGTTGTCTCTTCATCAAGAGCATGGAGTCCCGGCTTGAAGTTGAGGAGGAGAGTAAGGATTTGCCGGACTGGGAAGAGAATGTGGGCGAACAAGGCATGTTTGAGTAGTTGCCGGGACTGACTGGCATTTCCGGGTACGGACTTGAGGGCTGCGAGGACTTGGTCGAGCTGGGAGGTGTGGGAATGGCGGTTACGGAGACGGTGGGTGCGGTATCTTTCTTGAAGTATACAGTTAAGCGGCGGCGGACACTCGGGTTCTTCTTTTCGGCGGTGGCGGGATAGGGGACTGCGTAGGGGACTCGGTAGGGCTCGGCGTAGTTTATGCGGTGAGGAGTGGTTTGGGTGGCGGGTTTAGGTGGGTTCCGGATGGGTGCTGAGATTATGGGGCGGTTGATAGGGTCGGTGTTGTTCTTCGATGTCCTGTTGTGAAAGTCAGTTCTTGGATCTTCTTCGTCATCGTAGGGTTTCCGCGTTGAGCTCTCATAGGCACATACCTCTTCCTCTTCCACCCCGCTCTCCGCTTAAAAGATTCCAACATAGCCATTACTTCTCCGCACTATCTCTTGTCCAACTCGTACTCTTGCTGAAACGCTAAAAAAAGTAGACAGATCCGCTCAAACGCTGAATAATTCCAATAGTGTAAATGCGCACGCAAGAAATAGATCAACACTCGTACCTTCCCAAGCCATAGTCTTATAACTGTAGCTTACATACCGCAGCTCCAGTTCGGCGGAGATTTTGATTCGTTTCGCGCGCGAGGGTGAGCGCGAACATGGGATAAGCCCTGTCGGACACCGACGAGGTCCGGCGAATCAGCGTCGAAGAGATGACGGATGGGGAATGCAAGCGAGACTTTATGGGTAAGCGGGGTGTGAATCGGGTTAGAGGGATGAGTGTGTTCGCCAAAAGCTTGCAAGGCTGTGCGCAGGAGAGGATTTGGTGGTGGGTGAGATCATGGATGACAGGTTGTGGCGAGAGGTGCGGTTAGTAACGGCGCGGCTACGCTACACTAAGAATACTGGAGATGGTAAGCGCCCATGCTACTACTGAACATCGTCCTCTGCCCTCCACTTGCTCCGAAACATCTCTCTCTCCTGAAATCGTTCATGTTTCTTCAAAGTTATGATATGAGGACACTTCCAGGAGGTCTACGGCGGTTACGTTATTTTTAGCACTTCGGTATCCATCCTACACCGAAGGAACGCAATGCATTTAGGAAACCCATAAGGAAGAAGACCACAACCGCAGGCGAGCTAATGCCGGTCCGAAAGCTCTTCCTAGGCCCCCAATTGGGAACCCAAACTTGAAACCAAAGCCGTTGTCGCAAAGTCCGTGCGCACGGACCCATCAGCCTTTCGAACTGCGTCCGAATCGGGTGATCCACGACATGACTATCATTCAAAGATACCAGACATTAGATTGCCCGACGTCGTGGCTCATATTGGCGGACAGTGGTTGGAAATTGCATGTTGGAGATATACAAAAAGAGGCAGAACTTTGCCCGCCGAGCCGCTGACAGGCGGCCGTTAGAGCAGAGCGATGTATATACCTATTTCTCTAAATTTGCACTTGCGCGACCTAGAAAGCGACATCGACGTAGAAACAAGTTTGCATTTTTCATAATAACTCTATGGACGACCTGCTCAGCAGTAATAGCGATCACAACCGTTTATCGAGCGTGCATATTACGCCACCCTGATGTCAGCTTTATCTTTCTCAGCCTTAGTCTATTACCTCGAGTTGCTGATGCCTTGATTAGCGTTGCTGATTCGCCTCCACAGGAATCAGTCTTGGCGACTGAGATACTATGACACAAAGAGTTCGAAATGAAGAGTTGTAATATCCAAGAGTGACTTCTCGTACTAGCCTCTCCATCGAGGAACTATCGACACAGAATCCACCTATATCTGCATAGCCAAGAGATGGGATATAGTGTTGGCAGCACGTCGCGAAATTTCTGACAAAACACTTCATTATAAAGCTCTACATTGGGATATTGCTATTTAGCAAAGGGTTTCACCAAGTGGATCAACAGCATCAGAGAAACCATACATGTCATCTTCACCAACTTTCCAGATCTATTTAACCCATCAACCCTTCGTCCCTTCCAAATCATCATCCACACTCCATCATCAATTCACTCCTCAAAGCTCGACTACCACCATATACGCACATTTTCAATAACATCATCATGCGCGCGCAAGCCCTCGCTGTCCTCTTGATTGGCGTTCTAACCACCTTGGTGGCAGCCGTCCCCCCTGCTCCCGCTAGTAAGATCCTCGAGACGCTGGATGAGCGCCAGTGTTCACCGTGCTGTCGCTCGAATTGCTGCACAAATTGCTGCAACTTGGGGAATTGCGTTGTAAGCATCCTGCATTAGCATATGGGGAGTAGAAATATGCATGTTACTAATGTGAGTAGGATTTCTCTTGCTGCCCATAAAGCGCGAGATGGTCGAATGTCAGCTGAAAGTTGATGGATATTGAGTTTTACCAGGGCTGTTCTATTGCGTGGAGTGCTGTGGTGCATGGCATATTGAGGCCGCAACTGGGAAAGTGCAAACATAATCGCTCATTTGATCACAAATTTACTAGTTCCAATATGGTTCGAAAAACCTCGTATGCAAGCAAACGCAACCTATCTCAACTCCTCGATCCCCAAAATCAGACTCTTACGCTTTCCCACTACTCCCACAAATATCCATCCACCTCTCCGTCTCCTTCTGCAGTACATTCATCCCTTCCTCGATTAACGCCACGATTCCCATCTTCGCCGCATTCTCCCGCAAAAACACATTCCAGACCTCCAATATCAACTTATTAACATTCAATTTTATCGCTCCGGAGCGGATGCATTTTTGCAATACTTCGGGCGGGAAGTCGTTTGTGCCATGCAGCGCAATTACAACACGGCCGTTAATCTGCTTATCAATGGACTCCAGGCGGTCGAAGTGTAGTTGCCCTTCTGCGGGGCCAGAGGGCCCGTAGTCGCCGTGGATGTTCCCGATTGAGGGCGCAAGGATGTCGATGGAGGCGGCGATGAAGTCCTCGACGTCTGATGGGGCGGTGAAGAGTGCTGTTGCGTCTGGCGTCAGCATGTTGCGCCACTTTTACGCCACTTTTCGAATCCACCAAACCATCTGCCTTCTTCTATCTCGGGGGCTGGAGATGTACAAAGCACAGTCTTACCTTCCAAATCCCCTGTATCAGCAATCCCATCCTCACCGCCATTGATGCGCCCGCTCTCCGCCTCCACTGCAATCCCCTGCTCGTGGCACTCCTTCGCCAGCACCCTCGTTTTCTCAAGATTCTCGGCCTGGTCGTAGTGGCTCATGTCGACCATTATGCTGTCTACAGGCAGAGTCTGCATGATCTCGCGGATATGCGCTTCATCCTGCGCGTGGTCGATGTGTAGCGATATTGGTACCGTAGCTGACCTGACGGCAGCTGCGGCAGCGTGCGCGAGTGTGGGGAGTTGTTTGAGTGTCGAGGGGAAGAGTTGGATGATCAAGGGGGAGCGTTTGGATTCGGCGGCGCGGACGAGGGCTGTTAGTTGTTCAATGTTGTAGCTGGCAGCTTGTTAAGATGCATTGAGCCGTGCAGAAAAATGGAAGAGCGCCTACGCGATGGCTGCAAGGACTCCGTATTTCCCAGCTACTGCGGCATGGAGGATCTGTAATGTTCGGTTCTCGCTCAGTGGCGCCATTTTGAATGTGTGGTGTGATGTTTTGTGTCGACAGAAAAAATTGAAAAACGTGAAGCAGAGAGAGAGAGAGAGTGTGTGTGTGTGTGTGTGCGAAAAGTCAACACGAATGTCTCGGAACAGATGCGGAACTTTAGTATAGATGCACGGAAATTCTCGAAAGTCGCAAATGGTGCGGTTCCGATGAGGTATGCGGCTTGCCGGAATATCGCGTGTTCGATCCTCGTCTCGAGGCAAGATGTTTGCGTATCGGATGCGCCTCGAGACGAGCCATGTCCAACACACGCTCCTGGTTGAGCATCGGGCCGAACCCCATTTGTCTCCACATGGAGACCCCGGGATATCGGATCACGGAGAGTTGACTCATGTCGACAGCTCACTCGACAGATTGTTGATTCATTGTGACATGACAAGTTGCGACCCCTAGTGTTGCGGCTCGTGATGAGCATTAGCTCCAACTTCTGACATTTCCTGGAATCTGGACTCGGGAGCCCACGTACGCGGTTCCTTAGTCTTGGGCATGTCGGGAGACGCGCTCGGCAGGGGCCTCGCATCTAAAAGTATGTGCGGTAGCGTCATCTTCACTGCAAAGCAAGAGCCGTGGCGGAAGTGAACCGACCTGATTCAACAATCATGGTATGCGGTAGAGATTACCGTGAATTGCCAGGGCACACTTGACGGCGAAAGAGGACATGCATCATGTTTCATTTCGCCAGTAGTTGGCCAGGTGGTTCAACAGGGTCTTCGGGGGAAAGCGAGTGATTTCCAACGTCTTCTCAAGTAGCTCTAAGATAGCGGATTGTTTGGCAGGACTTTGAACGCAGAGTCCAGCTATGGAAAATGTCAGTTGGTCCACAAGGGGCAGAGCTAGCATGAATAAGGCCGTTCTGCGAACATCTTTGCAACAGATCCAGCCACCATGGAATAATATACGTACCCGCATACAGCGCCTGGAAGTTTACGAACGCACTGGGCAAATCTTTCCCTTGATTCATCATGGCAATGCCGCATATATAGAACACACTCTCGTCCAACAAACGCTGCCTCTGCCGGAACACGTTCGTCCCGCCCATGGAAGGTTGATTGATGAGGACAATGATCCGAGCGAAGTGAAACATCTGAATGGCAGCAGCATGGGACGGAGGGTGTATCCAGATTGGAGAGAAGAGATCAGAATCGGAGGGAGGCAGTGTGTAAATGGGCTGGAATGATGGCGGCAGGATTCTATACCAATCGTCAAGCGCGTGGAGGATCCTGTCGCCTTGTTCTATCCTAGTACCCAAGTCGTAGTTCTTGTCGTTTGCAGCAAAGTCAACGCATCGGGCCGCGATGTAGACAACTCTTGTGGCGAGCTCGTCAGGTGTCAGGTCGGAAAGTCGCTTTTTGGGATGCCAGATGGTCAAAACCCGTCGACCTTCTCGAAAAGCCACCCATATATCTTGACGTACCCACGCCCACCAAACAGCTCTTCGGATTCCATCTTTTGACTCTCCATCGTTATCTTGAGATCTCTGAATCCAGAAGACACCCCGCAGATGTCTTTCCCAGGCGCCGTCATTGTAGCTCCCTTCTGTCTCGAACATCTCGTATGTGCTAATGAGAATTGTGGTCGCAATAATTTCACTTGAACGCGAGTACGAAGGGTATAAAAGATTCTGCCCGAGATATTGCAATGTCTCATAGTAATATTGCGTAGCAATATGTGAGAGTGGGTTAAGACCGCTGCCCTCGGCTATGCCACTGGTACTCGGACCTGGATTCTGAGCGTTCAAGGTAGACTCTGGTGATAGAGAATCCGAGTGGAGTGCCATATGGCGAGCTGCAACTGCAAGGAGTGACTTCAGAAGCCCAACATTATGAACAGCCAATCGAGGCACGACTATCGCAAAATGTCGCAAAGGGTCAAATAGGTCCAGGATTGGACCAACAATATTTACGTAGTACTGTAAGAGGGTGAGTTCGTCATTGCTCAATGATATCCTTTCTGCTGAATTCCATGGTGCCACAGGCTGGCGCTCGACGACTCGGCCCTGATCCGGAGGGCCCAGTCGAGGATCTATGAGTCCAGGATCGACCTCTGGAGTCTCAGGGACAGGGCTCTGCCTTCTTGAGAGGCATATTTCATCGAAGCCTAAATTGTGTTTCTGGATGTTACTGATCGCGTCTTCCGCAAGAAGATCGTACCATTCAAATGGCGCAGAATTGGGCGAGGGTATGGAAGTAGTGAGTGTTAATGGCGACAAATCGAATCGGAGATCAGGCGAGTTGGCCAATAATTGGGCGTCGACGTCTCCGGCAATTGATCTCCTGGTGGCGGGAGACTTGAAGCTGGCGGCAGTACTTGTCACGGAAGGAGTCCTCTGCTGCGAAGCATTGTTCTCGCTTGATGGAGATTCTTGAGGGATGATAGTGGCAGATGCATAGTCGCATTCTTTTTCGGATTTCACGCATGGCCCGCAACGAGGTTTACTTTCGTCGCATTTGATTCTTCGTTTGCGACATGTCAAACTGGTATGGGTTAGCGGGGGCTGTCAGCAAAAGGAAAGCATGGTGAGCTCAAAAATGGGACGCAAATAGGTTTTGTTGACATGCAGGATGCGTGCAAGGGGTCTAGCTTACCAGCCTGTTGTGGTTCGCAGCCCTCGCGCGCGAGACGGTCGAGGCTTGCGATTGCGAGGCCGGTTGGCGGCTACTGGCTGGACCGGCATCACTCGAGACCTTACATGCTGGGGCGGCTTCGTGTCGAGGGGGATTTTCGCTTCAGGGAGGGCGAGAGGATGGCGGATGACTGAAATGCGGGGACAAGAGACGCAAAGCTTTAGGTGTTGGAGAGCCAAGGCTGGGGATCAAAACACGCTATCGTGATAGTCTCAAAAGTCAAACTCTAATTGCAGCATTCTCACGTGACGTGGCATGCGCTGCAATGAGTACCATGTTGGCTTAGGAGAACGAAATTGGAGCTGTCGAGGTCAAGTATGAAATTTTGCCGCGGCTTTGTGCAGAACGATCAATTGTGCGAATGAGGCCGTGTCAACAGGCAAAATTTATTAAATGCCTTGAGAATTCACCCAGCGACGAAGGTATGCCTCTTTGGATTGTAGTACTTGATTCTATTCACACTTGCGAAAGCGTGGGACATCTTGCTCAGGAAATCGTAAATAAATTAAATGAGGCGCGTGCTGACTAACTACGAACGGCATCGTGAAACCCTCTCCCGTTCCTTACATCTTCCTCTCTCATCTTGGCACCTCACTGTGCATCGCGAATCATTCTGAGAAAGAAGATTTCTATCTTGGTATTTGGTCCATCATCGAAGCTCTTCCGAGATGTCTATGTACAGCAACCGCCCTAGCGCAAGCTTGACAGAAATGCGTCGTCCAGCTTGGAAGAAAAAGAAGGAACAACAATACTCGCGTCTACCACGCACCAACAATGCCTGCTACTGGAATGTCGATGCCTGTTGTGTAGCTCGCACCATCTGATAGTAGATACACGTACGCGCCGCCGAGTTCCCTGGGATCCGCCAACCGCGGCATGCCACCATAGTATTGCATCTTCAAGTTCCAATCCGGGGCCTTGTTCATGTAGTAGGTCATCTGTGTCCTTACGAATCCAGGAGAGATAGAGTTCACCCTTATTCCGTGCTTTGCCCACTCCATCGCAAGGGTGTGTGCCATGTTTCGGACGGCGCCTTTTGTACCTCCATATGGTGCCGAGGGAGCGGCGCGATTCGGCCGATATGAAGTCATGGATGCGGTGAAGACAATGGAGCCCTTGATACCGAGTTCGATGAATTTCTTTGCCGCGGCAGTTGCGCAGAAGTATGCGCCGAAGACGTTGAGATTGAACAGTTGCTCGAGTTGTGGTCTGTCGAAGTTTAGCGCCGGTTGGTGTTTTGTCATCCCTGCGTTGGCGATCTATTTGATTGTTAGAAGAGTTGTCAGAAGGGAACTTCTGAGTACACACCATCCCGTCGATGCGGCTCGACCGCTCGACGATTGTGTCAACCGCCTTGATGACGCTTTCTTCTGAAGTCACATCGCAGTGGAGGTAGTGGAGACGTTTCGGGTTAGCTTTTGCGAGGGCTTGGAACTCCTCGCCAGGCTCGAAGAGGTCAAGAGAGTAGATTTCGGCGGCATCATTGGCGAGGGCAACTGTTGCGAGGCCGAGACCAATCCCACGATTGGCACCAGTTATCGCAATGACTTTCCCTCGGAGAGTGATCTTCCAATCGTGATCTGGTCCAGGCTCGGTGGAAAGAAATACTGGACTCTCACCCAACATTTCCTCTTGTGCGTGTTCATTCGACGGGGCACCGCCATTGGATGGCGCGAGCACTTCCTGTGGTGTCGTTGCTGCAGGAGACATTGTGTATTTATGCGAAGGCCTGTTGAAAAGGCGAAGGCTTGGAGGGAGGAAGTACGACAAAGGATGGATTGGGTGGATTGTTGGATTGCACTACACTTCGCCGGGCATAAGGACCTTTAATACGCAATCAGGCCATGTCCTCACCACGTACCGTACTTTTCTCCCGCGGAGGAATGTTCGGAACGAAACATCTAGTGGGGCATTCTCCATGTTTCTCCATACTCTATGGAGAACCATTACCATGTCCAGCCAAGCAGAGCCCGAGCCGACCTACACATCGTCTCGAGGTGCATAGAAACCCTTTGCATCCTGTTCGAGAACGTCCTCTTAGCGAGGGGCTCGCTAATCGGTACAGCCCTCGTGACGAGGCACACACTCCGCCAAACCACGATTCGACCTCAGCTCTTCAAGTCAAGCTCAAGATGACAAAAATATCCCGAACCAATCAATGAATGCGGACTGAATCGCGAACCCGCCCATCTGGCTTCTATGTGGATCTCGAAACTGACGCTAAAGGTGTTTGCGGAGAAGCACGAAATGGAAGATGGAGTAGGCCCGAAGAATCCGGGGCTGCTAAACCGCTACTAACACTACTCCACAAAATCTTGCCCTGGCGACGTTCGCTGTCTATAAATCTTCAGTGGTAGCCCTCATCAATCCGATCGATATCAAGATTCATCCCCTGGGACCCAACTACAATTTCGTGCCATACTTTCATCCGATTTGTTTGTCTCTTGTGGCCCTGGCAACCATGACATCGTCACCTTACTCTGTCGAGGCTGTGGATATCGACGCCAAAGACATGGATGAGCCCAAGCATCTCGAAATCAGCCCGGGCATAACATGGACACCCGAGGAAGAGAAGAAGCTCGTGCGAAAGATCGATCTGCTGCTTTTGCCAACGATCTGGCTGATGTACCTTCTTTCTTACATGGACCGGACGAAGTAAGAACTCCTAAATCGCTCCTTTCGCTATACATCCACTAACATGACCTCATTTGCAGCATCGGAAATGCAAAGATTGCCGGTATGGCTGCTGACCTCAAACTCACATCCAACCAGTACAGCATAGCTCTAGTTGTTTTCTTCGGTATGTTCTCGATATCATTTCGCTTGCACCAAATCTAACAGCGCCGGTAGTGGGATATGTGGTATTCGAACCACCATCAAACATGGTCCTCGTCCGCACTCGACCATCCTACTATCTCCCCGCCATCATGGTCATATGGGGTTCCTTGACCCTATGTATGGCTCTCATCAAAGACTACAAGCATCTTGTGATCCTCCGGATCTTCATCGGCGTCATCGAATCCGGCTTCGCCCCTGGTATCCTCCTCATCATTTCATCTTGGTACAAGCGCGAAGAGCAGTCCAAGCGCTTTGCCGTGTATATGTCAGCAGCGATCCTCTCGGGTGCGTTCGGAGGACTCCTCGCTGGAGCCATCACTGGTGGTCTTGAGGGTGTTCATGGGATCCGTGGATGGCGTTGGTTGTTCATCGTGGAGGGTGCGGCAACGGTTGGCTGGGCTCTTGTTGCTGGGTTCATTCTTCTAGACTTTCCGGCGAACAGCAAGGGGCTGACTGAGCGCGAACGAGAGATCGCGATTGCGAGACTGCAGGATGGCGGTGTGAGGACTCACATCGAAGGCGATGAGAGGATGGGGAAGAGGAAGTCTTTCTTGATGGCCATCACAGACTGGCGCGTTGGTGGCCTCATTCTTGGCTACATGGTATGTTCGATTCACACGTTGCATCTTGTGAAAGTACGAGTCTAACTGATATGAAGGTCATTGTCGGATCCTCAACGCTATCCTATTTTTACCCCACGCTCGTCAAAGGACTTGGCTACAAGACCACCGTGCAAGCCCAATATATGACTGTACGTTTTTCCTTCAACCCTTACCGTCCATGGAATATAATCTAACAGTGTTTCAGGTCCCTATCTACGCAGTAGCCTTCGTCTGTACTGCCACAACCGGCATATTCGCCGACAAAATCCCCCAACACCGGGGCCTCGTCATCGCCTCGTGGCTCACATTCTCCCTCATAACCTCCATCCTCGTCTGCACCATTTATAACTTTACCGCTCGGTACGTCCTCTTAGTCCTCATGGCAGCTGGGCTCTGGGCTTCCAACGCGACCGCTCTGTCATTCGCCGGCTCTACATTTGGTGACCTCGACCCTGAAGTGAGAGCTATTGCGTTGGCACTGGTGAATGCGATGGGCAACCTCGCGCAGATCTACGGTGCATATTTGTTTCCTACTGAGGAAGCACCCAAGTATTTGAAAGGATTTGGGGTTATTTCAGGGATGTTGGGATTTGGTGTAGTAGTATACGCAGCAATGCATGTGCTGACCAGGAGGAAGGCGGGATTGGGGTGGATTTGAAGGAAGGCCCGTGTGTAAATATGTGTCTCACTTGACTGCTCGGAATAATTTTCTAGTACATAGTTTGATTTATTGAATTGTAAAAAAGCTCACGCAGTGCTGGATAGAATAAAGTGCATCTGTCAGGGTGTGAACGAACTGAAAGTATCTGCAATGAGTGCGCAATCAAATCAGTGTACTCAGGTAGGAAAACTATCCCATCTGGTGCACAATGGTAGGCTTGTTCTAGCTCTCTTCGATGAACGTTGAGTGATGAATCATCTTTCTAGCGGAATTCAAATCTTACCCTATGTGTTATAGCAATAGAAATCAGCAGGAGATATCTCATTAAGAAAGGTTAAGGAAGTGTGTTACGTTAATACGCTAGAGCTAAATAATCCCCTATAAACTGGTTTCGCAAACGTGGGAGGAGTTGATTTTAATGTGAATTTGGCCATTAAGACCGAATCCGTGGAGATACTATAAGGGTTTCCTATCGTAAATCTGAGTGATAGCGGTGATATTTGCTTGTGCTGTTGCTATTCGCTCCTCCTCGTCCTCTTCTTCACTGTTATCATCGTTATCATCGCTACCACTGTTATAATAGTTACTACCTAGGAGGATGTTCTGCCTACTAAAGCAATTTCGCTATGTACATAGAACAGAACTTCTTCTTTGCACTTGGTTAATCACATATCCAGCACGTAGACTGTTGTAATACAGACATGGCCATCTTCTGTGCTATGTAGTAAAGAAGGCTTTCGTCTATGTCCCACGCTTTCACGGTGCATCTATATCAACTCCTCCATCGAAGCACTTATTGGTGATATGCAGATTGTTAATTTGCTAATTTGATATGTTGCTATGTCCTTCTCCCCAACTTCTTCTATCTCTAATTGTCTACCTACTATAGCACGGCCCAAGCTACTGCACCTACCGCGAACAGTCCGCCCATTCCCGGTACAAATGCAGTCGCCGCACCCGTAGGTGTCGGACTCGGTGTCCCACTTGCCTGAGTTGCACCGACGTTCTGGATCGCAACGCCGCCTACACCAGTACCGTTCTTGCACTGATCGTCTGGAAGGAGGGCTGCCGAGGCGTTGAAAGTGATATCTGCGCACTATATCTTCGTCAGCACAAATCAAAACCCCTCTCCTGTCTTGTAAACATATACTCACGTTAAACAAGCTCGCCCCCGTAGACGCAATCTGAATAATCTGCAAACTCGCTTGCCGTCCTTCTAAGTCCTTGCTTGTCAGATTCGCCTTCTTGAGTCCAGCCTCCAGCGCCGCCTTGCCCGTCTCTTTCAAACAAAACGTTCCATTCCCCGTCTGGTTGAACCCGCTAACTAAGGAAACATTGAAAGATGATACGTTGGTCCCGATGCCTAGGTTGACGTATGTGAGAGCCCATGGGTGTGACACGGTGAGACTGAGCGAGCCACCTGTCACTGGCCATTGCGTGCGGTTGTTTATGTCGGTTGTTTCGGAAATGTTGGCGCCTGTGGGGGTTAGTTGAGGGGGGGGGGGGGGGG